>VWZV01017380.1:74662-288757 GCA_013397155.1 Irena cyanogastra | reverse complement strand
CCCCCCGCCCCCACTGAGGTAAAAACCCAAAAATGTCTAAAACAGACTCAGAGAGCAGCACAGTCCATGCCATAGAGTCTTGCATGTGTTACCTGTGTAAAGGCTTCTCATGAAAGCACAGCTGCACATTTCAAAACTATTTTATCTGCTGTGTAGAGAAGCAAAGCTCCAACAAGTGCCTACTGTAGAAGCAGAGTACTGCAGGGAGGTCATTCCATGGCATTGCAAGAAAAATGTTCAGCAAAAAGCAATTATGGGGTGAGACAGTGGCTCCCACACCCTTGCCATGGTTTTGATGAACTGAAGGTGCCATTCACTGGGGAGGAGCGGGAAGCCAGAAAGCAGCGGAGTTTCCGAGAGCGACCTCCACAAGTGCAGCAGTGCATGTGTCACGGTGTATCCCCACACTCAGGGCTGGCAGTCTTTGCACAGTTTGCTGGAGCAATTCAAGTTTTGGACTGATGAGATTCCAGAGATAAAAAGTAATATTACTGGGAGAAAAATCCCATCTTCAGCATATCTTTGTGCCGGACTGTTCTGCACAGTATTTTCAAAACCTGCTCAATTGGATATGGTTCATGGATCTGGACATGGTTCATTAGGCAAGTGTTTATAATGGCCTCCTGTTACATCTGCTGAAAGTAAAATGCTTTGATCTTGCATCCAGGAGCAGATTTTGAGACTGTCCACAATATCATGCATGCTGGTGGTAATTTACCCTTAATTTTCCCATTCAGTTTGCATTGCAAAGCAGCAGGGAGGGTGTCTTAACTCTAAATTCTGTAGTGTAAAAAGAATCAGCAGGATTCAATGCCAGTATTCATATGAATTCCCTCACTTCATATTTGAAACAGAAACATCTTATGCTTGTTTATTAACAGGCCAGAACCAAGCACATAGTCAAAAACTCTATCACTTTCTTGAATCTTTATGAAACTCCTGCATATTGATTAAAATCAATGTATCACTTTTACTTGTTTCACATGTGTCTATATGTGCCTTTATCTGTTAACTCAAATTCCATATTAACTATTACATTAATTCATTATCTCTTCCACCAGTATATTGCTAATGTTTATTGACAAACCACTTCATTTTCAGCTTTTAGTGGAGATTCTTTTGATTTTTTACCTATCTTTCATGAGTATTTATTTTGCTGGAAATAAAAGCTTTTTTTTTTTTTTTTAATTTGTTTCCAAATCCCAAGATTAATCTGGAAACAGAAAATCCAGGAGGGTTTTTGTTGATTTTGTTGTCATAAAGCAGATTGTTGCATGCACCTGGTATATTTTATGTTCAAAATGGGAAACAAAACTAAGCATTGGTCTGAAAGGTCTCAAGACACAATGAATCTGTTTCAAAAAATTCATTTGATAACCAAATGCGGTAAAAAAAAATTAGTTGAGCCAGAAAACTTTGTTGCTCAGGAACAGATATTCCCAAGGAGTGATTTTTACCCCAAGTAAATGGCAGTCTTGATGTTTTATTCATCATAAAGAGGACTTTATTATCATGGCCTCCAGACTTTTCCAGTTTTACAGACCCTCAAACCTCATCTCAACCTATAGGATTCTGTTCTTCAGCAATAGGGTCACTCAGCTGGACACCAGGTGTCCACCAAAGCCACTCTACCACTCCCCTCCTCAGCTGCTCAGAGAGGAGAAAATATAATGAAAGGCTTGTGGGTCATGATAAGGACAGGAAGAGTTTGCTCACTAATTATGGGCAAAACAGATTTGACTAGGGGAAATTAGTTTAACTTTTCACCAAGCAAGTCAGAGTAGGATAAAGAGAAATAAAATCAAATCTTAAAACACCTCCCATTGGCCCCTCCCTTCTTCCCAGGCTTACCTTTACTTTTGATTTTCCCTCCCTCATCCCCCCACAGTGGCACAGGGAGATGGAGAATGGTTGTTGTGATCCGTTCATCACATTTTGTCTCTGTTACTTCTTCCTCCTCAATGAGAGGACTCCTCACATTCTTCCCCTGCTCCAGGGTGAGCTCCCTTCCACAGGACACAGTCTTCCATGAATTTCCAACGTGAATCCTTCACACAGGCTGCAGTTCTTCAAAAACCGCCCCATGGAATGCAGTCCCTCAGGAACAGACTGTTCCAGTGTGGGACCCCTGCGGGGTCACAAGTCCTGCCAGCAAACCTGCTCCAGTGGGTTACTCTCTCCTTGGAGCCTTGTTCTGCCAGGAGCCTGCTCCAGCAAAGGCTTCCAGGAGAGCCAGAGCTGCCTTTGGGCTCCATGGAGGGGTCCCCTCACTGGCTGCAGGTGGATATCTTATCCACCATGGACCTTCATGAGCTGCAGGAAGACAGCCAGCCTCACCATGGGCTGCACCACAGGCTGCAGGCAGCTCCTTCACCTCATCCACTGCCCTTGGTGTCTGCAAGGCTGCTCCTCTCACATATTCTCAGTCCTCTCTTTACTGTTCTGCAGCAGCTTTTTTCCTGTCTTAAAAGGCTACCACCATCACTGATGGGCTCATGCTTGGCCAGTGGCAGATCTGTGTGGAAGCCAGCTGTCAGTTGTTTCATTGGACACAGGGGAAGCCTCTCACAGAAGCCACTTCAGTAGTCCCTTGCTGGCAAAACCCTGCCATCCAAATCCAATACACCCCCTTCTCAGCAGTTTTCAGCAGGAACTTGGCTACAGTTTTCCTCCACTTTTCTCACTAAAATGAATTGTGAATGATTTAAATATACAGAAATATGACAGCCACTTAAAAATACATGCAAACAAAATCCACCTCAATAGTAAATTAGCTAGAATCTGCTTCATAGTGAGGGGCAGGTGGCAGAGTTAGTTTCAATAAATGAATTAAATATCTATTCTGTAAAATAGGTCTTTGAAGTACAAGTACAGAAACATGAAATATAAACCTAATGTATTCTTTTGAATTTTTTCATGGTGCTTTGAAGAAAAACAAATTAAAATAAAAACAACAAAATATTTTTTAAAAATCCTTCTGGTATTGTTTCACAGGATTACTGGGAGGGTAGTAAGGCACTGGAACAGGTTGCCAGAGAAGTTCAGGATGCCCCATCCATGGAATAGCTCAAGACCAGCTTGGATGAGACTTTGAGCAACCGGTTCTAATGGAAAGTGTCCCTGCTCATGTCAGAGGGTTTGGAAATAGATGATCTTTAAGGCCCCCTCCAACCCAAACCATTCTATGATTCTTTGATTGCCTTCATTTCCTATGCAACTCATTGGTAAAAGTATAAACAGTCTAAGACCAGTATTTTGAGTGTATCACTTCATAAAGTGATTAATACATTATCAGTTATGTCCCACAACTTTATTTCTGTGTATACTACGTCCTCTTATTCTCATGTGAAAAAAAATGACCACCAATATTAATGCATCAAATTTTAATGAAGTAAAATATCTATGTAATGATTAATGTCATTACTCCTGAGATTTACTACACCAATGCAAAAGATGAAATTTTAATAATATTTAGAAACAAAATTTGGGACCTGGGAAAGATCATTCAGCACATGACCAATGTGATTCATTTCATGACCACTAGAAGGTATTCACAAAGTACAATGATGAATAGAAGCTATAAACGTGTGGGAATCAGGAGCCCAAATCTTACATCTAAATTCTTTTAAATTCCCCCTGAGGTTATAAGCTCTTAAGGTACAAAAAGCTATTATATGCTGTTTATGCATTTAACTTTGTATAGACATCTGAAGTTGGTAGTCGTCAACTAAGCTAGCTGTCCAAGGATCTTTTTGGCAAATTTTTCCTTTCCTGGGGAGAAACTTGAATTTTTCAAAGGACAATTGGTCTTATGCAAACATATATATGTATGGTGATATGTTGTCCTCTCTAAATGTCTCTCCATGAAGGATGAATATTTTGTACTTAGAGTATTTATTTTTCAACAAAGTGAGATGAACTCGCCTGTGACTGAGCATGCACTACTACTGTAAAAGTCCTTGGGCATAAGCTTGGGCAATACCACTGCAAGAATTACAGTGGACTTAATTTCATTGACCTTAAGTGGATTCTTGCCAAAATATTATTATTTTCCAACCGAAAATGTTTTGCTGAACTGTATCATGTTTCTACTTCTGACTAGTAACAGTTGTTATTGTATAAAATATATGCATGTAGTTTGTCACTCACCAGCAGTTTATTCTTAAAGGACCATGTCTCCTGCTGCTTAATCAATGAGGTCTGATCCTTCCCAGCCTAATTTCAGGTAATAAAATAACACCTTGAGTAACAGACTCGAATCACTGTCTAGAAATGTCATGTGTTCTCATTGTCTCCTGAAGAAGGTGAAAGAGGGAGAAAGCTGGCAGGTGTGTAGGTCTTTAATTTGGTTTTGTGTAATACTGAACATGGATGGAGGGAGTCCAACTGAGTGTCCACCTCAGGAATCACAAGAAATACAAACACAGCTACCAAAATATATAAGATAGTAAGGTGGTTAAATAGGATTTCCATAAACTAGCCTTTTATAATTTAGGCTATTCCTAAACTGCAGTGCAAGTCATGAAAATTTAAGCTTCTGCTACTGTCTTGAAATTTGTTTAAAAAAGCCCACTGCTATTTGTGCTTGCCTGAATTTATGCTCATGTTATGGAACTCTGCTCCACAGAGAATGTGATTCTTTGACAAGTCTCAGCTTGGGACTTGACCTCTAACACAAAAATCTCAAGTGGAAGGTCAGCCATGTTAAGTCTAGACAATTTCCTAAATGTGTGGGATGCATGACCCTGCAGGTGTGATGGGTTGGTATCTTTGCTGATGAGGTCAATGTTAAGTCTATCTGTTTGAGAATAAGACTGATGGAGCTAGACCCTGCATCTGTGAAAGTCAGCTTGCCAGTCTTACAGAGAAATGAGTGGTACTATATAATAAAAAGCATTTCAGACACACAGAGGTTACAGGAAATGTGATTGCAAAACCATAAAATGATAAAAAGTTACCACTGCAGGCATAATTCTTGAAAATACATCTAACCCATCTAGTAAAACTAAATATCATTAAATTCAGCCTATTAATAAAAAACAACCCTAAGTAAAAACTTTTTGCAGAAATGTAAGTCAGAAGCTTCTGTGACTTCTGACAAAAAAAACCGTAGTCCAGTTCCTAAATTCTGTAACTGAAATGCTCTATCATTGTGATGCAAAGCTCACAGATGAAACTTGCACAGTGAATATTTATTACACTATTTACACTGGATAAAACACAGTACTCATTAAAAGTGATAATGATTAGCTTACTCTTTTGAATAATCATTTCAATTTTAATAAATAGGTTTCTACCAGTGTCCCAGTTCTTCTCTGCCCCTTTATTTTGGCTGGATCACCAGGTAAGGTTTCAAACTTTTGGAAAGTTATAGTCCTGGATAAGCTACACCTGATCACTTTACAAGTTAAATTAGATGGGAGAACCTGATTGCTTCATTCCTATACACCTGCAGAATCTCTCCCTGCAGAAACCTAATTACATTAATACATGTATTTCTCTATCAAACATTAAAACACACATTTCTTTAAACAAATACTAACTGTATTTCAAAAGTTTGATGTTCAATTCTTCATTCTTGCCACCAGTATTAACTGGCTACTCTGGAAGTGACCAAAATAGGTGCTGATTTCTTTAAGCCTGGCTAGAAGAACAGAGCTACACTTATGAGCAGCGTCATGTTTGCAAGGGTTAATAATCAGAAAAATCTCACCAAGTAATTTGCACTCCTGGGTATATGTTTGGACTGTGAACACTTAGACTAGATTATCTTGATTTCCTCTTCAGAATTCTTATACTACTTTCTAATAAAAAAAGAGAAGGAGGCAAACATGTCTTTCTTAAAAAAAAAAAAACAAATAACAACAAACAACAAACCCCCAAAACAGGAAAGCTTAGAATTCCCTAGTGTCTGGATTTTTTAGAAAATACAAATATTTTTGGAAGTAATTAATTGGGCCCAGTAAAATCTTTACTAAGTAGCAGTGACTCTCTGGCAGATTAGCCTTAGTTTTTTGACCTGTCATGATTGTAATCCATATTCAAATTACACTGGCATTAACTCAGTGAAATTACAACATTTTCAATGCTATAATGAAAACAAATTTAAATTCATAATTCCAAACTGCTGTATATGTAATATTTATTTCCTATTGTTTGTTTTCCAGCAAGGAGAAAGTCCTTGTGTATTTCTACTCCATGTGTATTTCCACATAAGAAACAAACTTTGTGCATTAAAATGCAGCATTTGTATGTTCAGTTTTATTTTGCAAGCCAGGGCTCATCTAAAAATGATACCTTTTACAGTATCATAAAAAAAGAATGCAAGTCAATAGAATACTAGAAGTATGCCTCTTTAAATTTATTTATTTTTATTTTTTCTTTGCCATTGGTAGGACACTGTCCTACTTTGCCATGTTTCTGAAATGAGCCTTGTCCTGCTGGTTCACTGCATGTTCCCAAATGAATAGAGTTACAGGGTAAAAATGGAATTCCTGAATATGGTACAATGCAGAAGAATACATCTTCTTTTTAAGTTCTTGTAATGAATTTTCTAAAAATAAAAGACAATGAGCACAATTTTCTGAACAGTGAGAGATTTGTATCAGAACTACAATTTGAGCTATTGTAGGTTTTTGTTGCATTCTCCTGAGGTTTGTTACTTTTTAAACTGATTTGCATGTAGCATGAAAGTTACCCAGCTGTTCAGAAGAATACATTACTTTTTGTTTTCAAACGCACAAAAAGGAAGGAAAACTTTATATGTGTGTGAAGGAAAGGAAAGGAGAAACAGACTGGATAATATATTATGCTTTATATAAAAAGGAGATATAATCATTCAGGGAAAGAAAAAAAAGCAGGGAGAAATATACATGGCACATAAACGAGTGGTAAAAGCCTTTCTATGCAGTGGAAGTTTGTTAAGTAAAGCTTTCTAAATCTTGGCAAGTGGTGAAGGACACTGTAGAAACAGAAGACAGTCTCAGCTTCAACAGTTCTGAGAGCTGGTATTGTTGGCTTAAATAAGACAGAAGATAAAGGTCTCTTAACATGTGATAAAGTTCTAAGGCAGTGTCTAACACCAAATTAGGAAGCAGAAAAAACACCACAGACCACTATCTGCTGCATTTTTTCTATGGAATTCTTGCACAGTTTTGATAATCCGATCTCAGAAATTACAAACTGTTTGTACTGCATTCTAAACATCTCCTGACAAAATATTCTTTTTAAAATTAAGACTGAATAAAATTTATGTTTTAACTGTTTTTCTAGCTGAGATCAAAGCCTTATGTATGTGCCCATACAAGAACTAACAAGAGTCAGGGTCCTGTTTATTAAGATTGATGTTGTTGTTGTATCACAAAACAGCTGTGACAGGAAGAAAGCTCTGAAGATTATCTAGGCCAATCCCCCTTCTCAAATGTTCATCAGGACCATGTTTAGTAGAGGTTTTAATATCGCTAAGGGCACAGACTTTAAAACTTCTCTGGAAAACCTGTATACGACCTTGTTTTCAGTAAACATATTCTAATGCGATTTACAAAATACATTTTTTCTAATGTTTAAATGGAAGTAACTTTATTTCCATTAGTGGTTATTGCCTCTTTTCTTGGCACTGGGCACCACTAATAATCTGCCTCTGTCTTCTTTACCTCTTCTGGTCAGGTATTTTTACACATTGACATAATCCCCCTGAGTCTTTTCAACTTCAGGCTGAACAGAGCCAGCTCTCTGTTTTGTTTTGTGACAGAAGCTCCAGTACCTAAATTTTTGGGACCCTTTGCTGGACTCACACCATGTCTTTCTTACTCTGGGAAGCTCGAAACTGGGCCTAGCACTCCAGATATGTTTCACCAGGGCTAAGTGGAGAGGAATGATCTTTTCCTTCCTCCTACTGGAAAGATTTATCTTAATGAAGGCAGAGACTGTTGAATTTTGATGCAAGGGTACACCGGTATCTCTTGATCAGCCTAGTGTCCATTCAGACAGAATTTCTGCACACAAACCCCTGGGCTACACCTCTAGTGAGTGTTCTGCAGCTGGACTTTATTCTGTTGATTGAAAGCCTCTGAGCCTGACAGTTTAGTAATACTTTCTTTGTTTCAAGGCCCAGATTGCTGTCTTACACACTTTGGTATCTGGCTTTGTTTTTCTTGTCTGGTTCAGTCCATCTCTGTCCATTTTTCTAGGCTGTACTTCGTCATTTTGTTTGTAAGAATGTTATGGGAGACAATGCTGGAAGCCTTGATAAAGCCAAGATAAACAATGTCAGCCCTTGCCCGCAGAGCTGGTTGCTGTATAATAGAAAGCTGTTGGATTGGTTAAGCATATAACTTAATAAATTCATGCTGACTAATCCCAATTTCCTTTTTGAGTTTTAGAAGTTTGGAAATGGCTTCCAGGAAGATTTCCACTCAAACCTTCCCAGTGACTAAGATCACAGAGAAAGTATTCTGAGTTGGAAGGGACCCACAAGGATCAAGTCCAGCTCCGAAGTGAGTGCCCACATAGGGATTGAACCCACAGCCTCGGTGTTATCGGCACCGCGCCCTGACCAGCTGAGCTAGTCTCAGCTGATGCTGACCAGTCTGTAGTTCTTCTGACATTCCAAAGACACCTTGCAGCGACAGTGGCCAGTTTCCTCAGGTCTCATGTTAGGTCCTGTGGACTCGTGGGCTCAGCTTGTTTAAGTGTTGCCTGACATGACCCTCCTCCACTGAGGGTGAATCTTCCTGGCAACAAGATTCCTCACCGGTCTCATATTCCTCTCTGGTCTCGAGGGACTCAAACTGCTGAAGGCAAGTGTTACCAGTAAAGAACAGCGATTGAAGGTATTCACTCTTCTCCATGTTCTTCTAGTATAAATATGAAATAGTTACGCAGAACCTAGACAGGTTCCACTTTTCTACTGCTAATTTCCATCTGACCCTCCCTTCCACACCCCCAGGTGAAAGGACTGATTTTCTTCTCTGAAATTCTAGGAAAATTAATTCTGCAGTGAATTCATACCTCAGCAGTCCAGACACGCATTTTGTAAGGATGACTATATTTGTTTTTCTTGATCAGCAGTCTCCATCTGCCTAGGTATAGTACTTATAGTACTTACTATAACAGAGAATAGCTATTAGAGATAGAATAAGTAATGAATATGAGCAGCAGTTTGCTCTATGAGTCACTATTATAAGCATCTTTGATATATTAGCTTTAGTTAGCCTAAGCAGAAATTAGAGGAGTCAGGGACTTCCAAGGGCAAAAGATTAGACAAAATGCTTCAAGTAGCCAATATGCTTTCCCCTTATTCAGATATTCAGATTATGACAAAATGTTACAATCATGATCACACATGGATTAAGCTGAAGTACAGGCTCCCCCATAAAGATGTCTGAATTCTTTTCTAAACTTCACTGCTGAACTTCTGTAAAATAAGTTACCAACCTAAAGAGAAATTTCCTTGTTAAGTGCTTGTTTGAATTTTACTCTTGAATATAGACATTCTATAAAAAATAGAGGTCATTTATTTCTTTTTGTACCATTGTAATCTACATATAGACAATGATTTTGTTACACACATGTTATCATACCAAATGATTTGACATGTATGCACTTTTGTCTTCATTTTACTTGTTTTAGCTATTCAAGTATATTTTTTTCAGACATTATAATGAAGATTTGGGGCTTTTCCTTATGTTTTGGTGGGCTCCTGGATTTAATGTGATTAATCACCTGACCTCTGAGAAAGTCAAGGTTACAAGTGAATAATGCAGATTTGTCAACAGGAATTTTTGCTTTCTGATATTAATTTAGGGTCTAGAGCTTAACTGGGTCTTCCTGTACTGGTTTCAGGTTTACATCTGGTAGGTTTAGCAGAAGAGGTAGCTGTGTCAGTGAGTTATTTGACCTTTTGATCTCAGATTAGTTGACTCCAAAACCTTAAGAGTGGAAGAAATTTTATGTAAAAGTAGAAATGGGCAAGAAAAAGTTTTTCCAGACTGAGATTTAAAAAGTTTCCCTGTTTCTTACTGAGACAAAGCTGACCTTTTGAAGTTTTCCGTGAAGAAACAGCCATAAATCCAAAATAAACAATACTGCAAGAGCAACATAGTCAAAAGTAGTGTTATGCCTGGTTGGCAGCTGAAAAGTCATCTCCTACAAACCAGTGCAGTGATTTTATTGTTAGAAAGCAGGTTATTTTAGAGAATCTAAAAGAAAAGGGGAAAGGCTAGTGGGAATGGGAAAGAAAAAATGGACTAAAACAACCGTTTTACATAGATCTCCAAAAGTGCAAATAAGGTTAGGAATTCTAGAAAAAGCACACAAAGCAGTAACAGTGTCATCTCTGTTATGAATAAATTGAATGCGGTTTCTCTGGTTATGCCTAAATGTTCTCAGCAATCCCCAGCTGAGAATGCTGTAATTCTCTGTATGTTGAGTAAACCTGGGCTGCAGAAGAAATTATGTGGGGAGTAGAAAAGGAAAAAATTTGTCAAAGTGTTCTATAACTTGGCCTATCATTGTTATATATAATCAAGATGTATCTGGGCTCTGAATCCAGATCACAAAAATGATTTCCAAGTCTTTTCCAATTTTTGAAAGACATTTCCAAGTTCTACAGTTTTAGAGTTACCCTTGAGAAATACACAGAAATGCAGAATTTCCACGATATAGAAACATACCTGTAAAATGAATACTCCTAAAAAATAGGGTATTGATTCTTTCTTAGAGAGTCTTGAAAATATTGTGGTATGAAGCAATATGGGTCTAGAAAAAAATGTGATAAGTAAAAACAGTCACAGGAATGTAAAGTCCAGAGATTGATTTGATTTATTTCCTTCCTTCCTTCTTATAATTCAGCTACTTGAAAAGAAATGTGAAAGAATTACAACAACCAGTCTTAGATTAAAAATCTAAAATGAAGTTCCTAAAATAAGAGGGAGAGAGGGAACAAGAGACAGATGGCAATAAAAGGTGTGATGAGAAACATGAGGGAAACCAGGAGATATTCCATTTGCACCTTGGTCCAGAAGAAAGAAAACCCCAAGAGGGTGCAGCTTTAATAAAAGCAGATGAACTGTTAGAAGACTCCTCAGGCCAAATGATGCTTCAATTGTACATATGTGGGCAACAGAAGGCATAAGAGATAGGGGAAAATATATTAATTATAGACAAAGAAATAGAATTTAATTAACCCACCAAGAGTTACCTACGCTTGAAAAAGATGAGGGGATATAGTTTATAGGAGATTCATATGATCAGCCACAGGAACATTATTCAAGATTGTGGGGTATATTTTAAGATTAGCTTGGGGTCTTTTCCAAATTAGGTCTAACATTTTGCAATCGAGAACATAATCTTTTATTTTTCTAGAATAACTGCACATCATTTTCATCCTTGCTTTTGCCTGGTAATGAGCACCTCGGGGGAGATCTGACAGGAACTAAGTATCTTGTTCCTAACTTAGAAGCAATAGAATGGAGTTATGTAGTCTTCCCAGTGGCCTCTCCACTCAAAATGTCATATGATTGTCTCAGGATTCAGGCCATGTTTTCTTAGCTTGTTTCACAGCAAGTGAGTCTGAGGACCAGTAATGCCTCAGGTAACACTTCTCATCTGTAATGCTACGCTGCCGGAGAGAGTCTCACAAAATTATCTGGTACCACTATTGAAATCTGCAGCTAGCAACCAAATAGCTCTTGCGTTCAGGAATGCCAACAAATATCTTTGGAGTGAAAAAGGTAAGAGGAAGGGAAAAAAAAGAAAGAACAATAATAAGATAAGTAGCAGGACAGAAAGAATCAAAACTATAACACAGGACACCAAGAAAAATATCCATATTCAAACATTTGGAAGCAAATAAGGTACAATGAAGGAAATATTATTGGGAAAGCAAAGAAACTGAGAGCATCTTCACTTTCTCCATCTATCTTCATTGCCTTTTTAGGATAAAGGAAAGAGCTGAGACAGTCTGGGGTTTATTAAAATCCACATTCAATTTTCCTTTGTTAATTAAGAAAAATCAAGGAAGAGATACACAAGCTCTATTTGATTAGAATTATTTATGCAACTTTATGTCCTAACAGATTGCATTTCAAAGTCATCCACAAAGTCATGAGTGCTTTAAAGTAGTTCTCTTCTGATCTTTTAGATTCAATTATTCAGACTTTTTTTCTGGAGATGTTAACATCACGTCACATGTGGAGTCTGTCTCATATTTGTCCAATACAGTTTATAAGACAAGGCTTTAACCTGGCACATTTAAGCAGTTGTGCTTTGCTTTTATGCAGCAGCCAGGCATTCAAACTGTCTTCTTCGTTAGCATCAATTCTCTTGTGTCCCTGAATCCCAAAATCTTTCTCAGCAGTATTTGCACCTCCCAGTGCTCTCCACATATGAGCAAATTTTCACTAGATAAACAGATTAATACTTTCAGGACTAGATCCTAAGCATTATCCTCTCTTCAGTCTCTTCTTCATATTTAAATGTAAGTAGATAACTCTTCCTTTGTATACAATGGGTAACCAAAGCATCATATGGACAGACATGTATGTAATATCAGTAAAGTATATAAGTCTGCATAAAAGCTAAAAGATCTATTTTATACAGACTAAATTTTAAAACCATGCCCAGCAGTTATGCCTGCTCCCTTATCATCTTTGCAATCTCCTCCTGTGTCACCATTATTAATTTTCCCATTACATTAGTTTATCCACAATTAGTTACTAATTTTTAACATATTCTTCCGTGCCATCTATACATTGCTGTGAATTTAGGGTGTCCAGTAGGTTATGCTTGGGTAGATGCTTTTATCCCCCTAACCTGACATAGCAATATGCAATTAACTTCACTGACACACTCTCAATAATTTATTTTCTATTTCTGTGCAATTATAGAATAAAAGCAATAGGATCAAACTTTGACTTTGGTATAACTAAAGGTATAATTTATCTTACAGATATATTTGTTTTAACATTCAAATTCCTCTGTTATAGCTACAGCACATTTTTTTCTGTGCAAAGCACCTATCTCAGACACCTGTGCAATTCATATTGAGTCATTATTTTAGAAATGCGAAAGCCACAGTGCCTTTTTCTTTTTTTACTTTTACTCTATGTTACCAGCCATGGGTTCACTTGGGAATCATTAACCTTCTTCATTTAATGTATAAAATTAAAACAAGAAGTAACAAACCCCTGGAATACTTTCTTGAGCCTGGCAACAAGCACTATGCTGAGCTTCTTTTGTTATAAATCACCATAACTCTTTGTTTACTTAAACTTGCTGACATTTGTGCCTCAAGCTTTTCAATGTTCCAGAGGTGACTCTCAGAGCTACAGAGTGTTTCAGCTTTTAGCCAGGCACCTGGGTTGAAGTAAATTAGAGAGGAGATATTCAACAGCTCTTCACATCAGAACTATGTATTAGAGCCATTCAAGAAATGTATGCTTTTATCTGAAAGCTGGATTGAAATATAAATATTTCATTTTGGGTCATTTTTTTTATTCTGATGTGTATAATTCTTTTTCCTTTTTGCTGAAGAGAAAACGTAGTCCCTTGGGTTTCATGCAAAATATTTTGTTCAGTCTGAAACAGAATATTTTATTTTGGCATACTCAAAATAAAAGGCAAAAGAAGCAACATTTTAGATAAGAAAAATGTAACCTAATTTTTCATTTTGTCTAGTAACCTGCTGCTCAGGGGAGTCATATAAAGTTATGAAGTGCACAAGGTCAAGACTTCTCTTGATGTAGGTATCTGACCATTCACAGCACATAAAGCAGTCTCAAATATTTTGGTAGAGGTATCTCTCCCTCAGTCTTTTCTGTCAGAGCAATGATATTCTGCACAGCCTGTTTAAATATTCATGGGACAAGAGAATAGCATAAAAACGACTTCATGGCCTGCTTTTTCAGGTGTTCTTTTGGGCAAGATAAATTAATTCAAATCCCTGCTCTGAGTCAGCCAAAAATAGAACTGTGACTTTGAAAGGTTCCAGTACGTAATATTTGGGGGAAAGGAGGCTTTGTGTAACTAGATTTTATGCCAAATGCTTATAAGCTCTCTTCACATTTCAGAATGCTCTGTCACTCTTATCTGGGACAATAAAAATTTGTCTCTGAGCTGTGTTTCTCACTGAGGGACTGATCTGTTGACATTGTAATATCCAGCTATACTGGATATCTTTAATAAGACACATACTGAAAAGACATCAGCCAGAGAAGAAGATATTTCCATTTATCAGACAGCATAAAAATACTTGATAACACTAAAATGTTTCTCAATCTACACAATTAGTACTCTACTTTTCTTTTTTTTTTTTTCTCCCCCAGCCCCATGATATTTTAAATAATTGTCAGGAAGAACAAGTCCTCATAATCACATCCAGCACTGACTGTTTCAAAGAGATTATTCTGAAACTATCTGTAGAGAAGGTCTGAAGCAGTGTTTGAAGAACACAGTTATAAGTAAACTCCCATGAGGTGTATTTTTTGGCAGTTTGACTAATGTCAAATTATAATTATAATATATTATAATTCTATGCAAGTCAAGGAAATTGTCTGCATTTGTGCACGTGCTGCATCTAGTGCAGGTGGGATATGTTGCTACAGTGGACCTCATTCTGTAATCTCTGGGACAATGAAAATATGCAATGGGAGCTGATGGGGAAAAAAGGCAACTTTGAAACTGAAAGCATGAGAAAATAAGGAAAGACAACAATACCTGAAAGACATTCCACTCTACCAGACATTAGTGGTCTTCATCAGTAGGACTGTTACAGAGCTTTGTTGTCTCTTGAAGTCAAGACTTCCTGGTAACCACAGGAAAGAATAATTCTCTCTTTTGGAGCAATTAACTCTGGCTGAGCAGTTCTGAGGAAGACCAAAGCCCCTGACAAGAAGTGGCTTAGATATTTTTGTAAGAGTGGAGGAGACTGTTGCACAGGTCTGTAGGTACCCTGCTTCCCTAGCCATCATCACCTGCTTTGTTTGAAAAGGACTCTCAGATGAGACTGTTCATCTCTGCTGTGCCAGAGGACCTCACTGCTGCTCCTTCTGATTNCTTCCTTCCTTCCCCCCTCCCTCTAGCTCTCTCTCCTGCTTTTGTAACTTTCTGCATTAACAATCCATGTGTGCCATCAGCTGTGAGCCCTGCTAATACAACCGTGTGAGGGTGAATCTGTCCTGACATCCTTTGTGCTATCCACTCTGTGATTAGGATTGTAAAAGTGGCAGAGATATAACACAGTAGATGAAAAATACTAAAAGGAATTTTGAACAATTATGGAAAAAAGGCTGGAGACATGATATCACACCATGAAAGAATAATAATGAACTTTCAGAAGAGAAGATTTGGAAACCAGAAACAAAGAACCCAAAGTCCAAAAATGTAGTCCAGATTTAAAAGCAATATTGAAAATCCTGATATGGTGAAGACAATAGCAAAAGGTATTAAGAAGTCATGCTCAACTGTTTCCCTTAACATTACATTTTATTATTTTCTTTACCATCCATGTGGACTGCTTCTTTTTGAGAAATTTATTAAATGAAGCCTGAAGAAAGGGTCTGGTACTTACCTATTTGATCATCTCTATAAAAAATGCATATAGATGATCTCCCTTTTTGCACCTAAATTTTATTTATTTTGTCATCCATCCATGGTTGTAAATAAAGATGAAATAAACAAGTTTGGTATTATATGTTTTATTTTCTATTTACAGGTTTCAGATTTGAGGCTAAGGCTCAAAGTCTGAAAGAAGGATAGCACAGCTTTTCTATTTTCCTATTCATAAGCAGAAGAATTGGATATTTCTGAAGCACATGAAGCAAATAAAAGTCTCTTTTATTATTATTCATAACTAAAATTCTGGTCTATTTTTATTCTTACTGTAGCTTTTATAGAGAGCTATGCATCTGAGTCAGCACCTCAAAGCAAAACTCATTTCCAATTCATGACATCTCTTTTTCCTCCAATTACTTAGCTTCATTTCCTTCTCGTTTCATTTTTTCCCTTTTGACTCTCACTCAGATGAAATTGCTACACAGTGTAATTTTCCATTTGAGAGCGATATATCATATTCTTGAATAGGCTTTAGTTTAACTAGTCTTTCTTCTTTGTTTTTGGTTTTTTTTTTTTTAACTGAAATAATTACATTGTCTTGAAATATAGAGCTGAAATATAGGAAGGAGAAGACTGTATGGGAAGAATGCCCATTTGTGCATTTTATTATGGCTGTTGTGGTC
Organism: Irena cyanogastra; assembly: GCA_013397155.1. Classification (NCBI taxonomy): domain Eukaryota; kingdom Metazoa; phylum Chordata; class Aves; order Passeriformes; family Irenidae; genus Irena; species Irena cyanogastra. Next base: position 272,522 of record VWZV01017380.1, on the reverse strand, counting down.
ATATTCTCGAAGTGTCATTTTTCACTCTTCCTCCTCATACTGTTGTGTTGATGGCCTGTCAGGTTTCTAAATTTATCTCTTTCTCATTTTTTTCACTCTTCATCTTCTCTCAAAGCTTGATTCTATTTATTCTAGCTCCTCTACTTCTCTTTATTTTTATACTATATATAATTTTTCCCTGCTCTACTGTATTATCAGCTGTGATTGTCAAAACTTGAGTTATTTTCAGCAATATTAGGGTGCAAGGCAATGTCAAATGTATGACTTTTTGTGCACTTCCTCTTTAAATCTCAAAGTATGCAGTGTTCTTGAAAAATAAGAATTTCCAGAGAGGATCCTATAAAACATCTGACAGAAATGCTACGCTATTAATTAAAAATTCACACCAATCTGTAAATATATGTCTAATCATTGCCTTAGCAGTAGATTTTCTTGGCATGCATCCTGCACACGGCTAGAAACACGTAGGCACTTTTAAAGGTTCCAGTGCAACAAGGTTTCCAGTATCTGACTTGGAAGGTAGCTCTGTGAACCATCCACCTACAACACAGAGGAAAAAGATCCTCATACAGATCTATGGGGAAGAAGATATTTTTTCATTATTAAAAAAAAAAAAAAAAGTCTTTGTTTTAATTATACCATAGATATTACAGAGGATATCATCCTATGCATATTATAGAGGAAATGGAGTCTCAAATGTACAGGAAATTGCTAACTGTGCTTGTTCACGGTCCTCCAAGATATTTGATAACTTGACATTCCTGCAGCCCCCATGGCCATAGAGATGCAGTATATGAGGAAAAATTGAAATGTATTTTGTTTACTCTCAAAGCAAGTACAGAAAAACAGTGTCCTGGATCTTACATACACTATTTTCCACAATAGCTGTGGTTGGTTTTTTTTTTTAAAGAGTCATTTGGAAATAGAGAAATTGCAAGTATAGCAGTAAGTCTGCTATTAAAAATCATGTCCTCAATTCACTAGAGTGATTATTCAAAAATAGCTCACAGAAAAATAAACCCCTGTAGTACTGCCAAGGTCGGTGAGAGTTAAGATGATCTGAACAAACGTAGATTTTGCAACTCAAAACTTTGCATTAACCATCAATTACTTCTGAAGTTTCCCTAACTTGAGCAAATCAGATCATTGCAACTCACTTCTCTTAGCAGGTTGCTTCTCTCCAGACATTGTTTAATATTATCTGAGTGACATGACGATGACTGTATCAAAGTGCAGCATCCCTGGGTCACATTCTTCAGTGAAATAGACAGCATTCTCAATTTGCTTTGATGACATAACCAAATATCTGAAAGTACAATTATTACTGCAAAATGGATATGCCAAATGGAGAATGTCCAGCTGCTCAGAGGGGAATGCTTTCCAACTAGAGGATGCCCAAAAGGCTGACAAAGGCTCTCATTTGTAATTCAGCCAGGATTACTGGCAGATTTGGGAGTCTCCTTTGTGGGTCTTTTGATTTGCAGACAGTAGGAACAAGGATCTCACCCCAAAGAATAATATATCCAATAATATACCCAGAAGTAATAAAAAATTATTTGAGTCATCAAGCTGTAAGTAATCATGCAGTGGGGAGAAAGAGATGCTAAATGCAATTTTAATACTGGTACAGTATATTACATTGGCCTTTGGTTCCATCACACATTCTTGACCAAAGACTTACTTTTTTTGGTTGTAGCTGGGATGGAAATTACTTAATTGAAAAACAGCTGAAACATTTTTAGTGCATCTATGGAACAGATACATTCTCTCAGAACACAGACATAGCTGTGCAGATTCTGCAGAGTTAAAAGGGGCAACACTAAAAATACCTTTATATTGGTCAGCAGCTCCAAATACCTAGAGGGAGCACAGCTGAGTTAGGCAGTGCTATTTTTACATAGCCACTTTACACAGAAGAGCAGTTCAAACATAAAGATGATGAGGTCATAGCAATGCAAAGACTGAACAATTAAAATCTCTCAGAATTCTGCAAGGAGGACTTTGTGTGGGTAAGAAGTGACCACATATTCAGCAACAAGTCAAGAATCTGAGTCCAAAGGAATGGTGCTTGCAGTAGGAGCAAAGGGTGCCCAAAGTCAGGTGAACTGACACTCTCCCCACACTCCAGGTCCAGGACTCCCATTAATAGTTAAGGGCAGCAATACACAGGGAACAAGGTGAGAACAACTCTTTATACAAGAGTTCAAGAAAGCAATTAAGTCTGAATTCCCAAAGAACAATTTTGGCAAGCTTACAATTAGTTCTGATGTGAATATCCTCCTTCCCTAGCGTGTTTACAGTTACAGACCCACAGCAGAGGCAATAACTGCGGCCCTGATTCTGTAACAGTTTATCTATCATGACTGAGGTATTTATATCTTCCTTGCACACCTGTAACAGTGTTCTGTAAATGGTTTTGCAAATATCATATTCCCTATGTTTTATTATACATATGTTACTGTATTTAATACAGACATCCATTACCCTGGGGATAAAGTGGCTTCCGTCATCTGGATATGTTTATTTTTGAAAGCTTTTAGCACTTCCATGGCTGCATGACAAGTTTAGACTATTAGAGTATATCCTAAGTGTAAACTGAAATTTGAAATCAAAGTACAACTTCATTTAATCAGTATTTTCTGCTCATTCATTTTTTTCTTGAAAATGCCCACCAACTATTTAACAACCCACAGTGCATTGTAATGTCATATATGAACTTGTGTTGTGGTTATAATAAATAACATTTCTTAAGATCGCATGCAGTCTCTCAGTATTCTTCAACTGTATGGTCAAAATGGGACTATAAAAGTTTCAGTAGTCCATGTCTAACCAAGTGCTGTTATTATTTATACCATTTTCTGGGTCAGCTAGTTGATTACTGGAGATGTATGTATGCTCATCTGTATGTTTACATATGCATAAATATACATAAAAAAGACAGGCAAAGATATATGTTAGTATATATCAAAAAAACCTTCAGTCTGTAAAGGACCACCCATAAAACTTACTGTGATTTAAGTGCCTGACTACAATTTGGATTTCTGTTTTCCCTTAGTACTGCATTCATGAGTTTATAATCTCTGTTGTTTACAAAGCCACAGAACAAGTCACAACTCACTGACAATTCAGTATCCTTCCTGTTATAGGGAACGCCAAGAAGAGAGTTATGTGAGCTCATTTTGCCAGCAATAAAACAAAACTGTTTCATCTCATTTTCCACTCAAAATATTGACCTTCTGTACTGAGAGGTTTTGGTCGAAATCTTTTCTGCTTTCAAAATCAAAGAGGCCTCTAAACTTACGACCTGCAGAGCACACAAGTAGGCCTGTTTTTAGAGTAGTACCATGATTGAAATGTCCACATTTTCATGGAATAAATGTCTGTTTCCCATAGCAGCTGCAGGACCTGCATGCAGCTGGATTGCCAAAGGAATGATGTTTTTCTTCCCAACTCATGTGTCTTTCTCCATAGATTGTATAATCACATAGTCTAAAAATTTGTATAGATGCTAGGGTGCAAATAAGGATAACAGGACCTAAACCCAGTAATGAATAGCATTAAAAATCATTGTGATAGCATCCATGGTTCGTAACTACCAAAAAGAAAACTAGGACTCTTTGAATTGATGTAGAGCACAAAAGCAAATGATAGATTATTTTCATGCAAAAAATGAAAAATAAGCTTTCATTAATTAATTCCCTACATACTTACATTGGGTTACAGAAAACAGTTTGAAGTTCAAAATTGCCTTTTTTTAATAAGTACAGTGGAGAAGAAAAAGGCAGATTACATTTAATTTAGGTATACTATAATTAGAAATGTGTGAATATAATTTTTATTAGTAGTAAAACCAGTGCAAATATATTAAAATGTGGTACATGTATAATTTATTTTTTTCTGCCATATAATAAACTATTTACCATAAAATAACATAATAAGCATCAACTTCAATAAGTATTGTGCATTTAATTTTTATTGAACAACTAAAAGCTGGGGAAAAAAACTCAGTATGGGAGCTTTTTCTGCCACTTTACTAAGTTTCAAAAAACCCATCAACTTTCAGAATAAGAATTAATATTCAGAACTGCAATCTGTTTTTCGTGATCTTAAAAAGCTTAAAAACAATTATTCCGTTTTCTGCAGTGTTTCACTTAGACTTGCCCAAGTTCAGTAATGAAATATTGCAATGAGAAGTTAAAGGGAATGTAGTTCCGAACAATTTTGTAAATACGAGTAGAAAACCCCCAACAACTTCCATCATTACTGATACCTATATATCTGTGTATCTATATATCCGTATCTGTATATATGTATATATCTTTGTTTTCAGAGATCTTACTTGAATTTCCAACAGCAATATTTGTTGACAGTACTATTCATTGGAAAAGATGTCTTTAGGTAACTATATCATATGGAAATCAAACTGTGAGATACAACTGGAATACAATACTGGAAACAATTCTACAAATTAAAAGGAGCTGATGATTTTATATCAGCTTATAACTTTCCAAAACTGAAAGTCTATTTTCTTGGAAAATTCTAACTTATCATTTGCCCATCATATGCTGAATTACCTTACCTTTTCTACTCAAGATTTAACTCTTAGTAGTGTTTTCTGGCTGAGATACAGGAAGATCTTTCCAAGTCAGGCTGCAGCTGCAACTTCGATTTGAGCTGCAGACCACTTTTCTCCAGGAATACCAAAGGAAGGAGAGAAGGCAGGGGTTGGAGTCCCTGTATATCCACTTATCCAACACACAGTGCAAAGGAGAACCACAGCTCTGTGGAGGTTACTTCACTTTTGTTGTAGATAGAAAGCAAATGCAGCTCTACTCTATCATACAAAAAACCCCAAGGCAAGCAGCCATGTCACAAATTAGGAGTAATATCTGCTGAAAGAAGTTATGTACACTTTTTTCTCTGCTTTGCTGTTTGAAATAGGAGGACACTCTAGTGAACAAGGAGTGGAGGTGTGGAACTGAGGCAGATTACCTTAAATTCCAGCAGCCTTTGAAACCAGGAGTTGGGTGTAGGCTTCTTGAACTTTCCAGTCTGTGGAGATTTGTATAAATACTATGAGAAGTTAAAGCTTAGAAAGCTTCCTGAAGTTAGAGAAACATTTTCCCTTGTATTAAAGGAATATGATACAAGCTCTTACTGTGTTCAACACCAATGTTCGGTTCCATTTTCTTCACCAGAAAAATGCCAACATAGATCACTGCGTCTTTTCTGAGGGTTGAGGAAGGGAAAATCCATTCACAATACAGTCTTGTAAAATGTGCAGAGATCACTCAAGACAGTGAGCAAGATGATATGGATGTTATTTATAACTAAAAAGACCATTCATAGACAAGAGGAGTATCGAAATCATTAAGCCTGGAGAATGATGTAGGGTATCCTAGAACTGTGTGAAAGTCATGCTTTTGTCTTAAATAGAAGACAAAGTATTAGGAAACTGAGAATACTCTCCATATGTATCAAAAGCCACTGCTTTTAAAAGGTCATCTCATATAAACTTTAAATTCTTCTGAAGCCTTTCCTCTAGACCATAATCTAAGGTAATAACACAGAGTAAGTATTCCTACAAGTCTCAATCGTGCTTTTGTCATTAGCTCTGGCACTTTAGGTGTCCCAGGGCAACTCTAAGCAATAATTGTTCTGTCACTTTGTAACATAGCAGACAAAACAGGGGCATACACAGCCTAGGAATAGTCAATGGTGAACATTTGCTTGACTTATTACACATATAAGAAGATACTTAAACATTCTATTGTCTGCTAGCCTGTGCAAAGTGTAATTCTACATGGAGAGAGAAAACATCGTTTGCTTCCAATTGAACGTCCATTAAGATCACTGTCGACATCAGGTCTCATAGTTGAAATTACTGGTCAGGAAATTGAATGGTCTGAACAGAAAAAAAGCGAGTTTTTAAGGCATTTATGATATTGGACCTCCTTCTGGGTTGAGAAAAGGAAAATACTGAGTTCTTTTGGTACTTTGAAACAATTAATATTCAGCTCTCACCTGATCTGGCACTGAATTTGTCTTGCATTACTTGGAAAATTGTCTTCTTCATAATCTTTCTGTTATGGGCCTGTAAAGCAATCCTAATGATCTGGACAAACCCTGAAGCATCTCTAAGGCTTTATAGAAAAATTAATTGAGGATTCACTGCCCTTGGAATTTACTACAAGTGGAAGTTAATAGCTCAGGCAAATTCTCTCCCATATGCTAATAAACTACCGTGGCACTGTGGTGCTTCTGTCTTGGCTTCTCCTGTTATTATTCCTGTATCATCTCAATTAGCTTCTACAGGTCCTTATTAATGTAATTCCCACCTAATCCCCTTTCCCTTTTTCCTTTTCCTGTGTCAGCAGCATTTCAATACATAATCTTTTACTGGTTACACTTGTTTATTCCATGTATTTCAGCATATTTTCTAATGGCCACTTCCCGTTCTATTCTACTCAAACACTAAATCCATAATTTGCTAGAGAGCCTGCCCAGAACTGCTACAGCTGGCTGGCTCGCTCTCACTTGCTCTCTCTCTCTCTTTCCCTCCCCATCCATCTCATACAGAAAAAATATTCTAGTATCTCCAGTTTTAAATAATCTAGAAATATCTCTCAGGAAGCTCTGGTATGATATCACATTTGCCACTGTCTTGCTGTGTGATCTCTTTTCTCTTTATTTGCCTTGTCTGCCAGGTCTGCAGCTCAGGACAAGACAGGATGGAGCCATTGTGTCCTACTGAGACACGAGTAGCTGAGTTCTGCTGAACGACCACGTATTTGCTTCTAACTCATGGCAGGAGGAAAGCTACAAAAGCATGAAAACTCATGCAAGCATGAGCTGTCTTTGTGGTTCTATGCAAGAGACAAATACAAATACACTTAGATTCTATAAATGTAGACAATATTTCTCACCCCACCTACTTGCAACAGTAGCAAAAGGTAATTTGCTTCTGCTGTTAGAGCTTAATCAGTCATTTAGAAATAATATGAGCATACATATTCTCCCACATTGCTCTCACTGCGCTTCCAGCCTACCTAATTCCTGAGTTCAAGCAGTTACAGCATTACTTAGGTTGGGACACAAGCAGAAGTTCAGGAGGAAGACACTGCTGAAGTCCTGCAGAACAAAGAAACAATATTGTAAAGAGGAATTTGGTATTTTATCCTCTCTTCCCTCCTTCCTTCCCATTTTGTTGTCTAATATTAGGTAAACCTCAAACCAGTGTAAACAGAAAATTCCATTTTATTGTCAGAAGGAGTGGTAAATTATGGTTTACATGTTTGTTAAATTAGACAAACCTTTGTGGCACTACTAAAGTCTAAAATGCCTGAAGGCCGATCCTAATACTGTTAGCATAGTCTAAACTGAAACATGTTTTCTATAGAAAGAAGCCACTTCTCTCAAAGAGAAAAGCCTCTACATTTTCTTAAAAGAAACAAGCTTATTTTTCTGTGTCTTGTACAGCACGTCTTTAAGAAACTTCTCACTGTCAAGGCTATAAGATTTTATTACACAAGGAAGTTAAAGTGCTTCTTTAAAGTAAGTATTTTGAGAGAAAGAGAAACAAGAGCAATGTTTTTCTACTTGATCCTGCATTTTCTACCAAATAAAATATTTAGTCTTGCAAATAGTCCTAGGAATTTCAGAATTCAATTCCATATAAATTTTTGTTTACTTCAGTCATTTTTCTCTTTTTCTTTTTTTTTTTTAATAAAAAGTCATTTTTGTATGACCACTGATACCACTGACCAGTATATTTACTTTGCTAAATAGTCAGTAAACAAAATTTTGATAGATGGTATATCTGAAATAGCAAATAAAAGGTATTAAAAATTATAAAAATTAGTTGCCTATTACATTTAGTTTAGATTTTGGATATAGCAAAATACTAGTGTGTTTGACTTTCCAATAACAACAATAATACTTACCACAGCAAATGGATTCTGATATTTAGGTTCTTATTGCTCACCCTTGAATATGGTTCAGCATGCCTGCTCATCAATAACAGTTTTATATTTCTTGATGCTGTCATGACAATATGTGTTGGACTCAGCCTATTCTCTCAAATACTCTGTTTTGCTCTGACCTTTGCACATATCTGCTCTTTTTTTTTCTCTTTTTTTTTTGACCTACATCTTACTTCGCACAAAACCAAAAAAGGCAATAGCATTTATTGTCTGGAATTAGTGCCTAAAAAGGCAACAGTAATTACAAAAAAGGCAGTGTTTTGAAAAACAACAACTGTAAATACTTACATTTTGGCTCAGGTTTTCTCTCTGAATACAGACTCTGTGATTTCTTCCAGTTAAAGCTTTGTTTTAGTATCATCTTCTAGAACAGGTAGTGAAGAAATTACTTCACACTTGTTCATAGACAGCTACTGATACACTTTCACTATGCCCTTAGATTTTCTTGAATAGTTAAAAGACAGTGATTGGGGTCTCATCTTTAAAACAGGCACTGCATCAATACAGCAAATAATAACTCTTTCAAAATTCAAGGTAAGCTTTGGGAAACTAACACCTGAACATGAGTTCAGTTTGTGGGTCTAGGAGGCTAATAATTTTAAGATGCACTTCAGATTTTTAAATAATTCAGTGCTTCCTTTCTCCTTCCTAAAACCAATCTAGGATTCCCCTTTCAATGTAATTCCAAATAATCTTTAAATATTTCTTTAAAAATATCCTAAACTAGCTAAAAAATATGCTGAATGTTAAGAAAAAAAATCTTTAAAATTTCAAACACCTTATTAAATTTCACTCAGAAACAGTGACACAATTAATAAACATTAGGAAATTAAAAGCTTTGTTTAAACTAAGACATAAAATAGGCTAGGAAATATCCTTTTAAAATATTGGATGGGCAAGTAATTTTTGAGAGCAGTGATTACAGAACCAAACCTCGGATGAAACACTATGAGGAAGATTTGTGGGTTTTTTGTAATTAGAAAAAAAATTGCTTCCAGTTCTAGTCTGGTGAGCTAGGGGAAAAAATGGACAGGAAAGAAGAACTCAGTATTAATTAACAGAGAAATAATGGTGACCAATGAGACAAAGAGTGTATCATCATTAAACACAAGCTATGGTCATAATAAGATTTCCTTGCAAAGATAATTTTGAAAAAAAAAAAAAGTACAGCATACAGATCTCTCATCTCTATCCCTTCCCTTCCACCAAAAAACCCACAAAAAACCAAAACCAAACAAAACAAAAAACAAAACAAAACAAAACAAAACAACGAAAAAAATCAAAAAGAGAATTCTTACTTTCTCATAATAAGGGCAAAGTACATTGTATTTTAGATGACAACATTTTAAATCCTCAAATGCACTAAGTACTGCCTACTGTAGGAGTTTAAATGAAATGCCTAAGGCAAATCAATATTCTCTTGCCTTATTCTGTCATACTTAAGTCTTTTGTGATTTGGCAAAGTTTAATATTGCTGTTTCTGAGCCAGTGGTGAAATCTGTGAGAATCTATATGGCTAAGAGGCTCCTACAAATGTGATTATCTGCACTTAAAACCAAAAATACTAACTGATAATAATTCAAAAACATTTTGTTTTCAGGCTTAAACCGAGAAATCCACATTCCCTGATTTATTATGAAGAAGACCTTAGGAAACTTCGAAAGGAAAGCTCTCCAGCTTGTAAACATCCATTCCAAATTTAACCACAGGTATGTTCACTTTGTATTCCTGTCAATACATGCATTATTGGTTGCATTCATTACTAAGCAATGGCTCATATCTTCAGTACAAAACAGATTCCTTAAAGTTGTAGTGAAGCACAAATATTTCACCTACTGCTTTGCAGAAAAATACAACTAGATCATTTTAAACATCTTTGTGTTCAGTTTAGCAACTTGATTTGTAGTTTTGGAGTTTTTTGTCTCTTGAAAGTAGGGGAGAGGAGAAAGACGAAGACTCTGTAACAGGGGCTGTGAAGAGAACCAGCTCTCCTAAGCCACTAAGTATGGAAGTTTAACTGCTTTCTGCTCTTCACTTCACTTCTGTGTATATCTGCTGCTGTGCTCTTGGAGAAGGCTTCTAACCAGGGCTAGCAAAAAGGTTGCCAGATAGCCATGTTGTTCCTGGAGCAGGTTGTCCCAGACCAATAGCTGAGGCAATTGTGGTGAGTAAAAATAAAAGCAGTGAGTTAACATAGGCAGGCTGTTGCTCTGTTTACCTGGGGGATTTTCCCAGTGACATTAGGTTTGACCATTAGATGACCAACTACAGCAGCTAACAGAGAAAAGAAGCATGTCTGTCTTCAGTGGAGGCAATTGAGACTGCGAAGAAAAATAGAGCAGCGTCTGCTTCATAGCACATAAAGATCCTGAAATCGTGGTTACAAGGCCCAGCAGAGAGGGAATAGGTTTGAGGATAGGCCATATATTAGAGAAGGGTTGATCTGCAGAGAGGTATGTAAAGGAGGTTCAACCAAAACTCCTGTAACTCTCAGTCAGTAGGGCTTTAAGGAAGAAAGTAACAAAGATTTTGCCTTCTCATTAACACCTGAATTCAGGTATGGAAGTTGGCTATTTCCATTCACAATTTAGGCTGACAGGGCTCATTAGAACACTGAGCTGCTAAAAATTGATTCCTTCTTACAGCCAGACCAAATTAGTATAAATCCAGAGAAAAAACTGTTGGTCCCATTCAGAGGAACCATGATTAGTTTAGGAAGTGCCCTGGTTTCAGCTGGGATAGAATTAATTTTCTTCCTAGTAGCTGGTACAGTGCTGTGCTTTGGATTTAAGACGAGAGTAATGTTGACAACACACTGCTGCTTTAGTTGTTGCTGAGCAATGCTTACACTAAGTCAAGAACTTTTTAGCTCCTGCGTCATGGTTCCCTGCCATCCAGAGGGCTTGGGAGTGCACAAGAAACTGGAGGAGACACAGTCAGGGCAGCTGACCCTAACTGGCCAAAGGGCTATTCCATACTATATGGCATATAAAGTGAGGGGAAACCTGGCTGGACACTACTGCTGGGGAAGAGGCTAAGCATTGGTTGGTTGATGATGAGCAATTGTTTTCCACTTGCATTGCTTGTTTTTCTTGTTTTCATTTTCTCTTCTATTTTGTTATTTTTCTTTTCTCTATGATACTTTATTATTAGCATTATCTTTAGTTTTGTTTAGCTTAGTTTTGTTTAGTTATTAAACTGTTCTTGTCTCAAGCCCAAGTTTTATTACTTTTACCTTCTATACACTCTTCCCCATCACGCTGGGAAGGGCTGGGGATGGGCAGTAAGCAAGCAACTGGGTAGTTCTCAGCTGCTGGCAGAGGTTAGACCATACCAGGGGTATTCACTTCCTGCAGCAACCAAGGTGAGAACTGCTCTATCCTTTGAACAAACTTCTGTACTATACCTGTCAAGAAGTTCAGCCAACTGATGTGTAACAACTCTTTACAGGCAACATTATACCACTTTTTACATCATTACATTATATTTTCCAAATTTCAAGAAGCTGAAGACTTCTGGGGTTTTTTTTTGTCCAGAGGCTCTACTTAATGGGAAAAACTGAACAGAAAACATTCAGGAAAAGATATATTCTAGATAAAAAGGAAATGGAGAGGGCCAAAGTAGCTAAGACCCCTTATGCTTTCCATAGATCTATGCAGGAGTTCAGTACATGAAAAGGGAGATTAAAAAATCATAAAATAATTATTGCCTTTATCAATCAATGTTTCAGTGCTACACAGACATGAGTGATCCCATGAGATCTTGTTGGAACTGGTAGTGATTAATTTTTTATAGATCTCTTATCCATTGAGAAACAAAGTTCAAATGACACTGCCCCTCCAAAGGAAAAATTTGGGCAAGCACAAATATTTGTTTTCAATGTAGCTGTCTTTGTGTTGATCAGAAGTTTTTATGGTTTATTATAGAACTTCCAGCAGCTGGTTTAATCCCCTATTTCTACCTATTCCTCTCCCAAAACCTTAGTATTAATCATGTATTGTTTCAAAGGACTTACAAGCATGGAGCAAGATCTGCCTTAATTTGCTACAACTGCACATCATGTTCCTATTTGGGGCATACTTGTCAACAAGATTTTTTTAACAAAAATAAATTTATTAAGCTGTATTAACAGTGGGAAAGGAACTTGAGAGCCTCCAAAGCTCTGGAGTTTTGTAGACCTCATAGGTAGGAACATGGATAGTTCTGTTAGTTTGAAATGCTGATGCAAGTTGAAGGCAATCCTTAAAATCTTTAAAATGCACTGTACAGTTTGCACTTTCTTCTTATTTCACTTCTCACTCACATTGTTTCATTATTTTTTCATGTTTTCTTCGTAATCCATTTAAAAAATAAAAAGAAAAAATAGAAAAAGAGAAATAATTCAAAAAAATAAAAACTAAAACAGGATCAAACCTAGGAACATACACTTCATAATGAGAAAAAAATTAAGATTCTTGAATCAAGTGTGGTTGTGGTTTATGCTGCAGCTGCTTGTCCCATTCCTGCCTCAGATATGTCTGTTCCTCACTAAAGTAAGCTGTAGGCACCTAACCCAGGAGTCTACAGCCTGGCAGAGCAAGAAAAGATTAATTTGGTGCCCGGTTGCCTCCATAAATGTGATTATAAACTACTGGTCTGCAGGTACTCCTGCAGAAACAGGGCAGCTGAGCCATGCCTGCCCTAGGAAGGGGAAACTTGCAAAGATTGAGTGAGCTCCACAGAGAGGGGCAAGAGCTGCTGCTGCTGTAACAAGGCTGTCCATGTCTTCTTATGAACCAGGCTCCTGCCTTGTGCCAAGCATTGCACCAAGCACGGCTTAGCAGTATCCATCACAAACCGTCTGAATTTCAGGAACAACTGAGGGAGAGCTACAAACTTACCCACACAAGTAAGTGTACCTTATTGTGGTATATTTTCTGAGCCTTCACAAATATAAACAGTTATAAATGCAAATATCTACCTAGAATAATGATCTTTCTGATGTCAAAATGGAAACAACCCTGAACATTCCCCTTATTATGATATTAATTTCTTCTAAAAGAAGAAATGTCTTGAATCATTAAAACGTGGATGCTTACATTCAGTATTCAATTGTACTATCTGAATTTTTTTCTCAGATCCATATATCAGATTTCTGATACTTGATTCTTTAGTCAATCTTCAGGTTTTTCATATATTTTAAAAACCTAAAGGAACAAGCATATTAAATATTCTTGCTCAAATAAGGTCTTTGACTGGATAGAATAATTTTTAGCCACTGTATGAGTAGTAAAAGTACACAAGGTGTAAAAGAAAAGTAACTGCCCTGAAAAAGCAAAGCGTTGAAAGGAAAGAATGCAAAGAAGCTCGCCTGTGGAGATATGAAACTAAACTGTGTAAAAGAAGAATATTTTTTCCCAGAATTTTTTTTGAAAAAATAACTAGATTTATGAAGATTAAAGTCTTACATTTTTAATGCTTTTTCTAAACGGAGTTTCTATTATCTGAGATATGAGCAGTCAGCTTGTATATTCCCAGCTGTAACTTCCCAGGCTACATTTGAAAACATTTCCTTTTGTAGATACAGGATTAAATCCTGTATCCTTTGCAGATCAATAAAATAATCCCATCTATTTCTATGAGTTGCAGATATGGCTAAATTGCTAATTTTTTCCACATTTGTTAGCTCTTATTGCACATGGCATTTTGCTTCGCATTACACTTTCTCTCACAGACTGTACCCAACAATATGGGAAGGAATCCCAGACTTGTCAAGATAGAAGAGATTCATACTGCACTAATCCTTTAACTCCCCCTTTTTCCAAGATCAGAGTTTGAGATTCTCTCATCATCATTTTTATTCATGCCTGAAACTAAATATCCTTCTACTGTTGAATTATGGTTCCTCACCAAAGTGGGTTTTTTTCCACTGAAGCCTAAGAGTTTCCATGGGGCTATGCTTCAGATTTGTGATGAAAACAGTTTTGATAACAGATGTTTTAATTACTGCTGAGAAGTGTTTACACAGCATTGTGTCCTTTTTTGCTTCTCACTGTCCCACCAGTGAGGAGGCTGTGGGTGCACAGGGAGTTAGGAGGGCACACAGCTGGGACAGCTGATCCCAATAGACTGAAGAGTTGTCCCAGACCATATGGCAGCATCCTCAGCATGTGAAGGAGAAGGAAGAGAAGACATTCAGAGTTATGACATTTATCTTCCAATGTAATTCTTAAGCATGATAGGGCCCTGGTTTCCTGAAGATGGCTGAACACTTGCCTGCCCACGGGAAGTGGTGAATTAATTCCTTGTTTTGCTTTCCTTGCACAAGCAGCTTTTGCTTTACTTATCAAACTGTACCTTTATCTAAAATCCATTAATTTTTTCACTTTCACCCTTCAGAATCTCTTCCCCATCCCACTGAATGTGAGTGAGCAGCTGAGTGAGGTTTAGATTCCTACCAGAGTTAAACCATGACAGAGACGCTATCCACAGTTGAATTCAGCCACATTATGGGGCCACCTCTGAAGCCACATTTTTCACAAGAACGTGTAATCCCACTTTACACCTGATAAAACAGATGTTCTTTGGATTGAGTACTGTGCAGGTATGTTGAAACACATCAAGCCACGGAAAACTAATCTGATGTTCATTTTCAAAATCTGAAAAGAGAATGGAAGAAAAAACATTCTAAATACTTTAGAATAATAACAGTAAATCAATATTCATCAGTAGAACAAATTTATTTCTAATCAATGTTTTTCCTAGCACATTCATATTTCGTAAATATATGATTTTCTTGGGAAAATTCTTTCTTGCATTCTCCTTCTTTGAATAGGCTTCCTGTTGGTCATATATAAAAGATATTTTACTTAGAGGATAACCTTTGCATTCTCTACAGGCTTTGTTTCTTTTCTCTCTTAATTCTTTACATCTTTCCTAATCTGTACCTAAATCTGGAACATCACTCTACATCTGGCATGTACTGCTATTTCCCCTCTTGGCTTCTACCTTTAAACAAAATCTCCTCCCTTTTCTGAAAGTGTTTAAAAGGTTGATCCACCACAGTAAATACACAGTCTCCAGCCAGCTGTTCTTTTTATTAAAATGTTTATATTTAATTAAAACCATTCTTTGTTTGCTAGCTGTAAGGCTCAGTCCTGCCTACCACATCTTGAAATTACAATGAGTCTCTGTGCCCTTGTCTTTTATACTGCTAAATCA
This sequence comes from Irena cyanogastra, assembly GCA_013397155.1. NCBI lineage: Eukaryota > Metazoa > Chordata > Aves > Passeriformes > Irenidae > Irena > Irena cyanogastra. The sequence goes on along the minus strand of VWZV01017380.1, from coordinate 257,340 downwards.
CTCTACAATGAAAATAAGATATGTCAATAAGCTTAAATTAAATAAATTCAAATAGATCTATGCAGTGCTGGAAAAGGATAGACTTAGCAGGAAACATGTAAATCCAAAGAGTAGATAACATAGGAGAAACATGTTCTTAATCAGATTTTGGGTCAAATAATAGGTGAAGAAGGTCTCACAACCTCTAGTAGCCCTTTCCCTCTTGCACAAATGGAACAACCCTGGCAGTCTCATTCTGCCAAGAACCACAGCAACTGCTTCAGACAAGCTCCCTGGCACACACTCAGCTCTGGTGTGCAAATAATCCTAGAGGGCAGCTGAAAGCTACATCTCCCTCCTGGATTTTCCTGGATCAGAACTAGAATATCCAGCATCTTCAAGCAACTCCTGAAACATTAAGTCTACAATTGAAAATGTTTGAAAGATATCTAAGGAAGCTAGGTAGGTTAGTAAAGCAGTAAACACATGCATGTTTAGTTAAATATCTTGGTAGAGAAACACAAGAGTGAACTTAAGGTCACTTACACCTTTATTTAAGCTATCTCTTTCTGGAATTGCATACTGATATCCTCTTCCCTGATACGTGTCCATGCTAAACCTGTCTAGAGAAAACCAGAAGAACACAACTGGAAAAAAATGCAATTACACTTCTGCAAACTACACTGCATGCTTGACTCCAGTTTAAAGCAAAGGTGTCAGTTCTCATTTTTTTATAAATCAGTTCACCAGTTCCTTCTTGGAAGGTAACTGCTTTGAGTTCTCACATGGTTGCTCTCCTAGGGGAATCTAATTTCTCAGTTTCAACATGCCCAAGGCATCTGCTTTTCTTACTGACAAGACACAATCTTTCTGTCACTGACATCAGAGGAATTATCAGTACATTTGACAACAGTGATGTTCGGCACTGAATATAGCTATTATATTCACAAAAATAACATGGCAGCTTACTAAAAAAGTTATGAAAATAAGTACTTGGAAAGCTTTCATTTGTGTAAAAAGAATTAAAAATTAAGATTATTTTAGTTTTACTGTTAGGATTTTAAGAAGTGGCATTTTAGGACAGGAAAAAGACCACTTAGTCACAGCAATGTCTACCTGGACATATCAATAAGACACCGAAGAAAAGATTGGTAATATTTTACATTAATAGATAAACTAGTAAATAACTTGAAACTGTTGCTCAAAGAAAAGTTGATCTTCAGAGCAAGAAAAAGGTTTTTGGATTTTTTTTCTATTCAGAGAAAACTTTCATGTAATTTTGTATTTGCTTTTTTTTAATGATATTTCACTCTTTGAATGCTATGCTGCAAGCTCCAACAAACCTTAGGAATGAGACTGTAGACCATTATAGACTATGTAAAAAGTGACATAATCAAGTTTGAGCACTACCAAATATCTGCCTCTAAGGGTTTTGTGGTTAGAACCCTTGACTGTTTACTAGAAACACAAATATCCTGATGATACTACAGAACACACACCACATGTTTCATATATATATGTGTTTACTAATTTAAAAAAATTGTTAGGAAGATGGAGGCCAGTTTATGTTAAAGAATACAAGTAAAGGATCTCTAAGTCCATTTATTGATTTATTGTCTCTGCAATAGACTTCCAGGTTCCCTTTTTATAATAAAACACTTCAGTTCTTCTTTTGGAGTGTATCTAGTACGACTAGGTTCAATACTCTAAGAACTAGGAGTAATGTTTGCTTTTTTTTTTTAAAGCTAAAATTTCATTTTGAAAAGTCTAAAAATGGTATGCAAACTTTAGCAAAATTTCTCCTGAGGTTTTTTGTTGTTTAAGTGAACCTGATGCCTCTGAGCTGTCTTCATGCTCAGGAAATAGTGCTTGCCTGATTAGAGTCTGCTGACCTCAACATGTCTTCTCATTTTTTACAGTGAGCACCAGTGCTGTGTTCTTCTAAAGGCTGATTTGGACCTTTCTTGATAAGCGAACTTTTTTGTCATTTATTATTGACACTCATAAAACCAGATAACCTTATACAACTCACTTCTCAGCCTGAGGCAATCAGATTGTTATCTTTGGAAAGTTGTCAAGAGTTCTTTAAAAGTGTCCAAACATCTAGCTTGAAAATTCAAGTTATTTTGGAGGGACCAGACATCCATGTCAATTTTAGCAGGGTAAAATTTTGTAATACAAAACCAATTACCATAACAATGACAGTTTTTTATCTTCCTTAAAGTAAGGAAATACTGACAGTGGCAGCATAAGATACTGTGGCCGTTTACATTACAGTAGCACAGTGAAAAAAAAAAAAAAGCTGACAGATACCTCACAGTCTCAGGTGCTGCTTTGGAGTCTGAGCTTACAGTTTAAATAAATGTGGCAGAATGAGTCTGGATTGAACTATCTCTTTGACTCAGAAGAAGGAAGACCAGATCCTTGGGTATGGTTAAATGCTTGCCTTTCTCTGACCTTTCTTCATTCTACAGGCTAATCCCTAATTTGAAACTGGTCTTTAAGTTTCAACAGAAATACCTTTTTCCTTGAATTTTTCGGTATAATACCAATAACTTCAGCTCAGCGGGATGGGAGATGCAAAGCAGATTGAAAAATACAGTCTGTCTGACATCAGACATATTACAAAGACAGAGAACAAGTTAACATTTCTCTTCTGACCTTTCGACATCATACGGTATCTATTTTAAAAACAACAACAAAACGAAACAAATAAAAAAACAATGACATATCTTGGTTGCACCAATACACACATAAGCTTACTGTCTCTTAAAGTACTGTGCCTCGAAAACAACTTCACTGGAAAATAAGATTTAAAAAATAGCCTTTTGGTTTTTTGTTGTTTTTTTCCTCCAACAGAAGGCAGTGTATAGTCCATCTATTTTATAAGAATGTTTTATAGTTTGTTTACTGCATCAGACTTGTACAGAAGGTCAATACAATGCAGACTGGCAGTAGGAAAGAGGCAAGTGTGTATTCATACTTGAAAGAATGGCATCATGCATCATCTCCGGAATCATTAAATTATGGTCCTGAAGAAATGGAAGATTAAATTCACTATCTAATAATTCTGTCACAATTCTTTCATAAAAGGTGCCGGAGGCATTTTTTTCTTTGGTATAGACATTTGAAATGTGAACATGGAATAATATTTTTACAAGCAAACAAAAATGTTCACTGGTCACTAGCAAGTGTCTTCTCTGCCCACTGGAAGTATAAGCAGTTAGAATTCTACTGTTGGAAATATGACTTTAAGTTTTCAAGGATTCCAGCAGACAACATAACTTAATATAAACATATGTCAGAGGAATATGGTAAAGTTCCCTAGGTTCCATTTCATGCTTCTGATTTTCCTTTAATTTTGTAGATTTTTATCTGATAGGACTTACATACAGTTACAGAATTGAAGGTTAGAATGCAAAAGGTTTGTCTGTATTGCCTTTATAATATGCCTAAAATTTTAGATATCACAGCATGGAGACTTCAGAGGCAGCTGAAGATTAAGTGAGTTCTAAAAGTGCCTGTGAAATATTTTCTTCTTCACTATATTTTTGAAGTTAAAATATTTACTAGCAATTGCAGAATATGATTTATCTTGTTGGCTGGCCAAGGTAAAAACCCACTATCCTCCTAACATTCCTACAAAAGAAATAAAAAGTCTGTCTAAGGGATAAACGACCTATCACTCCTCAGAAGGATTAAAGTTTTTAAACAGTCTGATAAAAAGAAAGTCAGCACAAAGGAATGATATAAATTCAAACTTTAGCTTTGGGCCACATGGAAATTCCCGAATAACACACCTGCCATGTTTTAACACAGACTGTTGAAATCTTGCCAGCATGCATTTCTTTCCCCACATTCCTTCAAATTTCTATTTTCCCCAGACTCTCTTTCTCCCTGTCAAACACACACATACACACACACACCCACACCCACACACAAAGGAATTAGAAATTCTGTCTCATGCCTTGCTTCGACAAGCCAGAGAGTCCCCCAAACTTTTTCATTCTACTTAGATGTACTCCCATGAATAGTAGGGATGCTTTTATGGAATACCCAGCTTAAGGCCTAAACAGTTTAATTTATTCAGCTGATTAGCAACAGCAGAGAAGGAACTTACTAGTTAGTGGCACTTAACTGTATTCTACAAGTAGTGCAGTTGAAGTCAACAGAATGTGGAAGGAATTAAATGTTCCTCAGTTGGTCAAAGCAAGGCAAATACTGAATGTAATTATTGACCTATCTGATTTCATGTTGAAATGAATATCAAGTGGAGTTTCTGTATGGAGTCCGCCTTCCACTACACAATATTTGGATTGGCCCCTGTGTGGGATGTGGCAGAACACATATTAACCAATCTTTAACTTGAAGCTGAAAGGCAATAAATTATTTCTAAGGTACATAAAGAGACATCTTCTTAGGGTGTAGCTAGTATTAATAAAATCTTAATTACTTGATGACTAAAATGAATAAAAAAATCCTCTCCAACAGAGGCAATAAATGACTGAAGAGTAAAGCTGAAAGATTAACAATGTGTTCAGATATAGAAGGCAAGGAGAGTAATGAAACAGATACAACAGAAGGACAGGAGTTTTGTGCTGGGTGACAAAGTACTTATGAGTCAAACATACAGCACTTTCACAGCCAAAAAAATAAGTGAACGCTATAGGCTATTAAGTTGTATTAAGAGTAATAAATTTAAACTCAAATGAGTTTAATTACCCTGTTCTACTTGGTGTTTATTAAGCATCAGTAGGAGTCCTACATTCAATCTGAAGCATCACATTTGAGAAACGACAGGCAAATTAGGGAGTTCAGAGAGAAATCAAAAATGATTAAACATTTAGAAAACAGGTCCCACAAGACACCATCTAGGAAAAAAAATGCTGAAGGGAGACATGATAACTGACAAAATATGCAAGGGGATGTAACAAAAGGGACAGTGAGCAATAAGTCTTGCATAGTCTTCTTTGACTGACAAATAGTAGGTGTACTGGAAAGCACCAACAAGGAAACCTTGCTTTAGATAAACATAAAATCTTTATTAGAAAGGTCTAGGCTTTAGGAAATATGTCACAGGGAGGTCGCTCGATCGCCTTCACGGGAGACCTTCAAAGTTAAATAGGTAACATCAGTCCACAAGGTTTCAGGGTGGTGTAGTCTTGCTACATTGTAGAGAACAGATTTGTTGGCTTAAGATATCTGTTGTGGGCCAAGGCTTACATGTGTTTTTATATGGATGTGGATATGCAAATGCACACCTGAACGCTGCACAGCTATGTATGAAGGAGTGTATGTGATGGATAATCCCTCTGTTATGACACATATGAACTATCCAATATCTCATAAGTGAATACACAATAAATGTCGTAACAGGGACTGGTCATTTTTTATACAGAATGGATTTTGTCCTTTCACTGTTCTTCAGACTGAAATGTTTTTTACTTGACAACTGTGCAGTGCAGAAACTGCTTAGAGAGTGGAGATCAGGAAAGTACAAAAGATGGTTTAAGTTTCACTAACTTCCAAGCTCTGCTAACAAATGGCATATCTAGATGCAGGCACTGAACTAGAATTTTGCATTTGAACAACCTTTATAGATCTATCTTCCTTTCTTCTTTTTTTTACAGACTTCATCTGTATTAAAATTCATGGCAGAACTGCACTTAAAAGGCTGTCAACTCTTAGAGGGCTGGGGATGAGGCTTCCAGAAAGTCTTGGCTTATGGGTGACTGAAAGGATAGGAATGCCACAGCCATCTCCCCTATGGCTTCTTTAGTCTAGTTACTTTTTTTATTTTTTCATAGAGAGGGAAAGGTCCATTTACACTGAAAGATATTCTTTGAGTCTGTTGCTGGCAAATGGGTTGATTCTCTACCTTATTCTCAGTCTAGGCAAGTGGTATCTCAATGTATGCAATTATGCTGCTAATAAAGGCTCTTACTGGCAGGAAAAAATGTAAGATTGAGTGGTATGTGCTAAAAACAGCTTTACTCTAGAATCTCTGCCTCAAAACCACTGGTTACTGCATTCTTGGAAAGCACAATATGTGAAGGGTTATTCTACAAATACCAGATATCCAACTCTTTTCCATAGATGTTTGGTATTAGCTGAAATAGCAGACAGACTGGATAATTGAGGTGACTCAGTACAGTAGTGGTCTATAAGCACAAGTCTATGGGGCCGTATGGGATCCACCCAAGAGGACTGATGGAGCTGGTAAAAGTGCTCACCAAGCCACTCTACCACTTAGCATGAGTCCTGGCTCACCATGGAGGTCCCAGGTGACTGCCAGTAAGTTAGCAAGTGTGTTGGCCATCTGCAAGCAGGGCCAGAAGGAGGATCTGGGGAACTACAAGCCCCAGGCAGGGGACTGACCAGCCTAATGCCCTTCTATGATAAGGTGACCTGCCTAGAGAATGAGGGAAAGGCTTTGGATGCCATCTACCTAGAGTTTAGTATCCTGGATGGTATCAGAAGTACTGTGGGCAAAGGAACAAGGGAAGTGAGCCTTCTCCTGTACTTGGCTTTGGTGAGACTGCACCTTGAATGCTGTGTTCAGTTTTGGGCCCCTCACTACAAGAAAGACATGGAGATGCTGGAGTGTGTACTACCGAGAGCAACAGAGCAGGTGGGGTTCGGACCACACAAGTCTCCCTTATCAGTTTCTGCAACTCCCTGGAAGAAGGGTGTAGCCAGGTGGGGGTTGGCCTCTTCTCACACAGAGGAAGTGATACGACAAGAGGAAACAGCTTCAAGTTGCACCAGGGCAGGTTTAGGTTGGATATTAGGAAAAATTTCTCCACAGAAGGGGTTGTCAGGGACTTGAACAGGCTGCCCAGGGAAGTGGTGAAATCTCCGCCCCTGGAGGTATTTAAAAGATGTGTAAATCTAGCACTTAGGGGCATACTTTAGTGGTGGACTTGGCAGTGCTAGATTTATCATTGTACTCTATGATCTTGAATGATTCCAACCTAGATTGGATCTGTTGATCAGATGAACAATATTTGCTTCATTCTAGCTATTTATACTGCTTGACAAGTAGATAATATAAAAAGGATATTCCTAAACCCCTAAATAGGTGTTGAAACACTGAGAATTCCAGCAGTGTAATCTTTATTCATGAAAATAAACCAGGAAGAAGAAATGGGCGGGAAGTAGAGTGAACAAAATTTTTAAATGTTTTCATGTTCTTTACTCAGTATTTTCTTTTGCGGATGTGGCTTTTTTTCCGTTCCATAAGAATCTCATTTTCAGAAGAGGAAGGAAAGAAAAATGTCAACCAGATATACTGGATGTCTAAATTAAGATGCTGAGTTGTCTTTTGTTGCTTTGGTAGCAACAAAACTGTGTCTCTCTTCCTCTAGTGCTGAAGTCTGTGTATGGTTTCTGGTCTGAATAATTTCATAACCTTCATACTGTAGCCACTGTGGCAAATCTAATTAAATATTTCCTCATTTTATGCAGGACAGAGCAACAGAAAGCTACTGCCTTCGTAAGTGTAGTGGTGTGAATAACAGTAATACACACTGTAAAATACTGTCTTCAGAAATTTTCATTTTACTGGAAATTCTCACTATCGTTTCATGTGTGAAATCCTACAAGTCCCCTTTAATCCAATAAGATTGCAAAACACTATCATTTGATAAATATCATAAACTAAAACTGTCAGCAGAACACTGCAAAAGAGCTAGAAAAGTTATTCTAATAGGAAATACTTGCTGGTGTCATCTGACTAAGGGGGAATGGAGGCAAGTTATAAGTAAATTTTCCCCTTGCAACTGAAATCATGCTAGGTCTTTTGTTGCCAAAAGACCTCAAGTATCTAGTAGGGCTATGATCCCTTTTCTCCATGCATTGTAAAGACTAGTGCATAGGCCCCAGAGAGTGTAGAACTTAAACAGTGTGATGGCCAATAGATGGGCTAATAAAGTGGTCGGGGCTTTTTTCAGTTTACTGCTTTTTAAACTAACTGCTTAATTCTTAGTTTTTTCCTTTTCAAATAATTCAGTATGAATCCAAAAGTCTGTTTACTTTTTGGTTTTGTCTGCAGTAATGTTGGCTGCAGAGAGCTCTGCTAACTTTAACTCTCACTAGATATCAAGGATAGCTTTTGTAACTAGTTTTACCTACAAGAAAACTCCTCTCCTGCTCTGCCCTATTCCTGTCACCAACAACCTCACCTTCATGTACAAAAGTAGCAAACAGATCCCTGTATGGCAGTCAGTGCTGTCTCAACAGCTGAAAGACAGCACATTTTGCCTAGTGATCCAGTCAGTTTCCTGCTCCTCTTTTCTTCTTGTCATTGTGTGATCTTCAGTTCCAGCCATGGCTTCCATCAGTCCATGGAAGGGTCCCAAGTCTATTGGTATGAAACAGCAGTCTGACAGGACTTATTTCAGTAAGCTGCCTTTGACTCCTGTTCACAAAGTTAATTTTGCTGTATGTAGATGTTTAGAAAATGCTCCACTAATTGAGATATCTAATGGCTACAAAGAATAGCCCCTCCTTCTATGCCCCTGTCACTACTGAGAAAGACGCCTTTAAATTTTTCCTTTCCCTGCAGAAATCTTTGCATGGATGTGAAGATAATAAAGGTGCAGCCTTTAAATGAAGTGTGCAAAGTCTAAATACATTGTTGTGAATCAAGTCACAGTAAATTAATCACTGATTATACAAATGAGGATAAAAAGTGGAGCTCGTGCATGGCATTCACAATGCAGTGTAAACCGTACAGGGCAGGGGCTGCTTCTTGCCATGGCAACCTCATCCCAGGATTTCTCCTCAGCCTCCTACATGAAAAAGCGGAACCACTGCTGTATTGTGTCACTGATCTAAGGAAAAGGACAGCTCCCACCCATCTGGAGAGGAAACCAGCACGAGGGATTGCAAGAAGGAATATTATACTTATCCCAGAAACAGGGAAACTGTCCAGATTTACATGCCTTCTCCAACATCATAAAGTTTATGCAGAGCTTGTGAAGAACTTCTTGTATTTCACATAATCCTTTCAGAGAGCTGCAAGTGTGCCAGTGATCTGTGGTGAAGAGGAGATAAAGAATTTTAATTTCAAATCTGTCTGAAGTTTTTCTTAATATAATGTCTCAATGCTAGAAATTAACAAAACGCTTAACACTTTGTTGAAGTGCACTCTGATATATTGACAACTAGAAATGAATATGTCACCCAAAAAAGATTAAAAAATATGTAACTGAATGAAAAAGCAAGCATATATATGTAAATATGCACTAAATATACAAAATGTATAAATGTGTATATGTATTTTAATATGTGCTTATGTAGTGTCTGTAAAGTGTGTATATGTATTTAATATATAAATACATCTATACAGGCAGCTTACACCTAAAATCCAAAAGTATCCTGACCATGCACAAAACCAAATATATTAAGCTCTTAGGAGACTTATGTTTCCAAAGATATTAATTTTGTCGATGCCATGTTTTATAACTAGACTACAAACCATTCGTGCTCATTCTTTCAAGCTGGGCTCCTATTAAAACATATAAAATGGGAGACTGTGTGCTGCAAAATTCAGAACTGCACAAAAACCTTTATTCTTCAGTTACATTAGATAAATTAGAACATTGTATTCCTGATGCCACAGTGTTCCAACTCCAAAATCTATGAGTAATTTTATTATGCATAAAGAGAAATAAAATTTGGTGACATTGGATGAGTTGGAGAAGATGAAAAGACTACATATTGGGATGGTTATGAAGTCCTACCACATATAATGGAATATTTAGCTCCTGAGGTGACAAATGGAGTCTTTGGGGCAATAAAGTAATAAAGACCCTGAGTGAGCAAATCAGTAGAATGAAACTACCCTGGAGATTAAGGCAAGCGTATACTTATTATTTTGCTTAAATAAAATGATAGAACAAAAATTACTTACTATTACATACCCAAGACAGTTACAATTTCTTTAATAATAGAGTTGTACTATTGCAAAAATTGCTGATCAATAAATTGACAAATCAGAATTTTTTAACTTCTTTGGAAATTTTTTTTTATTTAAAATTAGAGTATGAAATTCATTTGGCCATACACCAGCTGCAGATAATAATTGTGTTTCTGTTTGCTTTAGAAGGGTAGGATTACAGAAGCAGGTCTATGGTCAGTTAAAAAAAACAAATAAAGCATCACCACCTTATGTATATGTAAATGACAGCTTGGTTTTCGCAAACACTCTAATATATGTGGCTTACAAATAAAATGTAAGAAGTTTTGTCATGGTTTGGCTTACTGTTCTGAGTGTTTTTCTGAGACATTCATTCCCACCACATTCCAGCAGGAACCACATCCCCGAAATTTTTCCCAGTCATAGCACATTCCACTGTAGGCAGCCAAAGATAACACAATACTGTTTTTTGTTTTTTAAGAAAGCACCATCTCTCCTTGAAAACTAAATTTGCTTTAGTTGCTTCTTAATCAATATGAATTCTTTCCAGTCGCAGGGAAACTTTACAAAATCAAATTTCACTTTTTTGAACTAGCAAAACATATTAACCCATCTGAAAAGCACACAGAAGCTTGATTGCTGCTTCATGCAGCATGGTGTGAAATTTAAAAACAAAGTTCCTGCTGGAGATGGCCATTTTTAAAAAAGTAAAGAATGCAGGTTGAAAAGAGGTTCTTTCAGGATATTTGCACTATTCAGTGTAAAAGCATTATTTAGGTTTCTTTCCTCACTTCAATTTATTCAAATACACTATATGTAGAACAGAACAAAAGACCAGCAGTGAGGAGTCTACAGTGTAAATGCACATGACATCTGGACAGTGGACCATGTCTTTTGGCAAAGAGTTCCATTTGGAAGAGAATCAACAACAGAAAAGTGGTTCTAAAAATAAGCCAAATATAAAGTAACCTGTGTCTTTATCTGCTTCATTGTTTGCTAAATAATCTGATGTAACTAGAAAAGAAAGACATCAAGAAATGTTTGTTTATGTTGCTATGGCTAGTAATCTCCTACTTCAGGATGTAAGCTTTTTTCCTCTTGTCTATTAGTGTTTGAATTAATTCTTTCACTGTACAGCTCAATTTCATCTTGGGTTGACTGCTCTGGTTATATTGGTGGTTCACATAGTAGGCTTAATGGATGCATTTTCCATGTAAAAATAGCTAACAAGTGTTATGTGCCAGCTAACCAAAGATGAGCATAGTTTAAAAAGTTCTTTAACGCTATATGTTATGGGTTTTTCCCTATTGTTGTTCTCCTGCTATACACTAACACTAGATACAGTTGTATTGTACAATCTATTATATGAAATCTGTTGTTTCATTACAGGCTGTATGATGAATCTCTCTTCTTTACAAAAATATCTAATTTCTATAATTTTACACTTTGGATTATTTACTTCAGTTTGAAGAAAGGTAAGTAATACTTCAAAGTGAAGTAAATAACCTGAAGTGTAAAATTATAGAAAGGTGAGTATGTACAAATCTGAGTCCAGTTGATTTGAAAAGTCAAAAGAAGTGGAAAACTGTTCATAAAGAGTAGTTTAGCTTAGGAACACAAAAAATTAGTACACAGATAAAAGAGCACAGAAATGCCTTTGTCTCTACTGCTTTCTTTTGGCCAAACTTTCTTCTTTGTGTGGTCTCAAGCTAATCAGTGCTTGAATTATGATCTAAGTTGTCAATGTTTTCATTCAGTAAACTCTTTTTGGAGTGAATAAATGTATGAAATAATAATTTCATTGGCAAAAGTAATGAAAGCAAGCAATATGGGGTAACTGACAAAACCTTCCTATTATTATTATTATTATTATTATACAAGAAGAGGAATATCTAACCTTTTCTCAGATCTGAAATTTTCAACCTCACAGTAGAGCATAATACATTTAAACAGGAATAATCAGCTGCAAATACTGTGTGTATAACAGCTGGTTGGATAAAAGTCCTGCAAAAGGTTCTGGGCCTTAGGGTTGATTTTAAGCTGAATGAGTAAACAATGTCATGCCAAGCAATCACACGAAGGATATACATGGGAGGAGATAGACGGCAAGATTGTACATGAAGCAATTGCATTGTTTTGGCTTGTATAAAATCTCTACTAAAATTTCATCTTCCATTTCAGACAATTCACTTCTAAGAAAAATGCTGAGCTACTGAATAGGCTCCAACAGAGAGCGATCAAAATGATTACAGATCATCAGAAGATGATCCACAAGGTAAAATTGAAGAAACAAGGGCTGGACAGCCTATAAAAAGGCCAAAAAATGAGGAAGGAAGACAAAAAAGCTCTTTATTGCAGTAATGAATGAACATATACTAAGAATAAAGTCTACTAGTAAGGCTAGATAACCACTTTAGTGATGTGCTAGAAAGATTGCAACATCTCTTTCAAAAAGCTAGGCAAATATTTGCACTGGACATGGAAAAGGCAGAGTGTTTCATCACCTGGAGAGGTAAGACAGGTAACTTCCTGTCACTCAGCTCTATTTATTCTGTCCTGAATAAGACATCATTTCAAGGAAGGAGAAACTGAATACTTATGAATGTCAGTTGTTGACAGATAAAAAACACCACCAGGTATTTGCATGCCTGTTTAATTAAATAATGTAACTGCTTTTTAGAAATATTATTAAAAAGAGCATCACATTGTTATGTGGTAGATAGAAATCTACTCATTGCATAGATGAATGAACTTAATGCAAAGTGATTATATGATGTTTCTCTAGGGATCCTTTCCTCATTTTCATTTGTGTCTGCCCTACTCATCTGCCAATTCAAGATTTACTTTGTTGATTTTATTTAAATGGAAAGCCCTATTAGTGTATCTGTTATGTAAATACATATGATTCTATGCTGTATACCACATAGCCAGTTTCTATGTACAGTATCAGTGATAACATCATACCCAGACTAAACAAAAGGTTCCTTAGACAGTCTCTCCTATGAAAAAAAAAATGTTGATGAGATTTCTTGAGGATCCCCTGAAATTTCTTTCTGTAATCCACAAAAGAGTTTAAATATTTATGGATGCATTAAGCTAGAGAGATTTCCTCTGTATATTTTGATCTATCTCTCCAAATACTCTGTCTCACTTAAATCATGACTCTATGATTGAAAGTTTGATTTACACATAGATTCTAAGTTAGATACTAAGATAAACCTTTACTAGCATTTTCTATGGTTGTTGCAATAGGTTTTCATGGCCCATTAGAGATTTCTGGCTGTGAAGGGTTTTCATTGCCTTTATTTTAGCTAACATACTTTTTACTTAGCAAAACCAAAACTGAACAAGGTATCATTTTTAGCCCCAGATGAGTATATTTCCCAAAAATCAGGAACTGTTAACTTTGCAACATCAACAAAAATCTTTCAATGTGTATCTTCAAGATTTATGGTAGAGTTCCATGCATTACATCTCAATCGGAAAGATTTTTATCTGTGACCTTTTTTCACTACAAAATTTATAGCATTTGATATTCACTACTGCAGATTAAATTTCAGTTGTTCTCTTGCAATAATAATAAAATCTTCTTTAAACTACTGTCTTGTTCTTAAAATGCCCATTGTTTACAAATAAACAACATTATTACCTCTTACTTTTGCTTCGGATTGGTAAAAAAGTATTGCAACGGTGTTATAAATTTTCTATTTTATTTGAACAATTCCCGGGAGACAAATACCTTTTCTGCATAGCAAAGTAATCCAACAATTTACAGTAATACTCTGTGGGAAAAAGAGTATTTGCCCCTCTACATAAGTTTTGTATCAAGAAAAATTGTACCATTATCAGTTTATTACTGTGATATGACTCTAAGAAGCATTCCTAGTTCCAATTACATCTGTTCAATGCCACCCTTGAAAAAAACAAACATCTGAACGCTGCTAACCTGTCACTTTAAGCTGTTCACCTTCATAAGACCTGAAAGCAGAAATCAGGCCCCAAGCCTAGGTTTTCTAACTAACTGGATTTCACAAAACTTCTTCACTTTTTAATGAGGCATCTCAGAATTCTGCTAGGTTTTAGCACTCTCTGCTATTTTCCGTGTTGCATTTCAAAAGCATACCTTCCAAAATACAGCAGACTGTTGGGAAGCAATTGCTTCTCACAGCAGCAAGGTGCAGCCCACCAGCATTATTTTCTTTCTCTGGAAGGCCTGGCTCCAAGGTTTAAGTTCCTACTAAATTCTGAGATGGAAAAACTGAAACTCAAGTGGTAAAATCTTTATTTTTATTAGGAAGAGGGTCCTTGATAAATGTCATATTCCTGTGTTTGCTGAGCTCAGGGTAGACCCACTATGGGATATTTCCTGGCAAGGGATGGCCTGTGTGATGCTCGGGGAACAGGACCAACTGCCAGGCTCTGCAGTGAGATGCTGCCCCTTGCAAGGTTTCTGGCTCCAGCTCCTTCTGATCTCAGCAGATCCTTAGCACCTGAGCCCGATGTCTTTGGGGAGAGGACTGCGGCTTTCATCACTGCCTGCTGTGGGCATTTGTGTGTGCCGCGGCAGGGCATGTGCAGGTGGGGATCAGATACTGCAGCTGACTAACACAGTTACCTGGCAGTAATCCCAGCTGGGACAAAGAAGAGGTGCTCCCCAATCCCTCTGCTCCCTGATTTTGCTCTCAACAATATCTGTTCATTCTCTAGCTATTCATGAAAACTTCCCTCTGAGCTTTATCCTCAACTGGTTAACTCCAATGGCAAAAGTTGCGCTACCAGCAGAACGGTCCTTCCTGTTTCCTGCACATCTCCCTTTAATGTGACAAAGCATTTCACTGACATTTGTTCGTAGGACAATAGCACTGATTCTATTTCCACCTGAATTAGTTGCAAAGCAATCTACCCACTTTTCATGTTTCTCAGACTAATTTCAAGAAGGAAAAGGTCTGTGCCTCTTATAGTATGATCTATTTTCAAGGGCACCGGAAATTGCTGATGGTCTCTGGTCCATACAGAATTTGCTGGACATACAAAGAAAGGTTGCAAAGGAAACAGTCCTAATCTATGCAATGCATGTGAGGTCATCATACTCAGTTAAAAAAAAAGAGCAAACATAAACCCCCAAAACAGCAACAACCACAACAAACACCTCCCCAAAAAACCCAAAACAAAACAAAAACCCCCACTCACTGAGATTAGCTGGCAATGAAAAGTGTTGAGAAACCCAAATAAATGGACAGAAAATATTCACTTATTCAGTAAATCAGAAGTGCTGCTGTGTTAGATATATGCAGCTATACAATTTGTTTCAGAAATAGTATCTTTAAGATGTGCCTAGCTTTCTAATCACCAATTTAATCGTTCAAGAGAAAAAGGAGATCACACATTACTATAAATTTCAGGGTCACGGAGAAAGACTGGTCTTAATTTGCAGGAGCTTTGGTATGCAATAGCAGAAGGTATTTAATACTACCTCCGAATATCTTAAGTGTTTTTAGTAGCTTGGGGAAGAAGGGGTTATGAGAAATTTTTAAAATAAATTCTCTTACAGGATAATACTGTGGTAGCACAGGAGATGGAGAACTATGACTGCAGCCTCAAGAACAATCTGCAGTCAGCATTAATTGCAAAAATGATCATAATGTTGCCATCTGTTTCAGTGGAACCCATTAACAGTTTGTGGTACTTTGAATATGTAAGCCTCTTTGTGCTCCTGGAAACTCACTGCAGCAAAACTCTGCTGTTTCACAAAAATTAGTTCAACTTTAGCCGCTACAGCTCAACGAGTATTTCTCCTACTCCCACTTCCTCTCCGTCCCTTTTTTTTTAAGCCTTTTAAAATTCATTGCAGTTGTATAATGTATTAGGGCATTAAGTCTTCCAATTGCTTCTCACTACTAGGAGACTCATTTACGGTCTCCAATATGACATAACAGACCTTTTTATTCCTTCCATATGAAGTCACTGCTAATGTTTACCTCTAAGATATCGAACTTAAGTGCTCTGAAATACTCCATGGAAGATTGACTCTCGTGCTTGCTGTCACTAAGAGGGAATAATTTGGAGAGAACAATTTTCCTACTTAGATGCCCCATGTAAGTGCTTAAAGTTAGGCCAAGGCACAAGCTGTGTAATAACAGTGTACTATTAAAAGGTGACACAGAGAAGAGATTTAAATATTAGTGCTGCCCTGCCAATAGAGGGAAATTTAGAAATCCAATTATATACTTTACAATTCTAACAAGCAGCAATACAGAAAAACAACATTCTATTGTCTGAATCTCCAGAGTTAATACTCTCTTGTCAAATTTGCATCAGGATATTATCACGCACTGAACTACAGATACACTTATACCAACTGTTTATCTAGAAGATGACCACGTATTTTCAGAGCACAAAAGAAATGCAAATTAGGATGATGGAACTATTAATTTTTTTACCTTTTTTTTTTTCTCTGAGGTGTAAGGTATCCCATCTTATTACTAAACAGTCTTTCTGAAGAAACAGGAGAAAGATCTACAATTAGATGCTTAGCATCACTCCTTCATGGTATTTTAATGCTGAGACATATATTTCAGCTGGATACAGAATGTATTTTTATCAGTTTACTTCTATGAAATTCAAAATTTAGGACCTGAGCATTAACTTTTTCAGGGTTTCATTTTGCTGGTGCTTTGGCTCAGTAGAAATGTTATTTATACCTTTCCAAATCAGTCTCTTCCTACTCATTTCTCCTAAACTGATGTATGAACCACAGAGCTATGAGCTCTTCATCTACAAATTCTGCTTTGAGAAAACTTGTTGGAATAGAAGGCAATGGGAATTGAGGAAAGAAGAAAATGGTATTTAAGAACTCAGGCTAGCACAGATTTCTTCTTCTCTTTGATTGTGCATTTAAACATGATCGTTTCCATTTAGAACCAAAACCCTTTTGTTCTGCCACTTCCTCAAAACCTTCCAGAATAGACAGGAATTAGCTATCCATCTCCAAAATAATCTGAAATTCAAAGACGTGAAATAATTATGCTTGTGGGAAAACAACCAATCAAACAAATAAAGCACACACACACACACATGCACAAACACAAAAATCAAACCAAAAAACAACCAAAACTAAAACCCCAACTAGAACAACAACAACAAAAAACCCAAACACCGAACATCACCAAACTCTAAGAATGATAATTAAGAGTCTGAAGTACAAAAGGGTAATGCACTGTCCTCTTCCCCAGTAGGGAAGTTCATTAGCAGTGGAATTGTGTCATTTGCCCATCTGTTCATAATTGCATTCACCGCAGGAATTGAGCGGCGGAAGTGACGTCACTCAGGCATCACGCGCACCTCCGGCTCCACATGGGCACCTGCTCCAGCTCCAGCTCCAGTCTGGCCTCCTCTCCAGCCTTCTCCACGGCTCAGGGAGCCTGGATGATTTACACCCGTTGCCTGAGCAGGGCTGGCCTGGATTGTATCTCTGAGACAGGGGACAGAAATTAAATTTAAGAAAGGTGACACGTGTTCTGGATAGGACTAAAGCCACACTGAGGGGGAAATTGCCCCTGCACTGGTTGGAGGCACACATACCTCGTGTGTGTACATCCCAAACACTGGGTGCCTAGCAGCTGCTGTAACATCAATGAGCGATTGAAACAGGCCCTCATTAGATTTGCGCTGAGCTTATTGCTTGTGCCAGTCTCATTATTATTGGTGACTAAACTGGCAGATTGTCAGGATGCCTCATGGCGAGATGAGCTTTTGCAGCTCTTTGTTTGTAGTTATTATAAACAATGAAGTGAAAGCAATCCCCTGGGCATAGCCATGTCTCAGATGTTTTTTGCAAGCAGCAATCAGCTTGCAGAAGCAGCAATGGTAAACAACTTCTTATTTTAAGAAGCGATATTAATTAAAGCATGAGGCATGGTTCTGAAAGAGAACTTGTTAATTATTTAATGTCACCTGCACTATCAAGCCCACCAGTTGGAAATTGTTTCGTTTTGCCTCAGATGGGTTCTGCCTGTCATCTGAACCAGTGGAAAATAATGTGTGGTGCCAAGTGCCAAAAAAAATAGTCAGGGTACATCTGGGAGTCATATCACATTTTAATGTACAATCCAGGTTTATTACTTCTAAAGAATTCTGAAAGTGAATAGTATGCCATATTACACAGTCTGTCTAAATGCTAAACTTAATTGTGAACATTACATTCCTCATAAGAATAAGGAGAATATTAAGTGGGCTTAAACTGTAGATATTCATGGTTATTGAAATTCCTGGCCATCTACTGATATCACTGCATACCAGTAGATGGTTTGGAAACTCTGCCCAGCTGTTAAATCAAATAGTGTGAATCAAGGGTTTGACATCTGCTAAAACACACACAGATTAAGAAGAATTTTTTTTTACCTTTAGCAAACCTTCTACTTCCATTTCTGTAGCACAAGAAAAGGCTTTCTGGTTTTCTTAAAAGACCTACAGGTGTGACAAGAGAAAACAGGATGAGCTGGAATCACTGGTCTGAAACTGCACAGAGGTGGGCATGAACCTTCTGACTTTGCTTCAGGAGAAATGGTAGGGCCACTGATAACCACCAGGACTCATTTGGGTGCTAAATTCAGCACAGGCAAAAGGTCATTGGTACCACTCAAAGTTATTTCTAGTTTTAACTGAGAAAGAAAATTCCAAAATAGGATTTTTTGTCATGAAAACATTCTTGTTGAGTGCTGAAAAAGCAAACACAATTTTCAAATATGGAAAAAGTGAAAAAGTGCCATCTTTTTCATGTCAGTAAAAATTTAGACTTCTTTCAAACAAGCACCAACCAGAGACTTTTTTTTTTCAAATTGGCATAGGCTATTGTGTTGCATCTCAGAGAACAGTATCTGATATTTATGTCTATTCTTAGCACTATGTAGGAATATTGTGTATATTGTGTACACCAGAATATGTAAATATAAATTCATGTGAGAAAGGACCTGTCAGAACAGGCTTCCATGACTAAGAATCTAAGCTGACTTCAAACCATTAAACTGCAATGGAAAAGCTAGTGCTTTAAGGGTCATTAATCTCTGCTGGAAAATTTGACTGAATTGCTACCTCAGTCTTCTTGGTACACATACCTAAATTCTGGCCTGCAACATCAATATAACAGAAGACAAAAGTTTGGGTTTTCCTCCTGTGCAGAGGATATGAAACTCTGATAAAAAGTTTTAAAATTTATATTAGAATAACCAGTGTTCTGAGGACGTTTTTTGACAGCAGACTCAAACAAAACAAAATAATAGCAGAAAAACAGACAAGCATAACAAAGTTAAAGGCATCGACAACTACAGCAAAAAAGAATGGAAATTAGGGAGTAGGCATGTAAGAAAGGACAAGAACATTGATTCACTGCTTGCTGATTTGGAAACCAGAATTGCATTTCTTTGCCTGCATACACTGTGCAAGGAAAACCTTGGAGCCCTGAGGACACAGCGTTAACCAAAGGATCTGAGCATTAATGAACTGCAATTTTGATAGACTGTAAGAGCCATCAAAGGCACAGAAGAATACAAAGCTTACCAGAGAGGTTAATTAATCATCTGATAGGTAGAGATAAGACAACAGGAGATCTATATCCTAAGTTGATCTAACCTAAAAGTTGACAGGGCATAGCAGGAAGGATTTAGCCCCAGGAAGGAGTATGTACCAAGCACAAGCAATCAACGTGGTTAGATCTGGCACTCCTCAGAGCTAATAGTGAGGTAAACTTTCTTAAAATGGAGCAAAAAGGAATTGAAAAGTATTATTTCAAATGAACCTGATTGTGGGCTGCTTGTTCCTTTAAGAAGCAGTTATGATTTGTGAGAACAAAATGCTGCAGTAAGTTACAATTCTATTATCACCTTGCAACACACTAAATTGATTGCACAATAATGTTTCTATTTTTTCCTCACTCTCTCAACCATACTCAAAGGTGTCTTAACAGTCAATAAAGCAACAACAGCAGCAGCCACTGCTAGACAACATTTTTGAATGGGATTAATTTCACTTTCAGTGGAAAACAAGAGCATATTTCTGCCAGGATTAAGGGTCTGAAAACTAGCAACTTTAGTTCAGGCACATTTCCTTTTTTCCAGAGGAAAAGAGCTGGGGTCAGCAGAAAGTGGGTTGTAGAAGTTGCTTTTTTCAAGTGCCCATTTCAATATTAACATGAATACTACTTTAAGAGATGTCTAGCCTGAGCTAAAAAAAAGTAGATAAAATAAAACAACAAAAAAATCCCAAATGATCGAGTTTGATCGTTTACAAGACAACTGAACTTACAGCTCATTATTTTGGTAATCATTCATGAACCAACCCACGCACTGTCACAGAATATGAATTTGCTCAAAGACAGTCAGACTAGGTCATGAAACCAATTTTTACTTCAGAAGTGGAAGTTATTTTTCGTACAGTTTAAAAGTAAAGGAGATTTAACTATCTAGAAATCTGTCAGAAGGGAAGTTCATTCTTTATTGACCCAAAGACTCCACATCTCAAACTCCCTTTGTTAAAATAATATGTGTTAACAGCTGAACTTTTCATTTAGGAAAATATTTTTTGTCATTCATAAACAGTGGAAATACCTAGAATATTTTTTTAATTGCTAAAATAAATAAATCATTTGAGATGTTTGTGAATATGAAATGTTTTCTTTCAGCGAAAGATATCATACTTCTGGTGAAACTAGATTTGAGAGATTTGTGAGTTGCACTATGGATCTCAAAGGGTACCTCAAGATTATGGACTTTTATTATCATCTACCCTGTCGACTTCTGATGGCATCTACCCTCCCTTGCATTTCAAAGATGGGCATCCAGAATGCACTGCCCAACTGTGCACAGAGGTGCCAGCTGCTGAGTGAGGTATTTCTGAGACAAACCAATGACTCCCTTAGGTGAAAAATAAAGGAAAGACAGCATTCTGGGCATTAAGCAGTAGGGAGGCTTACATAATATTATGATTACAGCTCCAAATGGCCTTAGCACAGCCCTAAAATGCAGAACATCTCTTTTGCTAACTTGCTGTTTCCACAATATTGAAGGCACTAAGCACTTTCACTGGAAGATAGTACAGACTTTCTTCTTTCATATTACCTGATAACAACCATAACGTTGCAAACGTTTCCCATTTCAAAGGAAGAGAAGTTCTGACAATATTTTTGTTATTGCAATTGGTCAGTTAGTCAGCAGCATAGGAATGCTTCTGTTGCTTTGGTACTTATACATCTTTAAAGTGGAAAATAATTTAATGAATAAATACTTTGCAACTCGGGCAATAATAAAATCAATTTTCCACTTGCACTGAGCAAATCTACAAATGCTGATGTATTGAACAGGAAACAAAACCAATAAAACCAGAAATGTTATAAAATGATCAAAAAATTGATAAGGGAAGTATGAAATAACAATAGTGACCATCTACTACCTAAATGATCACATGCCTTTCCTAAATACTGATTTTGGCATCTCTGTGGATCCTCCAAAGGGCTTTATGTTTTCACAATTTGGATAATTATTGTCTGTATTTAAGACCATTGATTTAAAAAGCAATTTAAAAATGGTGAAAGTTTCACCGCCAAGATTTCACAAAGGCTTTCTTTTGCAATGAAAACTTTCTGGCAAAACATACAAAGGAAAAAAACTCCAACCAATAAAATTTAGCATTGTATCTCTGTTTTTCTCTGTCAAGAATCTAACCTGTCAGCTTCCCACAGAGACAGACTTGAAATTGGAAGCAAGATTTAGCAACATTTTAGGGGTACAGCTTTGTACTGAGTTGCCTTGATCATCAATAATCAGGATCATGCTTGTGTTCTAAGTTTTGGTTTGTTTTTTGGTTTTGTTTTTGTCTCCAGCTATGGCTCCAGGTGTTGTCCTTTCTGCCAAAAGTGCAGACACCCTGAATATCGTCCAGTTGTGGGGTTTTTTTCACTTTTACTTCTAGTCATTTTTGCTCCTGTTACATATTTTTTCATATTTTTCAGCTTCAGTGGCACCATGGTTACTTCAGAGGAAAAGCTCCTGATTTTTAAAGGGGATTATTTAGAGGTATCAGTACATAGTTAATATAGGAACTAAGATCAGGTAGCCCAGGCACTGAGATTTTCAGTTCTTGCTTCCAAGCAAGAATGTAGCCAAATTCTCAGGAAATCTAAATGGAATTTTGTTGGATGTGAAACAGTTGTTTGGTCAATTAAACACTAATGTAGAAGGTAAAACAATATCTAAACCTGAGCTGCCATTTCATAACTCCTTTGAAGTTCCAATCAGACCAGAATGCCACGTTTTGTCTATGCTGTTTGTAAGGGACTTTCTTCTACTTTTCTGGCATTCCTGCCTTGCATGACAGCTGACAGTCATGTCCTGACTCTCTTGTCTCGGACAAGACAACAATACCTGAGGCACCATATGTATGCCCTTTAGGCTGTGGGCTGTTTACCTGTTTATGATGGCATACTGTTTTATCTCCAGCTTTTGTATGACTTTCCAGAACATTCTTCAGTGCTGATCTGAGATCTGACAGCCTATCTGGAATTTCTGTTGTCACAGGCCCATGTGATATGGAATCTTGCCTTTTGAAATTACTTTTGCTGTTGCTTTTAACTATGTTGAGGCCTGCTCAATTGTAAAGTCATAGATGTGGACAGCTAGCTAGGTCTTCTGGAGTATTAGTCACAGACTCAGATATCACAGAATATTCTGAGTTGTAAGGGACCCACAATGATCATCAAGTCCTACTCTTAAGTGAATGACCCATATGGGGATCAAACCTACAACCTTGGTGTTATCAGCATCTCCTCAGCCACTTCTGCTGTTCATTATTTTTTGTGCTGAACAGAAAAAATATGTATGCGACAGCCTTTATGAGAGACATAATTTAGTCCTCCACCTCATCAATCTTTGCTCTAAATATCCAAGTTCTAAAGCAGCATGAAAAGGAGAGTTGCAGCCATTAAACATTGCCATGTAACATTATCCCCATTTGTTTCACCTTTTCCGTCAGTCTGTTTCTTCAGTGCTGGCTCTACTTGCCTGTTATTTGGCAGTCAGTTGTCTGACTTCTCCCAAAGTGTTCTGTGGCTCATTTTCTGGAGACAGCATACCTTCAATTTCCTGATCACATCCCTTGCCAAATTACCTTCCCAGAAATAAAAGTAGCAATTAATTGTGATTATCCTATTACTACAATGAACAGACCTGATTCAAGCATTGCTGGGTAAGTTCACCATGTCTTTTTTACACTTAACATTTGTGCAGAGAGTGCGCCCAATCCTAAAATAACATTTTCCATATTTGCTCCTTACATCCTGACTTAGCCCAAATCATCAGCTTCTTCTTAGAAGAGAGCTATCAAGTTGTCTGGCCAGATTGTATTGGACCTCTTTTTCTGAAACAGAAAGGGACTGCGGCATGCTGATAGACTCTTCCTCCAATTCTTAGAAAATAGCAGTGTTGTACTCTGAAAGGTGTGCTCTGCTAAGTGTGTCTGCTTTCAGTAGCAGCTTCTCAGAAAATTTGTTCCCTTTTTAACACCATAGCACTAGTGTGTCAGTATATTTTGGAGATATGAAGATGAACACAAGAATGGTTTGTGCAACAAGACTTCTTTCAGAGAGTTCTTTGTGCCTGTTCAACTTCATATGCACCTTGCAACCAAAGGTGCAGGCTGCATAGTCACACAGGTCCACACCATAAAACCCAACACTTTTTCTAAGCTAAGATATACCATTTTCTTTTCAGGTAAGGCTGCACAGACAATGTGGTGCTGGATGTACAGCATTTCTGGGGTTCTTTCTGAAGCATTGTGGTCTGGTTGTATTCCTCTGTTGCCTATATTCCACCTCAGGATCTAGTCTCAAGCACTTATCTAGGAGTTATTAAAAAGTACCATCTTTGCATTTTTGATTCTGGGCTAACTTCTTCGGCTTTAGTCAGATTCTATGAAAGAAGAAATAAAGATTTCCACTCTGTAAAAATAGATAGTTTCCTTTATCAAAACTGACTTCTGCAGCTTGTGTTTCAGTACTAGCCCTCTCGAAACTAGCTGTTTGAATAGCAGATTCAAATTTACACAAACTCTCTTGTCAGCTGAAAGCTCTTCTTGTCCCTTCTAATGTGTGCTAATTTTAAAAGGTGGGGTTTGTGTGGGTTACTAGGCAATTTTTCTGCATAAGCTGCTTCAGGACAAATGGGTGGGAGTGCTAATTTAACATCAATGTCCCCATCAAAAGTCCTTACTCAGTTAGAATACAGGTGCCTGCAGTTCATGTTCTCCTTCTGTCACACATTATTGCCAAAGGTTTCTGTTTTGCTTTTAATTGGTGTGCTTCAAACTCTAAGGATAATTTATCACTTTTTAAATCTCTTAGCAGTCTGTATCCTCACCCCAGCATCTAATATTAGATTTTCATTGTAAAACGTTTTGTTAGAAGTTTTTAGATCTAAAAGGACTATTAGTATTGCTAGGATTGCATTGCATCTGCAACTCAGCTCAAATAAAATATTTCAACTACATGTATTAAACTATTCCGGAGTTATAAATATGACAAAGGAAAACTCATCTTCTCAAGTGCAGTGTATTGTCTGTTTGGCTTATGGAAGACTTTTTTCCTTCAATGCAAACATAAAAACTTCCTGTGAAAATGTAAGGCAGCAACATCATTTTCACAGAACACAATGCCATTTTCTAGTTCATGTATACTACTGTTAATAAATTTCATTCTGAGTTCTTAGGGTGGATTTTTGCCCTGGAGTCTGAGAATGTTCTTTGTTCTTGATAACTGGAAGCATTTTCCTGCGGTTAAACACATTTCTGTGGTTTAAACATCCTTCAGGATAAATTTTTGAAAATAAAAAGGAATATTTTGTCACATTCCCAAGTTATACGTCAGTGGTAGATTAATCAGTTCAATAATGTAAACTACTGTTTTTTCATCTTAAAATCAGATTGTTTAATAAAAAACCCCTTCCTGTTCTAAATCAAAGCACTCAAAATAGATTTGTCAGTTATTATGGTGTTTCTGCTGTCATTATCTGTCCTACCTTTTCACTGACCATTTATAAAAAAGAATTAAATCTTTGCTTCCATTTTTTTCAAGCTTACAGTTTATGTTGAGGTCTGAAATCCTTATAGGAGTCTAGAAGCATAAAACTTACCCACATCCTCTAGAGCTACACCTGTTTACCCTCACCTGTAAGCATTCTCTTGTCTTCTGATGTTTGTATCTTTAGCCTGCCCATTAGCAGCATATTTTATGTAATATGTGAAGTAAATAATACAGGCAGATTCCAGGAAGTAGCATAGTGGAAGAAAGGAGAATGTAAACTCACCAACATAAGCACTGCACCTGTCACTGCCTTTCCAATTTTCAGCATACAAACTTATTCATTTGTTCTTCTTCCAATTCTTCTGAATATTCTATCTATAACTCTTTTGCCCAAGTTCTTGCAGGTATGAAGACCTTCTTGAGATGTTGGGTTTTTGGTTTTGGTGGGTGTTTTGGTTTTGTTTGATTGGTTTTCGTTTTTATGGTGTTGTTGTATTGGTTTCTTGCTTTTTTAAAGGGAATAACACTGGAAAAATGCATGAGATCTCACAAGGTCTGTCATAAACACATGCCAGTTCCCTTAAAAGAAGGTGTACAGTACTTGGGAGTGAGGAAAAAGTGGAAGAAAAATAAGAATTCTAGACATAAACATTTCAAAGTTCCAAGAGAGAGTACCAATCTTAATATTGGTACTATATACATATTTCCAATATTCCTTGGTTATCTTTTGCTTAATGGAGCATTCTGTGAAACATTACATTGTTTTGGCCACTAAGAGAACAATTAAGGTTATGTTACAATGGAATGAAGTTCTAAGTCATGAGGCTGATGAATATAATGGTGACATACTTACTGGGAAGTCACAACATACCATGCTGCTAATACATAATGGTAACACCTTCATTAGGAATCATCAGTTCTATACAGTGCTTCACAATAATAGCATTCACATCCTGTGAGAGGAGAATAAATAATTTGTATTATATTGCAAATTGTAGTGGTTTTGGTTTGCCAATTTGAAATTTTCACTAATTTTGAGATCTCACAGCTAATAGACCTACTTCTTGCTGTGAGATAGGATTAGGAGAAAGGCAAAGCAGGCTCAAAACTTCAAAAGGGTATAAAGAAAATTTATTGATGGTAACTAAAAAGAAAAAAAAAAAAGTAGTAAGAATCGAAACAAAACCTTCAGACCACTTCTCCTCCTCCCCCCACCCTTCCCTTGAGCACTGACAATGCAAAGAACCAAACTCAAACTTTTAGTCAGTTTACCACCTCTGACATAGTCTTTCTACAGTTCACTCAGGGAGAGAAGTTCTTCTTGTTAAGGTTCTGGTGACTTCTCTACAAGAGGAAGAAACACAGCTCTCTCGTGGCTTTTCTCATGACTAGCAGCTGACTAGGAAAAATTCTGCTATTGTGAAGTCCTTCCCATTTCCACAAGCCTTCCCACAGCTTGTCGATGGGCCATGTCAACTTATGGGGTGTTATTTTAAAAACGATCAGTTCAAATGCAAAAGTCCTCATTATCTATCTCTAAAATCATCCTCATCCCTGAGAACAGAGATCTGCCCCTTCTCCTATGGCAGCAGAGGACTCCTCTCTCTCTCTGTTCAAACTTCTCATGGGATCGCAGCTACTTTCACATCTGCTTACTTCAGAATGGAGGCTTTTGCTTGATATCAATTTGAACACTTTCATCTCCCATAATCTCTTGTGTTATAAAGAAAAAGAGTCTTTCTCTATAGCTTTACAAGAAGATTTCATCCCCAAGCAGGCATCTCCTCATCTCTCCCATCTGGGACTTAACTTCTTCCCTCACTGACCCATGATGTCTCCCTGTTGTTCCTTCACATGCTTGCATCTTGTTCCTTTCTCTCGCTCTGAGAGAATTGAGGCACTGAAAGAGTTAACATGTCGGACTGGACGTTCCCAACAGCTGGAGCTGCAGCTGGGAAAACGGCTCAGTTCGGATCAGCCAGCCTGAATTCAGCAGCAGCACGCTGGGATGGGGCCTCTCCCTCCCCCTGCCCAATATTTGGGGCAGTTTCCATGGAGCCAAGTCCCGGGGTCGGCCTGGGGCTGCTTCCAGGGGGGGCCGGCGGGCTCAGCTGGGTGCTGTGCCGGGCTGCAGCAAGCCGCAGGTGTTAGCAAGGCTGGCTCCATCCAGCCTGCAGCTAACCCCCCCTGCTCCCCGGCCACCGATGGGAGCAGGGGGAAAAGTCCCCAGGCCATGGCAGGGCCACTCGGCCCAGCCCAGCCGAGACACAGGCCAGGCCAGACCTAGTTACCTTTTTGCCAGCCTGGAAGAAAGAGGAAGTTACCGGGTTTTTTCATCTTTAACATGTGTTTTTCACAGAGGTGTGTCCAACTTCTCAGTGGCTTCCCTAACTGTCAGTTACACACAGACTTTGCCTCACTTCCTAAACTCTTCCCTTGTCAAACTACGACACAAATACAAGTTTTTCAACTGCAAATCACAATGTCTTGTCTTTTGTCCTTCACGATATTATACAAAGTGTCTCCTGTCTCTGCCTGAGGATCATGATTAAGATACAGAAATAGCAAATAAAAAGCTACACCTGCTCTTTCCAGCACTGACTTCAATGCTGACTTTGACACTAGATGTTTATTAAACCAGCCCTTAAGTTGTGCAAATTCTATGCTAATGCCATCTGTAACATTATTTGTAAAAAATAAAAACAAACCCATAATTTTCCAAGATGAGCTGTGCAGTGTTTCAGCAACACTTTTAATGTTACTGGATTTGTTTGCTTTCTAATAATTAGATGTTGCCAACACGAAAAAAATTATTGAGTGTATCCACAGATAATTTCAAGACATTAACTGATCACCAGCTGGAATCACGAAGAAATTTATCCCGATAGTATATTATTACAAAATTGGGTATATAAAACAGGTTTTATTACCTCCTCCAAAGATTTTGGCATTGACCTCTGGTAGAGATAGGGCCAATTGGATGGACCTACTGGCTTCTACTGCTGTAGCATTTGCTTTGTGCATCTGCTTATGAGTTACAGGATGCAAAAGTATCATCTCTAGCAAAATGGCCATCACTCTGCCCTCTAATGCAAGTTTGCTAATGCTGCAGGACCCATTGACCAAGTCTTCCTGTTATGCACAGCCAATGTTATTTCCTTCAGTTCCGAGAAAATGCAACAATACTCATCTGATTTCCTAGAGTACTTCTAGACCTTTAAGTGCTATCAGACAAGATTAGAGGGTGTGGCCTTCCAATTTAGTGCTTTATATGTTGCCTCTCTTTTTTTTTTTTACATTATAAGAAATGAGTAGACTAAGTGTAAAAATGAGTGGGAAAGGAAGGGTTGAGTTGATATGATGCAGACATCCCATATAAATGCATCAGTTCAGAGAAGAGATTCCAAAACAGAGTATTGGACTCAGATCAAGGTCAATATATGGAATACAGAACTCTTAAAAGAAAGAATCAAAGACATTCTTCAGGTTGCCTGAGTTCACATTAACAAAGTATTTTCTAAGAGCTAAGCTGTGGTTCCTTGTTACCTATGAAATGAGTTTATAATACAAAGGATTCAGAGACAGTTTGCAAAGTTTGGCCATTTTCCTTATGATGTCAAAGTCCAATGTTGCTTGGATCAGTATGGAACTCCCAGAAGCCTCTTTATGTAAGAAGTAACTAGCATCTCTGTGTAAGGGGTATGTTTGGGTGGGGCAGCTCACTGCTGTGGAGAAATCTCTGAGCCACTTGGGGTTCTAGGAGAAATAAAAGACTATTTCTGTGCATCTCTGCACGGATAATTAACCTAGACCGTGCTATACTGATATCCAAACTAGAGCAGTCATATGTTGCCCGTCATCTAGAAACAACACTAGGAGTATGGCCTAGAACTATAATAAAATTGTGTTTTGACACAATGTAAAGTGACAGTCCTTATACCAGAAGATAGGCTATTTCCACTTGGAGGACAACTTTTTTCTGTACTTGGAATTAACACTTCAATACCTTTTTTTCTACAAGTTTAAGCAGGTTTAAAAATTTGTGGAGGAAGTCTTGCTATCATTGTTTTGTTAGTTTTCTTTGTCTTGTGTCTTTTTTAATGTGAAGTAAGATATAAAAACAATGTGAAAAAGGTTATTGCTCTGCTCTGAGGGTTTTAGAAATTCCATTCTGATGTGCTGTACTTGGGAGAAGTTTTAATTAACTCTGGTCTTGAAGGTCCTCTGTATTGTCTTATTCAGGCTTCCCTTGAAACCATAGCCTTTGCTGCCCCAGGTAGTTTATACTTCAGAATAAGGGATACTTTTGTTTTTACTGCTGCAGAGGAGCACAGTATGAATTTTTAATGGGACCTACTTGCTGTCTTCCTTTTCTTACTCTGGGTTTCAGGGAGAGAAGAGAAGGTGACAGGAGTAAAAAACATGTTCAGAAGAAAAATAGAGTAGCCATCAATCAGGTAATATCTGCAGCTATCTCCTAAGGGTAAAACTGGTGTGGTTCTGTTATATCTCATTTCAGTAAGGGCTGGCATAAAAAGAGGCTGAAAAGAGACTAGAAGACAGGAGACAGAGAGAGAGAGAGGAAGAGAAAGAGGGGGAGAGAGATTTAATCAGACTGACTGACAAAGTTAATATATATTCTCTATGAAAGAGGACTCTCCAGGGTCATGGTTTCAGTGTTGAACAAGAACTCCAGAAAGTTTAGAGAGCTGGATTGAGTCAGAATTGATTTTTCTCTGTTTACTACATTCCCCAGGTGAAAAGTTAATGAACCAAGGCTAAAACATAAAAAAGGGATAGGTTACTTGGAAGGGTGTGATAAAAATATCATCCAGGTAAATCAGGAATGAACTTTCATGCTCCAGAGTAGGCACCTCACTAACCACAAATAAAGAGGAAAGAAAACTGTTCTGACAAAGCAGACCATGCTCTGTGATGATATGCTATTCCAACCAGAAAATACATGGCAATATCAAACAGTGTAAGTGCACACAGAAACCTCTCTACCTGTAGAAGAGCAGGTGTTTGACTGCAGCCTTTTGACAGATCCATGGAGCCTGAGGTAAAGGAGTTAGCATCAGAACTGCACATCCTTTGGAGAAATTCCAGAAGTCAGAGGTCTTGTCTTTTAATTGGGATTGAATGTGAGGGGACTCCGAGCCTCACTAGCCCTGGGAGATGTGTCTCATGAGTATGATATAATGTTACCTTCCAGCACTGCTTCTTCTCCACTGCCCCAGCAGAGACACTGCATGAAAACACACACGCTTGGTGGTGGTTGGCAATTCAAATTTTCTCCTCTCAGTATTAAACAGGGAGCAAGGCTTGGATGCACCCTGCTTTGAATCCCAGTTATAGAGCTTTTTCTTGTTCTTTTTACAGAAAAGTAAATGGAACATGTCTACCTGACTGCTTTTACTGTCCCACACTTTTGTCACAGGACATCTAGAGCAACTTTTTATCTTAGTCTTTTTTTTGGATCCAGGAAGAGTGAAGAAATCAGTACCATTTCATTAGAACTGAAAGGGGTCATCTGGGGTGCTGAAGATAAGCACCAAAAAAGTTGCTGATGAGCATATAAATATTTTTCCAAATTTCATTTTTTATTCTACTGAATTCTCCTTGGTATTGAAGAACACATCACTGGAAAAAAAAATTCAGAAGCAGAGTCAAAACAAGACAACATGAATAGCTCAGGCTCTGTCCCAGCCTATGTTGAATTATACTAGTGGATTAAGTAATTAGTAAGAGACACTGGCTCCAAAGCCTTGTGGTTAAGACATTTATGTATGATATTAAGGTCAGAGTATTGACATTTTAGTGTGTGTTTGACTATGGTTTATCTGTCTGTCTCTCAAATTTTTCTGAAAAACTTCAGCAGATTCACTTCCACACTTGGCCTGGTCCTAAACTATTTCTTCTCCTAAAAATCCTAAAATTATTCTTTGGATTAAAAAGACTTTTCCTTTTGAATTTTAGGTTCCTTTTGAATTTAGACAAAAGTACAATCCTATGCTTTTTGCCTCAAACTTTGACAGAAGAGATACTGAAAGTAAAACTTAGGCATTTTTGCTGTTACCTCTGGAATTCATATTCTTTTGACTTCTCACTGGCTAGTGCAGTTCACTTAAAATGGCCTTAGGATGCCGGTCAAAACTTCAGGAATTGTCTCCAGGAAAAATTATGAAGCTTCTCAGAATAGGATAGAACAAGATGAAACACTGGGACTCTAATGCTGTTATCTCTGCCCATATGAAATACAACAGGTCAGCACCATAGTTTGGCCATTAGAAGCCCAATGTAGGAATTAAGTATATTGGAACATGTAATGAAATATTAAATGTGCCAGTTCTCTGAGCTCTCAGATTACAGAGCAATAGCAAAAACAGTCACATTGAGCCAGCTGTATATATCAGGTTTTTCCGCTTTTGATGGAAAGCAGGGAAAAGTTAGACCTTCAGAAAATATTCTGCCCTCAAAGAAAAGCACAAAGGTCTCCCATCCCTTGATTTTTTTTTTTAAATTTCATTTTGTTTTCTATTTTGATGTCAGCAAAAGTGATATCTGCAAAATCACTCATGAAGGCTTGAAATGGAAATCTCACTTGCCAGTAGATATGTCTACCCATGCATGTAACACACATATATAACACACAAGATACTCAGAGAATACTGGCCTTTTTTAAACTAACCAACCAGAATTTTTAAAAATAATTTTTAAGTCTGTATTGTGGCAGTTTGTTTTATGATGTTTTATGCCTGGGCAATTGCAGAGCCATAATTGCATACCTATGACTCATTGCAAACCAATCAGTGCAGTCAGTTTCCTAATGCTGTTTTGTACTATAACATTGTTATTGCAAAGGCAGGAATTCTTTAATCATCAAATTGAATGACTGCCAAGAGCTCATTTTATTGACCATTAAACATTCTTCTGTTTAGAAGAAATGCTACGACTTCACTGTTTTCAATAGCAGACTTTTTTCTGCAGTGTTTTTTCATAGGACAATCTGCAACCGAATGGCAGGTCAAAACAGTGTTTATAATCTGTATATGTACAAGAAATTAAAAAATTAATATCCTAATCCGAACTGTATTAAGTTCTCAAGTAAAGTTTAGTTTTAGGAAAAGGTATTGTATCAGACCCCAAGCAAGGAAACAACAACATACATATATTCATTGAGAAACACTAGAATTTCTCAAAGATGAATATTTCAAATTTTAAAAGTTATATCGGCACCCGAACACCACTGCTGAATGTCTTTTGATGTTTGGCACCTCTTGCCAATTAAAATACAGTTTTAAGTAAGGCCCTAATTTTAGAAAACTAAACAGAACCTGGTAAGTCTGATGCTGAATTGTGGGAACAATTTTTAATGATGATATTACAGTTTCCTCTCACCATCAGAGGATTCCACAGAAGGCACAGCATGATGTTGCTTTATTCAAACAATAATTTTCCATCCAGTTGGAAGGAGGTATCTTCTTGGCAGATGCTTCAATGATCTGAAAATTGAGATGAAATAAAAATATATAGAAAACTGTGCTCAGTTTAGTGGCAAAACAGTGGATTGGTTCCCAATTTTTGGGAAATCTGTACCAAACCTTATGCCAGTACCTAACTATTCCTACAGCTGCAGTTTCTGAGAACACTTGCGGACCCGTTCAGCAAAAATTACCTTATTTAGAAAAATACATTCTTTTTGGACAGTAAGAACTTGAAAAAAAATACAATTATATTAACTTTTATCTTTAAACACACAGCAAGTATAGAGTCTATAGGAATAATCTCACTGCATTGACCTGTCAGTACCACTAATGATATTGTACTGTTTGCTCTTTCCCTTTTTAAGTTTACCAAGGAAAGTGTGCAGAGACTAAAACTAAAATACTAAAACTAAAATAAACCGTTTTCTTAAGGCAGTAAAAATATTGAGTGCTCCTTTGCAGCTCCATAAACATCTGTAGAATCATTATGATATTTGTCACTAAATAACCAATTCAATCAATGATAAAGAAAGGGGAAACAGTGCAGTCTAGTAATGTACTTTAAAAAGGATGTGCTTATACAACAAAACAAATTTGATTATGTAAGTCTCTAAATAAGCAGAGGTTTTGTTCTCATACCAATTAGCAAGCTGATATACCCTTTTCAACTGTCATGAAAAGTAAAATAGGTATTATTAGCAGCAAGAAAACACAAGACTTATCAAGAAAAAAGAAAACAGCATTTGCATGCTGGAAAAGAAGGGAAAAGAGAGAGCAAGACAAGCAAAAGAAAGAGTGCTCCTGCGGCATAAATGTACTGACAAATGCATCCATAGTTTAATGCAGGTCTGTCACACAATGACAAACCAAGAAAAAGGTCCAGAGTTATCCAGAGAGTAAATCAGTCTTTTGGAATGCAAATATCAGTTAATTATCAAGTTGGCTAACAGATTTGGCCAGCTCACCTTGCAAGTTAGGTACTGTCTATATTATGTATTACTAGTGTTTATGGACCAGCAGTTAGATGATGCTGGAAGTGGCCTTTTTTTGGTTGCTTTTGAGTGAATGCAGGAACCTCCATTGCCTGCATTGAATGCAGGAAGAGTATCTGGTGCCTTAGACCATTTCTCTTTCTTATTTACCCAGGAAATAAGGTATAAAGAGAATAATGCTTTGGATCTCTGTGAATAAGCCAGTACTGGTTTCTAAATCATCTAGAAGCTGTCCTAAAAGCCAAAATCAGTTTCTTCACATAAATGAACTTAAAAGGATTCATCTCTCCTATCTGAGATACCATGTGTCTGGGTATCCCAGCGCTTTGCACCCTAGCAGACTGCCTGAATGCAGATGAAGAGCTTGGTCGTCGGGTATAAGTTGGTCATCGGATACAAGAGCTTGCCAGGTTACCTAAAGCATTTAAAGAATCCTTTCAAGCCAGTTCAATTGTATTGTGATATCTGTCATCCAATTTCCTGTAATTTCACCCATGTGAACTGGGGAAAACACAATTCCAGATAAAGATATATTGAAAAGCAGTAGTGTCACATCAGTGGCTGTACCACAGGGTGCATGACTGAGTTGGGACTAATAAAACTTTCTATCTATCCCTTTTAGCATTGCTGATGTGATCATGTTCTCTTCTTGCTTTGTAAGCCCACTGACAGCTGTCAGTTGCACACAAATGAAACTGCAGATATTCGCTGAAATATCCAAAGGAACATTTTCTCAAATGCAGAAACAATATTGTCACATTACTGAGTGGAGCAGAAGCTGGATGAGCAGTATAGACAATGATTGCGTGGCTCTACTTCTTGCAGCATTTGTCACTGCTAACCTCTCAAGAAAGGGACCAATAAAGGAATGGGATGTTGCCAGTATTCTTAGAATAAAGTCTTCTATTAGCACACCAACAATCTGACAAGTAAAATATGGCAGTAAGATAAGAATTTGTGAAAGACTTGTCTTAAAGAAGGAAACAATCCTCCCTCTGCTAGAAGAATTGAATAAGGAGGTTAGTTTGTGTTTTGCTAGCTGCTGTTTTAGTTGCAACAGTCAGAAGGTTTTATTGCAAGTGGTGACTGAGCAGAAGGAAAGGGAATGACAGCCAAGTGATAGACAGTAGACAACTGAAAATTATATAGATGAGGAACGACTAGTCAGAGATTTCAGCGTCCAAGCAACCCCAGACACAGAAACGAGAGAGCAGTGTATTTCAGCAGAAAGGTACTTTTTTCCTCCACCTTTAAAAGATAGTCTCCAGAAAAGAAAACAGACATGACTGCTCTGAGGAGCCTGAATGCACCCATGGGCACAGTTGCCATGATCAGCTTAGTCAGCCTCTCTGAGGCCTGTGACCTGAGGGGCTCCATTTAGGCTCAGATCAAAGCACCCACACCTGTCTTGAGATGTGTTCCCTGCTGCTCCTGACTTGCTTGGTGGTTTTCTAGAATGAACTTGGACTAGGTTTGTCACCTATCATTTGTTTGATGATTACAGGGTGTTAGATGGACCCCGGCCTTGAGTAAACTTTGACAAAGGCTCTGCCTATGTTGGGGGTCATCCCCAGCTCCCAGCTCAGGCCTCCCACTCTCACTGCTCTTGGTACCTGCTGAGGGAGGAGAGGATGCAACAAGAGTGAGTCCCATCTTCTTTTTTGTCCTCCCACCAAAAAATCTCCTGCTGCAGCAGCTGTGTGTATGTTTACACTAGAGCAGGTACATGGTGGAACATATTTGTGTATAAAGTACTCTGTGGTAGAGTTTGTGGTGGACAATGGCCAGAGGAAACAAGAACTACATCTGGAAACAATGATGAGTATGCATATGGACCTTAGGACATCATGAATACAGCACAGAAAACTGCCTTGAAGGCAGTTCTTGGCACAAAGGCAGGAAGAAACCAGTTAGTAAATGCTTTTAAAAAAAGGAAGACAGTGGGATCTAGGAGAAACTGCCCTAAAATCAGAACAAATCTGATTTTATAAATGAGCACTTTCAAGACAGCAAAAACTCCTCATGACTAGTGAGGCCAGAAGGAAGGCTGTAGAGAAATGCTTCAGACTGACTTCAACAGCAAGAAAATGCTGAGGCATGCAACAGCAAACTCTGTGATTAACACTAACAGGTCCATCCACGCAGCGAATCCAGGAAGGAAAGTTGTGACTATTATGTGCATGCATGCAAACAGGAGCCCAAAAAAATGCAGAAATACATTAATCAAACATCAAAATGGGTAAACATTGTCACCCTATTCCTAACAGGAATAATTAGAACTGGCAATATCCGGAGAGATTGTATGCTTCCTATAACATCCAATTCCCTTGGAAAGAAAGCTTCCAACACTGTTTGTCCTCTCATGTGGCTGATTACATTTTTGACCAATGTCACCCAACCATCACGTGACATTTCTAAGTAAATGAGGTGGGGTTGTCTTTATTTACTTCACATAGATCTTTTATCAATGCTTTCACTATACTTTTGAGTCTTGTAAGGACTTAAAATTATGTACTCTGTTTTGCACATTCAGATAAACATTTTCAGAAGTTGCTATCCTCACACTGAATTCATTGAGATCCAAGGAGAAATAGATAACATCAAGGGACCTGTCAACAAAGTTTACAACAAATCAAACTACAAGCTTACAAAAATGCCACCCCCAGCACAGCATCTCAGAGTACCCACAGTGTAGATGGTTTCCTATTAGAGGAATTGCATGGTCCTGTTCAGGATAGAATAAAAAATTCTATTAACCACCAGAAAAAGCTCTTTATGTTTTTCTGTTAACAAACAGAAAAAGCTCTATATGATGTGGAAATTTTGAAGAAGTTTTTGGCAACACTATCAGAAAATAAGTGGGACAGTCATATGCCTTATTAATTTTTTTTCCAAATTCTATGTATAAAAGGTTTAAAATTAACAAAAATTTTCATTTTAAGAGAGAAGAAGATCTAAAATTACTAAATTGTTAATTCAGTTTTCCTAATTATAGCAAATCTCTTCAAGACATAATCTGGTGTAGGCTGTTTAAAAAATACTGAAGACCTTCATCTAGTCACAGTTGCATAGTTATGTAAATAGAAATGGCTACATAAAGCTGCACTCAAGCTGGAAGAGTCATTATCCAGACATTCAATTTTAACATGAAAATACTGTTTGAGGTGTATTTTAGGATAGGTCAGATTAAAACTAGAAATGCAAGCTTTCTGAATGCCTGCAAAGCAACATTTAGAAAGCCAGCGTGTCCTGCTCTTTCACATCCACAAAGTAAAGCTGGACTTTCTCTTTGCCAGTAATATCAGCTCTTGCCATCTCATTCCTCCTCTGTAGCTTCCCCACAGACTGCGTGGCAAGAATCAGGATTTTTTTCTTCAGTGGTATGTCATTCTAAAGTTTCAGACTTCACTGATCACCTAGAGGCTGTTTTCTCTCTAACCTGCTGTTATGCAGCCGGGCCAGCCTGTCCGGATGCTTTTCAGCAGGGAAAGTGGCATCTCTGCCTGCAGAAAAGTAACCATTGAAAATGGGCCTTACATCTGTGCCTGCTGTTTGTGGCTGGCAGTCTGAAGCCATTAGTAATGGCTCTGCTATGAAGCTGGGGAAAACCAACACTTTCCTTCTTGGTGTCTCAAAGGTCTGTTCTGATCTTTGCTCATATTAATTAAAATATGTTTTAGTTACATTTAAAACCCTGCATAATAAGCACACTTGGCACCAAACATACATAAACAGCTATGATGGTAAACTGTATATGAACAATGCTGTCTGAGCTGTTCTTTGGGAAAAACAAAGGAATTTTTAGAAGCCTTCCAGCAGTCTTTAAGGTGTATACATACTTTGTAACAGCAACTTTCTTTTAACATTTTTTACTTATACTGTATCTATGCTCAGCCTGCTGCACAGTTTCATGGGAGTGGAAAAACAGGGCAAAATGGAATGCTCAACTACCCCATGTTACCAAAGGGACAATAGGTAAATCAGAAATTAGTAGTGAAGGTAATAACGTAGACTTCGGTTTTTTACTGTTTCTGCACCCTACTGAATTTCATCAGCTCCTGCCCCCTTCCTCAGAAGTCCTTTGTAGCTCATCATCAGATTTCAGGGAAGAGCACAAACAAAATGTAATGGTTTTAATGATGTTCAATATTTATTTACTGAATCTCTTTTAAGTACAGCAAGCTTAATTCAGGGAGATTGTTTATGTCTTCTCCCTCTTGGCCAATACTCTGCTTTTCCAAGCAAACAACCTCAATCTATTTTTCTAAATCTATTCAGGCAGCTGAGAACCTTGAACCTTCTTTTTGCCATTCTGGGGAAATGTCTAATAACCTCTGGGTTAGACAAATCAGAAGGGGAAAATATGAAAAACTCTGTGTGACAACTAAAATCTGAAGCCTTTGGTCTAAAAAAACAATTACTCAAAGATAATTGTCCTGTCTGTTTGTATATAAACCTCTGTCATTCTGAATGTCTTTTAAAGTTTTGGGTAACCACACATTTCTCAGTTGTATAGATGAAACTGTGAAGTTTGATTTCGTCTCCTTTTATTTAGACAGAAGAAAAACTAGAGAAAAAAACTTAAATCTCCCTTGTATTTTAATTACCTGAACCCATTAGGTAAAAACCAGTCAATTAACCTTTTAAACCATTTATAGATACAGCAGAGTTTTTGACACAGTTTTTATTATATTTGTGTTGCTTACAGAGTAATAAGTTCTATATTTACAGATACCTTTTTCATCACCATTTTCTTCTAAAAAGCTCAGTAAACAAATAATCCATCCTCAAAGTCCTATTAAAAATTAATGTAGTTACACATCATGTTAAAAACCTCTTAAAAAATGGAGCATGTATACATATAAATTAGAGAAAATCATGATGAGACATGGCAAGAGAAGAGAAATACTACCCTGAGAGTGGAGGCCTCCATTATGTTCTGCAGAGAGCAGATCAATGCGTTTTTGATGCAAACACAATGCTTAGTTACAAAGGCATAAGTCCTGCAATTGACTTTGCACAGACAGATTCAGCTTCCCTCTTGAAGCATCATTGACTTCAATTGACTCCCACATGGAGTCAGTTGCAGAATCAGAGTCTTTGGCAATGACCACACTACAAGGGCCTGGGTCCTTGTCCATTAAACTCAGTGGGAGATTTTCCGGTTGATTTTAAATCTGAGTCTAAACACAGATAGATAAGAAATTAGAAGTAGTTTGAATGCATTTCTGAATTAAAGGACTTTCTTTCAGCCGTTGCATGTAAACATTAAACACAGCAGCATACGTCCTTTAAAAATTCATTCATCTGTGTGATGGGAAAGTGAATAAAAAGCAACGCTAGAAAAGCTTATATCCTAACTGCTTGAGTTAACCTAGAAAAGGGGGAGGGTTTTATTTTTTCTTGAACTTTGATAGCATTAAAGCTCTTCTATTATTGTGCTTATGTGCACTGCATTACACCTTTAAATGTCCACTCATTTTCATTGATAGTTTTGTACATTTACAGTATAACTAAATGTTAATTAAAGTCAGTCAATGAAACTGAAACAATTATAGGTTCTCTTTCAGATTTAAATGTTCCACCACTGAACAGTTGCAATTAAATGCAATTAGATTTTCTGTTTACATAGGCCATATTTCTTGACACTATCATTTTTATGGCTTTACAGTAGGAGAGAAAAACTCAAATTTCATCACATACTTTCAACTTATGTCACTTTCACAGTAAGGAACACTGATGACAATACCTTCTTTAATAGGAATTAAGGGACTTTTTCTGCATTTATCTTATCTTGCAGGCATTGATGTCCCAGGTAAGCCAGGGTCTCGTGAGAGATCAATTTCAAAAGCTTATTAACACCAATTTTTTCTTTGATGGAGCAAAACAGATAATTTTTTGAAAGGTAAGAACAATAACAGAGATGTAAAAAAATGCAGTAAATATTTCTGTGTCTTTTGTTAATACAATTTTTCATTTTTATATTTGTAAATTGCCTAATTTTTGAGACATTTGAGGCAAGAATATTACCTTTACCTACATTCACTCCAAGGAATTGATAAATAAAAGATAATTAGGTAAATGTGGACTATCCATACTAACTATTTTAAGATTACAGTATTCTAGAAATCTTACTTCCTCTTTTACCCTTAGACTGCTCTTAAAGAGAAGTAATGACTTTTTCTTTCAGTAGATAGGCCAAAATATAAAATTAATGCATCTATATACTATCAGGCACCTTTAGAATAGTATTTGAAGGCATTGTCTACAGTGGACAATTGCCAGAGATGAAGTCCTGTCATTCATACAAGAATGTAGCTGACCCTGCCTGACACAGAAATTGACCAAACCTTCCCTAATCATATTTCTCTTCCTTTTGCAAAATACTTGTTAAATTTCTCATGCTACACTTCTATCCAGGCTAACTATTTCAGAAGTTGTTCCTGAACCAGGTGAGCCATTTTGTTTGGATATTGAGATGGGTATTATCTTTCATTAAATCCAGGCATTCTTTTTTCAGCTCTGGATAACATTGCTAATTTTCCAAAATGGGATTTTTTTTCAAATGTACTTTAAGAACTTTTTGTCTTACCTTGGAAAATCCATGCAGATTTGGTCAGTTCTGATGTTCCTGGTAAATTTCAGTCTTATACGTTCTTAGTATACACTGCACACCTCAGACATTGTTCTTTAACTTTATCAAGTCCCTGGTGGTGTTGAGATTGTGTATGCCTGATACTAACAGAGCAACCAGACAGGTTCCCTCAAGCAATATGCTACTGGATTTCAACCAAACATTGTCTACAATAGCTGCTCTCAGTTGCATGGGACTAGTGCAAGACCACCAGCAAGGAGAAATCTGAGAGCTTTCTTACCTCCAAAATAGAACTATTTGTCTTTGTAGGACCCAAACCAGAAAAAAACCAGAAGGACTCTGAAAGGAAGAAAAACAAATTTTTCAAAAGGCTTTAAAAAAGTTTGCTGATCTCACACAAGGATTCAGGCCCCAGAGGGAAAGTGGAGCCAGGCTGGGTGAGAATGAGGAAAGGAGACCAAAACAAGAACCCGTGTGCACTCACAGGAAAGTTCTACCCCTTGCAAGGACATAGCAACTCTTGTAGAAAACTGTTATGAAATCAGTAAAAACTTGACTTTTTATGAACCTGAATCTCAAGCACCAACCTCTATTGAGCTTGAGTCCTTCTGTCATATCACCAAATAAACTGTTTTCATTAAATTTATGAGTGTAACACCTCTGAGAGCCTTTCCTGCTGAAGTTCAGTTGAGATGAGTCCTGTATTATGGACAGGGCAACAATGTTGTGAACAAATAAGCTTCATCTCCTTGTAAGTTGTATGAGGGTTACTAAACCCAACCAGGCAGAGGACAAAAAAATTAATGATGCATTGGGCCCCTGAATTCCAGTAGTTAATAAAATTTAAGTTCTTGACTTTTCAATTTGAGTAATGCTTAATGCAGCCGTTGTTTATGCTGTGTTTGCAATGCACCATCATTGTGAATTTTGAATGTATTAGTCAGATTAAAATGAACACTTATCGTCAGTGGCACAAATCAGACTTCTCCAACTACTAATCTCAGATGGAACAGACACAGGCCAGCCTTCCTAATCCATCCCTCATGGTTTGCAGTGGGAGGCATTATTTGTTTGCTGCCTTTATTACACGCAATATAGTCTTGGAGAGGCAGGTTGCAAATATATGTTCTATGTCACCCACATGAAAAATATTTGCTGTGTATTTTTACTTGTAATTGAACTCTCTGGAGGATAAGAGCTATGAGATCAAGCAAACTGAAAGAAGTCATAAAAATGGTGCCACACATCAACACCCTGGTAATACACGAACGTTGTCAAAGCTGGATGCAAAACTGCAATATCAATGGGGAGAAGGGAGGCTGAAGGGTGGCACAGCTGGTGCACACAATTCAAAATATGGTCCACAGAGCCTGGAC
Organism: Irena cyanogastra; assembly: GCA_013397155.1. NCBI lineage: Eukaryota > Metazoa > Chordata > Aves > Passeriformes > Irenidae > Irena > Irena cyanogastra. The sequence continues at coordinate 215,925 of VWZV01017380.1, read as the reverse complement.
TAGTGAAGGTTATTTCTTTATGCCCTGTCATATAAATTTGCCTTGTCCTTGTGCTTCTGTCTCTGTGAAGAGGACTGGGGGAACTCAGGGAACTCCTTTAGATGAGTGTAAAAAGTACTGCTTAAAAAATGCATTAAGGAAAATTAAAAAGGGATTTGCCCACAACTCTAAAGTTGCAAGTTGGACTGAAAACACTAAAAATGCCTTATTTTGAAAAGATGAGACACCTTATATTTTACCACAAAATAAACTTGGCTTGGAGTGATAAAATACATATGAAAAAAATATGATGATTTTGCTAACCATTTTGAGATATAGATAAAGATATAGCTAAAGAGATAACTATATAGTTACATAAATGTAAACTGTTCTAGTTGAAGTTAAGTGGAAGAAAAACTAGAGTATGACTTTAAATGATTTATAAAAACAATTTTCATGAAATATCTGTTCTGTATACTAGTGGACAGCTGTAGTCCATCTCAAATACTGTTAGCTTTGACCACTTATCAGCATCTAGACTACACAATCAACAAAAATAACCAAAGATTATTGATGCGAATATCAAGGCATTATTATCAGAGTCAGAGCAGATGTTTGCCCATTTTGTTAAGTACTCTGCATTCATATTCTAAGGGCAGCTGTGTTTATTTTTTTTTGTAAAATAAACATGAAAAGTCAAAAGTATAATTGCAACTTCGAAGAACTCTGTCTACTACTTCAAGACATTGTGCTTCTACCAAAAGAGTAGACTTCTTACTACACAAAAATATTGGAGAAGAATACTTTGGGCATTATATAAATTCCACATTTGTCCTCTCTTCAAGAACAAGCTTCGAGAACTTCAAATGTCAAGTGTCAGCTACCCTATTCTCATCCATTAACTCTCAGGGATCAGAATAGAATGGAAAGTTAGGAAATGGGTATTGACAAAGTGCAATTTTAGCCTACTATAGCTAATCTCTTTAGGCTCTGTCTATAGTCAGCAGAGTAAGATAGTCTCCTATAGAGGATGATTCAGAGTAGAAACCTAATTTAGCTTGTCTGACTCACTCTCCTCAGAATGAATCAGCAGGCACTCTTGACCAACATTATGCCTGAAAATTGAAAATGCCTTTCCTCAACCTGAGTACATATGACGCAGTATTCCCAAACTAAAAGAAATTTATATCCTGTGCAGTACTTACTGTAACTAATTTTAAATCATATTTTCTTCTGGAAAGCATTAGAAAGGAAAAAAAAGAATCAAGAAATAAACAGAAAAACAAGACAAAACATAAGACAGTTAAATAGCTGGTTAAAGGAGCCGAAGTCCTTCTGGCCACAGCTGAAAAATGTAGGAAAAATGTGATCAAATATAAACTTATCTCTTTAAGTTATAGGGTCTATTGAATGTGAACAGGTAACATCCTTAACCAATTGTATATTTTCATGGGGTCCTTTGTGGACTTGTACAGTGCTTGACATGATGTAGTTTGGCTAGAAGATAAAACTAGTTAAGAATGTTAATTTCAAGAGGAAAAAAAAATCAGTTGTATAAAACAGCTTGGCAGGAGAAAAGGTGACAGAGGAAAAAAATACCCAGGCTTTCCTTATCATTATGTTCATACCTAATTTTTTTCCAGCAGAAAGAAGGGAAACAGATATTCATGAAGTATGTGAAAAGGTAAGAGTTACTAAGGATGATATTACACATTTTAAGGCTTTAATGATTCACAGTTTCATCAACCAACTATGAAAACTGCATGTTAATTAGAACTGATGACCTTGGGAAAACTCAGCTGGGTAGGCAGATTTCTCTGAAAGAAAGGAAATATCCTCCAAGTTGGCTAAAGTTTCAATAACAGAAAAAAACTTATCTGAGATCTCACGTCTTCAGTTTTAAATATATATCATTATGTGTTCAAAAGATAAATTCCCTTTAAATAATTAATATTAATAGTACATATAAAAAATTTTATTTCCTAGATTTTTATTTTCTTATATTTTAAAGAAGACATTAACATTTATACACAACATTTCCTTCAGAATCATTTTAAGAGTGCTGCAGGTCAGTTCATACAACACCATTAGAAATACTGACATTGGGGCACATTTACAATAGTGTCTTACCAAACAGCTACAGTCCTAATTGCCCATATTACTGAGATTAGGAAGCATTTTGCACCTGTAGAGTAGTGGTAATATTATGTTCAAGCAATAGCCTGAAGTTTCGAGGTAGACAGCACTTAGAACTAAGTATTTTTGCACTTTATGCTTTGCACTTTATCAACATAAGTAAAATTCCCTGGCAGCAGCAACTGCAAGCAAGACGTACTTGGAATAAGCACCTCTTGGAAGAGGGGACATAATTATTTTAACATTTTTTAAAATGCTACCTTCTGTTTTTCAAATAAGTTCTTTAATATCCGGCAGTCATTGCAAATCATTTCAACACACATTTGTACACACATCAGCAACTTGTTACAGGTCTCCTCTTCTCTTTTCTCCACTCTGTTGTCTGACACTGCCATGAAACCATCCTCCAGGCAACGAGCTCAGAGTGAAACATGAATGATAGCTTCTAGATTTATCTTATGGGGAGAGGGGAAACACTGTAGGTCTGCACTGCTGAATCACGACATTTGTATATATACCTCATAGCATCTCATCAGGTGATGACATTGCATTTTTGCATCACGTAGTCACATTCTGATGCACATCATCACACCACGATGTTGCACTTCAATGCAAATTCACCTCAGGAGGCCTGAAATAAAACAGTGATGTTTCTAAATGTCCTGACATCTAAGAAACTGAAAAGCTTAATAAAAAGTGCTTTAAAAATTAGGACTGTACTGCAAGTATTATCGAGTTCATTGTTCTCACAGCCAATATTATTTTATGCAGTGAGCAATTCAGCCAACAGGAAAGTATGGAAGTTCATTGTTAGGGAATAGTATTTTGTTTGTTTTCTTACTTTTGGCTCACTAGATTTCAGAAGACTAAGAAAATAAAACAGACTAATGAGCAAACAGCAGTCAGTTTAAACACTTTGAAAGACTTGCTTACCACAGATCCATTATCTAACTAATGGTTTAATCTTTGTCCTACTTCAATGTGAGTTTTGGCAGAAAATCATAGTAGAGGCTTATTCCAAGTTTTTTGTGTTGTTGAACAGATTCCTGATCGATTTATGCTTGTTCCTAGCGGATTACCCATGCAGACATGGTATAGACTACAAAGGGCTGACAGAGAAGGGATGTCTGTGTTAGAAGACAGACAAGACTCCAATCACCCTGGAAATGCATTATTAAGCCCCAACAAAGTATCTAGTCATGTGTTAAAAGAAGATGAAGGAAAGCTACATCCATGCTCGCTGTATAGTATTTCCTCAAATGGCCTCATTAAGCTGGTTTTTATGCCAGATTTGCACAGGGAGATGAGATAGGAAGAACTTCACTGAGACCCTGGACAGTTCACAGAAGGTTTTATGGAACCAAAAGCACTTGAAACTGCAGAAACATTGTTTTATTCATAAAAGCAGTCTCATTTTAAGCTATGCATACTGCACCTTCCTCACAAATGCAGAAATTATTCCTGGTTTGCTCATAGACATCCTCCATACAAATGTCACTCACTCCTCGCTGTACCTCATAGCATTGCTGTAACCCAGTGTAAGTGAAAAAAAGGCAGTGAGAGGTGTGTTCTTTTCCTGTCCTAGTATCTTCTTTGTTCTATAAAAAGAGGGTTATGGCAGTTTCTTCCAAATAAAATCATTTGACACTGGGAAAGTAACCACAGCTCTGTGCTGAATGTTTCTCTAACCTGGGGTTAATTAAGGGCTATGCGACAGAAGTGACCTGCAAGCATGGAGGCTGACCAGACCTGTAAATTTTTTCACTTTAATTTTCTCTGCTGCTAAGAACATCCAGCCACACATTCAAGTTTAGCAGATGTTTCATTTCTTCTTGCAAACAGAGATTTAAAAGGACTAATTTTTCTGCAGTTTCAAGTACTGCAGAAGCATATAGTATTACATAAACCAGTAAATATGGTTACTGTTTACAGCCAGACACCAAAGGGAGTTGAAAGGTTTGAAAGATTTGTATATGCAAAGGAATTGAAAAAGACTATCAGACTTACTTATGAACTTATTCATCATAGAACCTAAAATAAATTTGTCTAATTCTTTTTTTTAACAAACAAACAAGTAAATAAATATGCAAAAAAACCTGACAAACAAAACCCCAAATCTGTCAAGAGATAGACTGTTGGAAAAGAAATCTGCTCTGCAGTGACTAGTCCTATTATGCAATCTTACCAGTAAGTGAGGCAAAAAACAAGCAGGAGGTAAAGGTATTTTACTTAAAAGTTTTACCCAACGTGTTTACAGCTCTGGAAAAGAGAGCTGTATCTACTTGGAATGCCTTCACATTTACTCTTCGGATTATACAGCTTTTCACATATGTTAAGGCCTATTTCTTCTCCATGGGATGTTGTATGACAGTGTCAGAAACAGGTATTCAGGCACTGAGATTTTCATTAAAAGTCTGTCATGCCCATATGTGCTTAAAATTAGAACAAAAAAATAAAGTTATGCTGTTGAGAAAAAGTATGAAGGAAAGACAGAAAACAAATCTTCCCACTGTTTTTTTTGGTTTTCATTTTAAGTGATATGATCACCAAAACAAACTAGCCGGCAGTGAAGATCCTTTGGAGACACTGTCTGTGTCTGTTGGCACAGAGGTAGTGACCATTTACAACCAAACTGTACATACAGAGATGACACAACACACTGACACTTGCTGACATCAGTGCAGACAGGGCACTGCGCAACTTAACTAATGTTACTTGCTGGAGAAGGCATACATAATCTTTTGGAAAGCCATTACCTACAATTTTTCTATTTGCTTGGAAACAGGAGTTGAAGATGGGATTCAGCAAGCGTATCTTACGATACCATCAATTCAAGAGCAATTATTCTGGAGCTCATTCCTTTTCCCACTTGTCCCTTCTCAGCCACACCCCCTCTTCCAAAGCTCCCACTAGGAGTCTCTGGTTTATAAATTTTGTCAGGGATTAGTTTTCCCTGACATTTTTCTAATGTCATACTTCTTTTTCTAAGTATCTTATATTTCTAAGTATCACAATTTAAATTGTGATCCTGTTCCAGACTAAGATCACACATTCAAAATAAAATCTAACTTATTCATTAAAGGATGGAATTGGCTTTATCAGCAACTCAAAAAAACAAACCAAACCAAACCACATGATGATGGGTGTAAGTGCTCTCTCCTGAAGATGCTAGCATCTCCAAGTTGCACCTAGTTATTGATCTGACCACTGACCAGAAGGTTAGATCTCCTTAATGTCCTAGGTCATTAAAATTGTGGTGAGCTAGCAGCACTTGCATGGCATGCTGATCACAGAATCACAGATTAAGCTCAGTTGGAAGGAACCCGTCAGGAGCATTGAGTCCAACTCCTGGCTCTGCACAGCACCATCCCCAAAGTCCCACCATGTGCCCAAGAGTATCATCCAAATGGTCCTTGAAGTCTCTCAGGGTCAGTGTTGTAACCATTTGCCAGAGTTGAACCATCTTCTGGGGAAAAACCTTTTCTTGCTATCCAACCTAAAACTCCCCTGATTCAGCTTCTGGCCATTCCCTTGGGTCCTGTCACTGGTCACCACAGAGAAGAGATCAATGTCTGCCCTCCTCTTCCCTTGTGAGGAAGCTGTAACTGCAATGAGCTCTCCCCTCTATCTCCTCCAGGCTAAATAAGACAAGTGACCTCAGCCACTCCTCTTGGAGTGGCCCTTTACCATCTTCGTTGCCCTCCTTTGGACACTCTCTAATAGTTTAATGTCTTTTTTATATTGTGGCACCCAAAACTGCCCCCAGCACTTAAGGTGAGGCCGCCCCAGTGCAGAGCAGAGTGGGACAATCCCCTCCCTTGCCCAGCTGCCCATGCTGTGCCTGATGCACCCCAGGACACGACTGGCCTTCCAGGGCAGGGCACTGCTGGCTCACGTTCGACTGGCCATTGACCAAACCACCAGGTCCCTTTTTGTGGTGCTTCTCTCCAGCCTCTCATTCCCCAGCCTGCCTGTACATCCAGGGCTGCCCTGGAAAGAGTCTGGCATTTTCCCTTGTTGAACTTCATATGGCTGGTGATTTCCCAGTCCTCCAATTTGTTGAGGTCTCTCTGGCTTTTGCTGAGCAAGTGGGTTAGAAGAAAGGACCCTTGTATGCTTACCTGAAGTTATGGTCACTGTCAGGGGCAGTGATGGGACCTAATGAAGTCACAGCAATGTCTGGAATTCTGCAATTATTAAAATGCTCTTCCCAGGAGGAATACAGAGAACTGTTGGTAATGTAGGTCATTCAGAGAAGCCACATTTCCATTCCGAATTACTTTTAAATGGGATAAGAATGGGTATAATTAGCTGACATAGTAAAATGACTAATACTTTCTCTTCTCCCCTCACTCCCCCAGAAAACAGCCTCCCCAACAGTCAAATACACATTTTTATTTCATGAGACTATTTGCAAGATCACTACCCTTTCTCCTGAGATGGTTAGTACATGTGGCTTCATTTCAATTGGTTAACATCTGCACATTAGAATCCTCATCACCCTGGAACTCTGCTGCAAATATGCCTCGCCTATTTTCATGTTTATTTGTATACTATCCATCATCTGTTATGCCTCCGAAATCCGTGCACATGTTGCAAATAATATAATGCCCGTATTACAGCAAAACAGCAAAGAAATATTGGGTCATATGTCCAGTAGTTCCCATTTCTTAGACAGTGAAGAGAGAATACAGATATGAGTGTCATATTCAGCATTGTGCTTTTATTCACTGCAGCTTTCTTTTTTTATCTTTACTGCAGTTCCTGTAAGGAGCTGTGTGACTTTCCCACCTCATGTTCCTTTGTACATATTGAGAAAAAGCAGTCAGTAACAGTTCTGTAGCTGAAACATGCAGGTTTAATTAAAAATAATAAAGTTTTGTACTGTCATCCACAAATAAATGTGGTTTTTTCTACACCAAGCCATATTTTATGATGACAAGCAATGACTGGACAGTAGCTGAGATTTGAACACTGCAGCAGTATCAATCAATCATGCATCAGATAAACACGTTTCAAAATGTGTATTAAGTACAGGCTTGAGATCATGCACACTGATGTACAGTATTTCATTCTCAATGTGTTCTTTTCCTACCAGCAGAGACTTCTTTGTTCTTCAGCTGTGTTGCTTGAACTGTTTCCTTTCTGCAAAACAATTTTTGAATTTCAGAATAATTTCTTTTAAACTTATTTTTGAAAGTTGAAGTTTAGGTCAAATGCAAATATGAATATAGTTTTATCTTGCATGCATAATTTGTAGTCTGTGTGGAACTGACTCATCTGTCCTCTGTATCTGGCACTCATATGATGAGCTCTCCTGCTAAGAGTGACCTATTCATCCTTCAGATAAACATCCACAGAGGAAGAAAAACAATATGTACTGTTCCAAATAAGGAACAACATATTGTGCTTGATGTGATCCACTCATGTCAGTTCTGTCAGCAGTCTTTTGAATTAAGAATCTCTTATTCTGAAATCATTCAGAGATACTGGGTAGTATCTTGAGCAAATCAAAATGCTGACATATCTGGATTTAACTGTTTATGATACATGGGCAGTTAAAAAAACATCTTGGCTCAGCAATCTTAAGCACAATCCTTTGAATAACTAAGAAAAAGTTTGCAGGAAGTTTTTTGGTTTGAGAAGTTATGGTCTACTGGTAAACCAAAGGGTATTACTGCCTTGACTGACCGAAGCGTTTATTACTTAAGAATATTTTCAAAAATTACTTTACATATATGATCAATAAAATATAGCAAAACTTCCAGCTAATACCTTATCCACAAGAATTTACTGTTTGACCAATATGTTTCATTCTGTCCACATTCAAGAGTTGTTTTACCAGGTTTACAGCAGAAATCTTGTAATATTCAGTGGAAGAGTAACATCATGGATATTCTCATACTATGTGCACATAACATAGGACAAGACCTTTATGTGTTTGAAAGAAGCCTCCAGACACCAGATCATATAGAAGTCTGACCATAACCACAAACAAAGGGATCTGGTGTGGCCGAGTGCAGTTTTTCAAAATTTGTTAAAAGATTGAGCACTTCTAATCAGAAAAATAGAAAATATTACAATAGCTTGTATAGATAGTCTATGGATTATTCTAAGAGAACTTTTAAGTTAGCATCTAAGAATTCAAAAATCAGGCTTCTGTAGAATGAAAAGGACTACCTGCAGCAAATATTGATCCCAAGAAATATCCTCTTAGCATTCTTACAATCTGTGTTTCTGCCTTACAAATACAGGTGATTAAAAGGGAGATCAGATTTCTTTATTTTTGGCTGTGATGCACCACCATTTCAAGGTAAATAGGTTTCCATTTGTTTTTCCTTTACAATCAAATCTGAATCCACTGGTCAGGGTTGGTTCATTTTATCTCATATTTTACAACACCTGAACACAGCTGTCTGCCTGATATCACTGGCTACACTCATGCAAACCCACAGTCTTCTGATTTTACCTTCTCTACATGGTGAAACATTCACAGAGGTGTTACTAAGAGCATAATGAAAATATAAGGGACTGTACAGGTGTCCCAATAGACCTAATCTGGCCAGAAGCACCTGCATTACTGTTGAATGCAATATCTAAATCAAAACACAGTCCTGGCTTAATTCCCAGTTCTAGGGAGTGCTTATAAAACTGGCTACTGGGAGGTGGAGGGTGGAATAACAACATTTTTTTTCTTCTGTTGGAAAGCAGAACAAATTCGAGCAGGAAATCAGTAGGGAAAGGAATATAGGACCCTATAATGTCATTTTTATTTAATCATTTTATAGGATACAACTGGCAGGCTTATGTTTTGCCAGGTTGTTTTTTGTCACTCAGCACATTGTGAAAGTCTGTTTTACAGATAGACACTGTCATATAAAATAGGTTACTACAGTGGAAATTTAGACAAGCAGACTTAACGCTGCAATTAATTAGATCTTAAATTTTTTTGTGCTTTTCCTGAATACACTCTGTGTACAACCCTCAGCAGTTGTTGTGGCATCGCTGGAGTTTTCATGTGCTTCACTTTGTTTTGGGATCTTCTATTATCACATCCCACTTCCCAGTCTCACTGAAACAGTTTCCTCTGAGATTGCTTCTATCTCTTCATCCATCTGTTTTTAAAAAAGCAGAATATAGCGTGATTTAGATGACTGATGAGAAGAAGGGTCACAGAAGAGGGCTGATGATATCTCTTCTTTTTTTAATAAGGCTGGCAAAGGGGAAAAGAACAGAATAATAAGTAGTAAAAATTTCATCTTTGCAGTGTGTTTGGAAATGAAATATTTTCTCATCAGAAATCAAAAGTGGCTGTTGATTCAAATATGAAAAGCATTGTAGGAATACCTCTTATATTGTTACTTTCAACTCTGTGTTTGAAGTGTAATTATGTCAATGCCTGTGTTGCCATTATGGTAGAGAAAACTCTTATGAAGCCTGTGAAGAAAGGGCAGATGGAAGCCCAAAAGAGCATTTTCTTATTGTTACTGGCCCACTCTATTAAGGAGGCTGCTTAACAGGGCATTGCCCACACAGCCCACACCAGAAAATAGCTCAGGCAAGGTAATGTCTGCTGCATTGACCATGTTACTAGCAATTCAAAATGTACTGTGTTATGGAGGAATCCAAAGTGACAACATTAAAGGCACAGTCAGGAAGACAACTGACTTCTTAAGCAAACTATTCAACAATTTATAAAACGAAACCAGAAATTGGTCTTCCATAAACACTACATGTAAACTGTTGGTGTCATCTTCAAGATGACTACAACGTGATAGCTGTAGCTAAAATTTTGGTGGAATGTAGCAGCAAGATAGTATCAGGAGGTTTTGAGCAAGGGGAAGAGAATTTTTTTGTCAATGAACCCCTATGGTGAAACTCTGTTACACAGAAGCAAAGTCTAATGAAAATAATTATTCAAACATAGTAGCATCAAATAAAGGTAAAAATAATTGGTTGATGTAGCAAAGGCACAATCAACCAGTGTTGGTCTATGGCTTTTGAGGAAAACTGCCTGGTTCCTGCACAGTTCTACGGTATCAGTTCAACAAAAGTTCAGGTCTTTTCTCTCTTTCCTAGAATTCCCAATGGCTGTTCACAGACTTGCCTCGCTGATTAGGATAGACCTTGCTCAAATGGGACATTAGACATCCCAGCCTCTGACTCTTCTCAGCAGTGCTTGTAGCTGGAGACAACATCTGCAGACTCTATGGGGTTTTTAAGTTCATGCATGATGTATACATCATCGAGACATCTGGGGTCTTCAGCAGTTAGCTACATATCAGGCTCAGACTCTAAGTATGACAGACAGTGCTGAGCCAAACACCAGATTTTGAGGATCTAACTTTAGTATCTTTATGAATCAATTTTTAAAAATAGTAAATGTTTCTTTTCCAAGTTTCTACCCTACACAGGTCTTCTTGACCTGTCTGATATTCCCTCTGCAGAAGTTTCATGCAGTGGTAGGCTTCAGAAGTGTATGTGTGTGCTTACTAATACAGCCATGGAAGACTGGATGATTTATGTGCTCGAGGACACTCTTTGCCCTCTTTGCCCAGAAATAATCCCCTGGGTTAATTTATTTTTCTCTCTTGCTCTATAGTAGCTCTTTCTTCTCTCTTCTGATTTTGGATGTGAGGTAACTAAAGCCTGCTCTCCAGCGCAAGATTTTGTGTAGTCCAAATGGCAGCTAGGGCATCTAGGAGGCTTTATATTTTCAGGGATGAGGGCAAGAGATCTTTTTAAATATTCCTGAGAATTTTCTTCATTTTGCCAAATAATCTTTTATGTTCTCATCTTTCCTACTCCTTCATTCCTTTCTGCCTTTCTAAAATCTTTGACACAGCTGTACTGAGGTGCATTATTACGTGTTTATTGCTACAATATTGTAGTAACCTCTTCTCATCATTCAGTTTATGGTCCAAACCTACATCTTTCAGTCATTTGGTTGTAGACAGCATCCAAAGTACCTTCAAAGACTGTTTTTCTGTTGTTTACATAAACATTAGAAGCTCAAGTTATTTCAGGTACTGGGGCATTGTGAACCTTTTCCATCTATTGCAAGCAGATCCTTAGTGCCCGCTTTATCTCACCCTGCTGATTTCTCCCTATTTATACGGTGTGAAGTACATCCTGGAAGAGGCAGAGCAGACCATGACACCGAAGGCTGCAAGAAAGCCTTACTGAATCCTGCAGAAAGCAGTCAGAAATGTAGCTCAGGAACCAGTAAGTGTAGGTGACAAGCAGATGCTGGAAAAGGAAGTGAAACAGATGAACTATGTGAATTATAGGAGATGGGAAAAAAAGAAGGCTTCTTTTCCACACACTCTAAATGTGCCTGTTAGCCTTCATGAGTAACTTGGTAAAGAAATACTGAATTTAGTTGCAGTAAATATTTACAAACATCACGCTATTGCTATTCCTTTGTCTCGCCTACAAAAGACATAATCGTCGTCTGCACACCTGCAGTTGTAATGCTATCATTCTCAGAAGTATCTGGCAAAATGATAAATACATTTTTACTTTTGTCTTCTACAAAGAAATGTAAACCAGCTGCAAGGGAATTTAAAAACTGAATTTAAAGGTGTTTATGCTTTATAGAACAATCTACTTCCTTCATGTAAGCGACTGTTAACTTTATTCAGTATGCCTGAAAGGGACTCATGCTATACAAGCAAAGGATTAGGTTATGACAGTCTTCAATGTTTAAGTAAAGTGCTGACAGCTATTTCAGAGGACTGCCTGCTCTGAACTTTCTTACCCTGGGATTATAGATAGACACCATGAGCTCAGCAGGGTAAAGGGGGACTCCTATGGTGAAAATATCCACACAGATAGACCTGTTTCCTGAACCTCATTCTGTTTGCTCATTTTGTATTCTAATTAATTCACCAATTAATTCCCAGCAGTGTCTCAGCATCTCATGCATAAGGCTCAGCTACTGCATCAGCGGTCTGCAGCTAAACACCTGCAGATGGCAGCTTGAGAAAAATATTGATTTTCAATTACTGGGATTTGTTTAATTCAGCACTCGATTCATAACCATTCCTTCCTCATCAGCATAGGACCACAAGAAGCTTGTCTGTTCTATACAGTCAGGAACAAGCCAGTGAGGCAATTCACAGGGGCAGCTTGCTCCCTAAATAAGCAGGAGGAGAAAAGATGCAAGGATGCACACACAGCTGTGGGGAATGCTACAGCCCCATTCTTCCACAGACCACTCTCCTGAGTGCAAAGCGAAAATAAAGGGGTGGATCAGCTGTGTCATGCACCCCAACCTGGAAATTCTGCAGGGGATATCCTCTGCTGGTAGTTCTTCACAGTACTCTTCCCTGGCATGAAGCAGTTCTCCTATGCCTAGAGTGACAAAAAAGTATCAAGGAAAACATGACAACATTTATTTTTTCAGGTGATTTCATAGTAGGGATATTACATAGGGAGGTGTTTCTGTCCTAGAAATTTTAAAAATATATAATAAAAATAAAAAATATATTATTAAAATATTTTATTATACATAAAATATATAATAAAAATATATTAAATATAGGAAAAAACTCTCATTGGTGAGGAAGCAAAGGAAACTGCAACACATATTACATAAAGGAGCAAGGTAGATATGTTTTTATCACAGAGAAAAGATACAGTTGGGAACTCTGACTTCTTTAGTGGATGTTTATGCCATCAAATAAAGGAATAATAGTAATCAGTTTATTATGCACGCAACCACATATGGCGTATGGTAAAAATCTTGTCAAGAAAAAAAGACAAAAAGTGAAAAAGAAAAAGATAGGTTCTTAATCTTTTACATTCTCAATGACCTTTCCTTCTAAATGTATTATTGGTGTATGTACTACTATGTTCCATAACATAATTCAGATATCTACATTGTCATTCTTTGAATAATCTTTTCCAGAGAATATGATTAATCTGAGTTCAAATATGCTGCCTTATCTGCCACATGTAAAATCTCATCTATACCAACTAAGTGGCATAGTATATCAGACCCCACAAAAATGGGAAATTTCAGATTTTAGCGCTGGATCTCCTTACTGAGTAGTGCATATATTCTTCCCTAATGCCATAGTATATGTAGGCCCTGATATTTTTCATGAAGTACTGCAATGTAACCCATAAAAATCAGTGCAAATTATCAGCCCTAAAAATTAATGTAGTCTGGAGTACTGAGTTTGGAGATACAGGATTGCACTGATAACTTTAAGATTCAATACACACCACTAAGAAATCTTGTCAGAAGCAATACCAGCAGGAACAAAGACAAAACAAAGAATCCAAATTGAAGACCAAAAACGAGCATGCACATTAATGTGATAGTAACACCACAATCTTCACTTCCTTATCACACTGGTGATATATCAAATCCAGTATTTGATCTGAGGCCTTTCAAACAAAAATGTGCCTATAGGACAAATATTTTCACAGTGCAAACCAGATTTCCACTTGAATCTTAGGGGTCATGCTTTATGTTTCAAAGAAAAGAAAGTATGATCATAGGATTGCTCTTGTGAGAAGTGAAATCACAGTTCTCATTATGTATTTAAATGCATAATCATTCTTTGAAGCCCACTGAGCCTGGTGGCACCTTGTTGCAGTGAATTCTAGATTCATTCTATGTTGACTTACTCTACACGTTAATAAAATCAGATGACAAATAAGGAAATCAATACTTCTCCTCATGTAAGAACATGATGAAAATCTAAGGGTTAGCTCTGAAAACTCAGCAACTTGGCTGATATTTGGAAGAGCAAAATTAAGACAGGACAGATGCAAAAATGTTGATAATGTTCCTTAGGTATTCGGTCCCTTTAAAAATTTTAAAGTTTTAGCATATTTTAAAATAGCCTATTTGTCTGTGGACTGAAAGGGATTTCTGCTTCCAGTTTATATCTCTGTTGCCATTTGTTCTTCCCTTTCTAATAAATTTTCATTCACACAATTTTAATGTCTCAAATGAATCACAATCATATGCATTTCCATATAAATATGCCTTGGTCTTTCCACTGAATAAGACCTCTCAGATTTTCTCAGTGGGTATTTCAACAAATTTAAACAACCCTGTCAAACTCCCTGCACCCCCACAATTTTTTTCTCCTTATTCTAATAACAATCAATATCTGCATGAAGGGTTAGTACCAGACCACTAAGTTTAAAACAGAGTGAACAACAGATCAATAAAACATGAACTTTTCTCCCACTTAGAGGTTTAACAAAACATTCATTTCAATAAATACATTTACACACAGTATTGTTAGACTGCTGTTTCTAAGGTCAGAAAGGTTTCTAGTTTGAAAAAGATCCAACAGTTTGTTTTTAACTATATATGAAAAGATTTAAGTCGCAAAAGATTGACACTTCTTCTGGTAACAAATTTCTCTCACAAAGTCTGATTTTCTCTCACACTGCACCAAAAAAATATTATGAAAAACACTCCCTAATTTAAACCACAGGCACAAACGTGATGTGTGAATCAGTTCTTCCACAGCATTAATTTCATACAACAGATACATATACCTCAGCAGATATTTCTGCATCTTCTCACTTTGAAATGGAGATATTATCACTGGAGCAGTGCCTCCAACCTTGGCATACACAAATAAAACTCAGACAAAACCTGTCCCCAAAGGGGTGGTCCAGGTCCCTCCAAAAGTTCATCAGAAAGAAGGACAAAAATTTATGTAGCAAAGGCAGGTTACAGAGACCTAGGAAATTAAAGCCTCAGCCCCAATACTACGAAACTTTGTTTTCACTGATGAAGAGAAAACTCAAGCACATATCTGAGCATGATCTTGGGATCCCTGTTCTTCTCATTCACATTTCTGGGATGTGTAAAGCTAACCCAAAAATCTCAAAAAAATGTTATGCCTAGGAAAAGATGACCTCAGGATACCTTCACGCAGACAAAGGAGGCTATCCCTAGCTCTAAACTGTGTGTCTAGAGATGGGCTAGAAGCATGCTAAGGCTCTGTTCCTCCAGGGTGTTGCTGACCATAGGGAGGATCAAAGCCAACCAGCTCATGCAAGCAGATGCGGTGGTCAGCAGTGTAAATTGTTACCCAATCTGATCTTCAGAACAAGCTTATGGTGACATAAGTATGCCCACACATTTATTTCATGTACTTACTGACCCCACAAAAGTAAGTTTGAACAACTGTAAGCAATTCACTAACTGTCCAGGGGTAGGTTTGAGTAGAAACTGAATACATTCACCAGTTACTGGAAGGCCATGGATTGTAAACCTTGCCTCAGTGTCCCATTGGAGTATAACTCCAATTCCAATGCATATCTGTTTCACAAGGGGTCATGAAGATAAGTCTATGAGTATTTGATTGCTGTAAGTGGAAATAGTTGGATCAGTCCATAGTAACATTACCATATTCCCTCAGCGGTATGGGAATATGGGAAGCATCATTATAACAATTTGCATTCCAAAGGAAAATCACCTTTTGAAGATTTACTTGCATTCCAGAAGATTAATTCTGCCTAAGAAAAATCAAAGAAAAAACAATAGAGCTGCTGAGCACACCTTTGCAGAAGGCTTCATTTCTTCTCTTTAGAGGCTTTAATTTTACTTCCTTTTTTTTATTATTATTATAGAGTCTTACCAATAACAAGTGGTTTATCAATTAATGAAACTAGAATTTGAAAACAAGTGATCTCTTCATATCCAGGAGGCACTCTATTGGCCACCTTTCACTCTCTGTATCACCTGCAAATAGAAACTGGGTGTAGCTTCAAACAGCAGCAGAGACATACCCTTCTCTTTGCCTCAACCCAGACAAAGTTACCGTTCTCTGTTTCAGAATAAAAGCTGTACACAGCAAAACCTTTCCTTCAGATCGCCGACAGCTGCTTCCACATTTTTCAGCATCCACTGAATCCACAGTTCGCATCTGGCTGTGCTCTTGGTTCTCTGTCGAAATCAATTGAATGATTCCAGTAGGAGCTGATGATTGAACAGGGATTTCCCTTACAAAGATAAACCATAGTATCACAGAATTGGCACAGGATTAATTTAAGCACTGAGACTGACACACACACCATCCACTAGAGAGAGGTAAAGGAGGGTCACTCTGATTTCTTTCTCTTGTGTATGAGAGATGGGTGTAACCTCATTGCCTGAGCAGGAGATTGGGCTCCACTCAAAGAAATATAAGAGGTGATGGTAAGAGGTGAAACACATGTGTGGTTCCAACCACAAGAAGTACAGGTTGCTTATGTGACCACCCTTAAAGAGAGTGATTTCCCCAGAGCTCCCACTCATAGTCCTGAAGGATTTCTTCACCTAGCAGAGCTCCTAGGAGTTATTTCTGCAATAAATTGTGCTTGCACAGGTTTAACCTGTATTTTACAGCTTTTCATTGTGCTATTTTGCTACTTTAATGTTATTTTAAAGGTATGTTTTACAGCTTGTGTATTCCTTCTAGATAAGCCCACTTGTCTCCTAGCTTCCAGCCCTGGCCTCCTGTTTTCCAGCACTGCCTCCATCACTTGATTTCCTTTCTCTACTATTTGCCAGTCTCAGACTCCTAATGTTAAACCTCATCCAGCAAGTCCCACCTGGTGCCAGCTGTTCTCCAAGATCATCACCTTTTATCTCCCCTTATCTAGCAATATTGCCCCCAAATTTAATACTT
Organism: Irena cyanogastra; assembly: GCA_013397155.1. NCBI lineage: Eukaryota > Metazoa > Chordata > Aves > Passeriformes > Irenidae > Irena > Irena cyanogastra. The sequence continues at coordinate 199,159 of VWZV01017380.1, read as the reverse complement.
ACCACAGCTATTTTCACTCTCTTGTTAAATTACAACTTCTTCCCTGTGCCATTTCACAGCTTTGGTTTTGAAGCATTCAATTCCTACTACAAAATCAATGCATGTGTTAATTACAGCTTAGCCTTAAACACACTACATCTTCAGAAGGTAAATGAGATGTTTATCCTAGTTGAAAAAATGTATACTGTAGGAGACTCTCAAATCTCTTAAAAATCTTGGCTAATGATATTTGTTCATCTTCTGGGAGAAACTAGCTGTTAACTGCTGCACTGAGTGTGTCTGTTTCTGTTTTCCTGTATAGTCTAGATGTCTATATCATGTTCATCAGTGTGTTTGCATTTGCTCCTTGCTATGCAACTTTGTAATTATAGTGGAATAGATATCACCATCTTCCTGCTATATTTTTTTGCAATTGATTAAAAAATACTAAATTTTAGCAATTGCTGCTGCCTTCAAAAATGCTGTGACATTTTTTCTCATATTATTATTTCAACCATGATCTGGCAAATAGTTATTTGATAATTCCACCCAAACTATGTAACTTGCAATCTAGAGTGTAGGGGTGAAGCAGAGCTTTTCTTCCAATTCTGGTTGGTCAAAATTCAAGGGCTGCCATTTCCTTGAACAGAAGGATTGAGAACATCTCTCTTGTGCCAGGAGTCCAACACTGTACCTGCTGCTCCTGGGCAATGGGAAGAAAGTTGGAAGTTCTCTACTATAATTTGGAAAAAGAGAGGTCTGAGTAAGACAGAAAGGCATGTGAACTGAGAGAAGGAAATGAGGATGATTATGAAAATCTTGAGGCAAAAAAACATCACCATACAAAGCAGGCTACATGAGAAGGGAAAAGTCTCATTGTCTTTCTCTCCCCACTTCTCCAAGGTCTACCCAGAATCACTGCTTATTTATATTTTATAAAGCGCTTAAAAAAATCTGACATCTTTGTATGGTATATGGAGATTATATATCCTGACTGGATAGCTATTCAGTATTCAGTCCTGTGCTCTTCTGGTGATGTGTGACATTGGGTGTCATGTTGTTGCACTCTGAAGTACACTGAAACCCAGCTCTGAGTATCAGTCCCTGAATTTCCCTGATCTGTGAATTTTGGAATTTAATTCTGGAATTAAAATGGTTTTTATTCTATCAAGGAGCCCAAGGCCCCATAGCTCTGATGTCACCAAGAAGGGTATTATGAGAAAGCATGCACAGGTTTTAGTCTGAAATTCTCATTGCTGCCAGGGTCAGGATTACGTTTAAAAGGTGTTTTTTTACTTATTTTAAGAGAGACGTTGGTAGGTGAGGAGCAGCTCTGTGTGCAGCTCCACTCCCGGGAACGGCGTGCCTCCCTGCAGCCCAGGCGGCACAGCAGCTGTCTCCTCCGCTGCACAGCTCTGAGGCATTCCCGAGACACAGCCCATCCTGGGGAAAAAATAGCATGAGATTACATAATGAAAGATATACTTGTGGTGTGCATGCACAAGAGGGCAAAATTAAGGTCATGCAGCCAGTTCTGTAATGATTTCTGATTGCTTCATTTCTCCTCAGCAACTACCCTGCTCCCCATTGAAAGGCTCTATTTCCCTCCCATCCTCCACTATTCCTCAGCTTCCTCTTTATTACCCATCCCTGCTCATTTACAGAATCATGTTTCTGTCTCTGTTTCTGTCTCTGGCCCCTATTTTGATACTTTCTGTATATATGACTCTCACTCTCCGCTCCTATTTCTCACTGTTGTTTGAACAAATAGTTCACTGCCTAAGGCTGCTGTCTCCTGACAAACACAACTCCCTCCTCCCCGCCCTGTCCTCATGTCTGACTCTAGCTTCTCTCAAACTCTGACACAAAATACTTTCAGATACACAGAAGACTTTTGGATTTAATTTCCTCTCCAGACACAGAGGGGAATTATTTGAAAAATCCTGATTAGACATGATCTGAAACAACTGAGGCAACATAATCTACACATAGTACTAATAATACTGAACACTTATGCAGCATCTTTACCCATGAAAGTGCTTTGCAAACACTGAGAGTGACTTTTCAGTGATCCTGTGCACTCATTGTTCAGTGACTTTAGGTTTTTTGTGTAATTGCTCAGTGTGTCTGAAAATGAGAAGTCATCTAATTAGTGCTAAATATTGTCAAAAAATATCTCTAGCTATCATTTTATAAACAGAAAAGTAGACCTATATAGAGTACCACATGTTTCAAGCCAGAGTATAGGGCTGCTTTTTTATTTTATCTTTGTACAGCAAGGCCCTGGGGCTGTATACAGAAAAGGGCTTAGTTCTCAAAATGATACATTAGGTGTCCAAGTCCATCAAGGTCTTTGAAATACAAGTTTCTGGGAATGTTGCTACCTAGATGTCTTCCATTTTTACAGCAAAGTCAGAACTGGTTGTTGTTTTTGAGGTTTTGAGCCTTACTCAGAAGAGAATTAAGATAATTATGAAACCCACTGTCTGCTCTTAGTAAATAATTCAGTGGTTATCGTACTCGCCCGGATCGTGAAAAGTTTTGTTTATACTAGTTTAACCCCTGAGATCTGACATCTAACACACATTATAATGAAACCAATAATATGACCATTCAGCCTCACAGGTAAAAAGTCAGTTTCAAAGAAGTGACTAAACCTATGTCTTTCAACATCTTACAAGAACACTCTTAACAGTGTTAGATTTTCTTATATGTTGCTTTACATGAAAAAAAACCCAAAACCCTCAGACTGTTCTAGCTTACTTTCCTCATATGAGGGGAGGTTCCATACGCTCATTTACAGTTTCCCTCTGCAGTCTGATATAGGACTTATTTCAATGCCCCCAGCTCTTATTTCCTGCTGGAAATGACTTCAGCAGTGGTCATTTTATTTATTTGGCTTTCTGCATTCCCATATTGTGGAGAACTTGCGGAGTCGGGTGCTATTTTAGGTACTCATCCTTGTAACACCTCCATCCCTCACAGGGAGGGATGACCATTGATGTCTCAGTAACACTGAAAACAGAATATAGCACTGACTCAGAGTTCCTAACTCCAAGTCACTTAGGTGGTGTTAAGTGTCCACTTATTTACAAAGTCCACTTTAGACTTCGTGCAGATCAATCTAAATGTCTGTTATCCACTATTCCTTTTCTGAGAAAGGGCAATATCATCCAAGGATTTTTGAGGAAAGGTTTTTCAGGTAAGTGAATCAGGGATTTATAAAACTTACTAACAGCTGGTAAAACATTCCAGTCTCACCCTGTCCTGTTGATACAGACAGCCCTGAGGTAGCTAACAGCCATTTTATAATTGCAACTCTTTACTGTCATGATTTGGAAGTCCAATGTCAGAAGACCATAAGTGAAGACATCTCAATCTGTAAATTTCACATTATTGATTTGCTACATCAAAATCACTGTGAAAATGGATGGAGATCTTCCCTAGGATGCACTACTGAGGAAGGCACTGCTCTTTTCAGAGTGACAGAGTCATCTATCATGTCACTACAACTAAATATTTTCTGTCCTTTTAGTCCATAGATGCTAAAACCAAACCTGTGTTCAGTGATGATACTAGAATTGGTAATGCTCTTCTGAAAGGAGAAAAAAAAAAAAAAAAAAAAAAAAAAAAAAAAAAAAAAAAAAAAAAAAAAAAAAAAAAAAAGGAAAAAAGGATAGAAATATTATCAGTGGGTCAGACCTAACCTCAACGATTTTAAATAGATGAACAGCTGGACTGTTACTGGGAGAAGAGCTATTTTGGTACAGATAGTTGTCAAAGATAATAGGACTCTGGGCTTGCAGGCAATATTTCTTCTAACATTTTCAAGTAGTTAAACTACTGTAGTTTCTGACATTTTGAGCCCAATGTAAAGCCTCATGTAACATGAACACATAGTGCTGCAGTTTGCTCTTATAGGAAATGCTAGGAATAGTCTTTTCTTGGTCCAGCCCTTTAAGTGTGCCTACCCAGCTCTGAGATTCAGCCCAGTGGTCCTGCCTTTTTCTTCATGGTACAGCAAGCTGAAATCGATCTATAAAACTTGTTTGCTATCTCTGAGGAACTTTGAATTCTTTCCTTGCTACAAGTATTTATAACTGTATTCAGTAGCTTAAAAAAGGAGCCTTTCCTCCCACCTCCACCACCCTCCCACTGTCTCATAGTTCAATTACTTGTTTTTCAGACTTGAAAGGGATCCCACACAATAGCAACTTCCCTTGCAACCCCAGTAACACCTGTTCAGAGAAACAGCTCTCACTGGTGAGTCTCAAGTACCTGATAAGAAAGCATGAAAAGTATCCTAAAGCACAAGCTGAAAACTCTGCTGGACAGCAGGAAGGACAGAATATTGCCAGTGTTCAGAAACAACCCTAGTCTATGAAGAGACTATGCAGTGTTGTGGTTCTTTTATTTTATTGTACAGTGCTGAGAGTCCTTTGGAAAAAAAAAATTGGAAGAAGGCAAAGCTGAGACAATGTATACGCATACTTGAAGATTGCCCATTCATTTATTGACTTTCATCAAAAAAATTAAAACCTTTTTTTACATATATTTATACTTGTTTAAGAACAGTTTTCGAAAGTGAAAAATAATTTTGAAGTTCCTATATAAAATTCCATCCTTTGAGTATCTTATGGGAAACTTTCACTCTTGGGAAATCCTGGGAAGAAGGGTTTTTTTTCATATCCAACATAGAATTATTTTACAAGTACAAAAATAGCTGGCACCAGAATGCAATTTAGTCTAAATTCGCCATTCCTAGAATTGGCACCCTACCTACATCAGCATCTAAATAAATGATCTAATGCTATACAGTAATCATGAAAATTTTCAGAATGAATATATGGTACTCATACTGTAAATACAGTTTGCTTTACGTTCATGGCAGTTTTATGGTTTCCTGTCTTATCTGAAATTGCCTCACCTCAGATTCACTGTAAAGCTATTTTACTGTAACATCCTGGCAATTTTCACCAACCATTTCAGTTTATCAAGATCCTTTTAAATCTCCGGGAAGTTGATTAAAACCCCATCGCCTTTTTGCTTTCTGGAGGTAGACCACACTTGCAATCCCAACAATTTCCATGAGCAAAATATCCATTTCAATGTAACAAAGCTTTAGGTTAAAATAGACACAATATTATATTCCCCAGCATAACTGTTTCAAACCTTCTGAGTCCTTAGCTTGTTCTGGTTACAGCAAATCCTGTGGCCTTTAAGAGAAAAGAAGACTTTTTGAAGAAATTAATTCTATTATTATGTGCAAAGAAAAAGAGTATGGTACAAGATCTCAGTTCAAGAAACAATTATGGTATTGATGATTTCAGATGAACCAGAGGTTTTATGTTTATAGAACACTGGGATGAGTGGGATGGCCTGATTTGCCAACTTTGAAAGTTTTTTCTCATGTCCTTTCTTCTCCTTATCAGTTGACTGAAGTATATAGAGAGACATTGGTAAAAAGGCTAAAGATGTGTGCTCCTTTGTGTGTGTATAAGGTAAACACAGAGAATGTCCATGCGTATATGGGCCTATATGTGTATGTACACACAGATAAACTCTGTGGATTTTCAATGACACGGAAATTTTCAAAATGACAATTACACTCATGCATAATCTCTAAAATATTACATGTGTGTATAGCATAGTTTTTATATTTAATATGAAATACCTATAGGATATACATGTATAAAATATATACTACATATGCATCTAAAGTTCATGGCTTTGTCCCTTTTGGGTAGAAAATTTTTTATTTCCTGGAAACACCACATTTCCAGACAACATCCTGTGTAAAAACTACTGTCTTTAAAAATACATTATTTCTATCATAAACTATGATAATGGGGGAAAAATCCCCAGCAAAACCATTGTTGCCATAATTCACAACCAGTTTGTTAGAGGCTTAACTGCTTTCAGCTTTGCCTTGGGCCATTAACTAACAAACCAACCATTAACTGATAGTAATGACCATTTTTTCCCTGAGATTATTGCTTAATTGAACTCCTATGCTGTGTTGGTTATTTTTATGCCATCTCACAATGACTATGTATTACTTCGTTTTCCTAGTATACCAACCACATACTGAAATAAACAAGATAAGTGTTGGAGAATTGGATCTTTCACTGTATATACTATTTAAAATACATTACTTTAATGAACAGCTTTGATGTAGCAGACGTGCTTTTTCATTTTTCCTGTTCTCCAGAGCATATGCATCAAGGAGCTTAGATGCAGAATTAATGCATGCTGTTGTTCAGTAATGTATACAATGTCAAGGCACGGTATTAGTAAGCTGTGTTATATATTCATTTGGGTAAGACACATTTGATTATTAGCATTCTGTTCTTCAGCAACAAGCCACATGTGCTGTCTGTTGCCATGGCAATAAATTAGGAAGGATAACCTGACTACTTATCAATTTTTATTAGTGCAATCATCCTACCTGCTTAACCCCTCAGTAACAGTAGTGTATTTAAACACCACCGATAAAATCTATGCAATGCTGGGGGTGTGAGTTAATCTAATAGGGTGGGGACAAAGCCAAGGTACCGTGGAGATGGGGGAGAGAAATACTGACTTGCAACATGATGTTGAGGTGATTCATTTACATTACAGCATCAAAAATGTTAATGTTTCTGAGGATCTTAGCACAGTGGGAAAAGATGAAAATAAATGCAAAAAACATAAGATGGATGAAATGAATAGTGCTTCCATCCTGCTGTGTTTAAAGCAGTATGTGTAAATGGATATGTTTAACTATAAACCTGAATAAATGGAATCAAAACATGTACCTGCTAAATGTTAGGGAACATCATATGCTATTAAATATACACTTTAAAGTAGAAAGGAATGAACTCATAGAACATCAGCTTGATTTTCTCCAAGATATAAATTTTGATCTGTGACCTTTAAAACTATGGCTAACACCCTTTCAATTATCACCCATAGAAAAATCAATTTTTCTGTACTATGCAGAAATAAGAATAAGCTTCCCATTCATTCCAAGATCTTTCTGGGATCAAAATAAAAGTTACAACAGATTTATTCTCAGGTATCTCATTTTGATCTAAAGATCTAAATGTTCCTGCAGAGCTAAGTATGGTTAATCCATGTTTGACTGTTGCAAGACTGACTATGATAGTCTCAATATCAGCACTAATGTTATTGCCAGGTTTACGCACATCTTAAGAAAACTCGCAAATCGTGTTGACTTTAATGAAGCATTGTGACTCACTGGTGTTAAAGCAGGATATGAGTGCACAGCACAGTAGCAAAGACAGGACAGGAATCCCCTTGGACCTGCTCTCTTTGTGGATATGCTTGTTGAGAGCAGACATGCCTGCTCTGCTTTTGGCTTCCAGGATAACCACATCCACTGCCTCACTCTTACTATCATCCCTTCACTCTCCACAGGTTTTGAGTTAACAAATCAAGCTGTCCATCTGTGGAGGTGGCATTAGTAGGTCAGAAAAAGGCTGTCAATTCAAAGCCTTTCTCAACCCTTGGGAAAGAGGAAATATTCAACATAAATAACTCCTTATTTCAGCTGGGAAATATTAATATAACTTTTTCCAAAACACCTAAATCCTTCACTTAAAAGGCTGCCCACTATTAATTTTTAGGAGTCATGTAGGAATATAAAAAGAGTTTGATGGAAGCTAAACCTTGTCTCCTGGAGAAATAAGCAGCTCTGGTATCCTGGATGAAAACCCCTCCTTCCGGGGATTGAGAGTTTGGTCCAAGTGAGAAGCAAACCTCTTTCGTCACCCTTCACCTGCAGCACCTGCAGCTCTCACTGGGGAGATGAGCAGGCACCACAGGCAGGCAGGCTGCACTTTCTTTCCCCACCATAAGCTTGCTTCACCTATCCTGCTGAATGAAAAATACATCCCAGGAGATGGTAGGACAGATTTGTGTAAATCACATTGACAGGAAGGGCCTGGGGCAGGGTCTGAAGGGAAGGCAGGACAGGGAGCAAGGGAGAACTCAGGAGTCCGGGGCAGGAACTGCTGCTGGGAGAGGAGTGAGCAGATGTGGCATTTGAAGCAACCTGATCTGGGACAGAATAGGACATCTGGAAGGACAAATACCTTCTTTTACTCATCCCTACATGAATTGTCAAACAGGTAAAAATAAATCACAGTTATAATCAATGTGCAAATTCTAAAGCATTGGAACTCTTTAAATCTGGGAATCTGGGGCAAGCTGGACAATTTGGAGGTTAAATTTCTTCCTAAAATGAGGCACAGTCTTCCAGGTCATTTAGGTACTTGCAATTACTGAGTTATATAAGCATAAATTCTGTGCACTTTCAATAACAAAATTCTCAAGGTGTCTTTGATAGGTAGTCTCAGAGTAAGAATATTTTACCCCATAAAATTGTATGTATTAGAGGAAGACTGCCTTGTGAAGCAATATTTTTTAGAAAGAATAATTGAAACTAACTTTGCAATCTACAGCAAGTTTCTAATCAGATATGTCAGATGTTTTTCTCCCCATTTTCATGCCCCCAGCAAAACACCAGGTCACATCGAGCTGATAGTTCAGAAATCTTGATTTATAAAAGCTTAGGGTACCCACTGCCTACAAGCTCTGTGTACATGTGCACGCACATGTGTGCATATTCAGTAATAGCAACAGGATTTGGCAGATCTGAGAGTTCCTGCTTCTTTCAAGACTCAGCTTTCTGATGGAAAATACTTTGTTCAAACCTCAGATTTTTACTGTGCTTTCCACACCCAAGAAGGCATTAAGATTATTCATTTCTTTCCCGTAGCTGAATACATATTTTCCATGGAGCCTGATAACGGTGCCCACCGTCAAAGCTCAGGCTGAATTGATGGATTAGTTACTCTGTTCCACTCCAGTCACAGTCTGTAAAGGAAACCAGGCATTTCTATAAATGCCTGTGCATTGACAGATTTCCAAACAGGGCTGCTGTTTGTGCAGACATCTCTGGAATGAATCCTGTGTGCAAACAGACCTTCTCCAGTTGGAAGCTGAACAAATCTCAATATTATTATCTCTCAAAAAGCTCAACCTTCCTTGTCAGCAACTCTTCTGATAGAAAGGAGTTGTAAACTTCTGTATCTACGCAAAATGTTTCCAATAAACTGTAACAGTAATGTCCATCTAACTAATGTATTCAAGAATATTTATAAAGGTTGAGGTTTGAGCATAAAACTCATGTTGATAATACCACTTCGACAACTGGATTTTTCACAATTTACACATTACTGGTACTGATTGGACAAACAGGATTTGAACAGCAACAGAAAAATATTCAAGTTACTGAGTCTTGGTGTCACACTAGCGTCCAATATCATATTCCCATGGGTTGGGCACAGGCTGTGAGAAGGCACATAGCTCATCACAAGCTCAGATTCACATGGAAATCAGAGACATCACAAAAAATAGATACCAGAATACCATTTGGGCTGTAGAAGAGTTCTGTCTTTGTGTTCAACCAGGCAACAAATGCTTATCAGAATCTCAGACAAAGGGCACAATAGTGTTATCCTGAATGTGACAGGGAAGGCTGAGTTTTGAAGACAAGTTCTTCAAAACTGAGATGGGGAAGAACAACTATTTTAAAAGCCAGTTTTCTGTCATCCTAAACTGATGTCTGCTGATTTAATTAATAAAATAAAAATAACATTATTGCAGATAAAAGAACAGAAACAAATCATGTAAGTCTATTAAATGTAAGACTATTAAATGTCAGACTACTAAATAAATAAATGTGGGCCATGCACAGGTTCACTGATCCATGAATGCAGGAAGCAAAGCTTTCTTTTGCTTCCTAGTACTGGCTATTTTTAGACTTGACACTGCTTTACAGGAATAGGTGGTTCTCCAGGCAAGGACAAGAACATGCAAAATAGGGATCTTGTCTCCCTGTTTCATTCCTGCAACTAGGAGTACAATTCCTGCTGAAGGTATTTCACTGGCACCGTAGCAAATCACTCCTTATTCAACAACAAAAAAATAAATCAGGCAAGTGACTGTGAGTGATAGTCTATTCCAGTCTTCCAAGAAGCATTCCTGGGGAGGCAATAAAAGGATAATTTATCTCTAAGAAAATAAACAATTGTCTGTCAAAATGTCCATCACATTCCTTGTTTTTCATCTTCTGATTCCAGGATGTTTCTACATTTGATGAAGAGTTTAGCGAATATATATATATATATATACACATGGGATAGGGGCAATAGAGGGGTGGAAGATAGAGAGATTTTATGGAACAGTATGTTTGCAGAGGAAGACTTCTACAGGATAGGTACATGTACTAGAAAAAAAACCATAAATATTCTTCTGCAATAGCTTTTAATTCTATAGGAAGCAGTAAAAAGTCAGCTCATTTTACACAACTGAGCCATAACAGGCAGTTCAACATTCCCAGTGTCTGGGTCTCAGTAAAAAAAAAGAGCTTAATAAGAAAAATAAGAAAAGCAAAGCCACATGAGACAGCAAGAGTTACAACTGGTGAGCAAAACCCCAAATCCCTGCCCGATTAACATCAGTGCAAATAAAATTTCATAGACAGAGCTGTTTGTACATTTGATCTTTCTTTCCTTTCTCTAAGAAAAGCACAAAAAGTGGTCGAAGAAGTCAGAGACAGAAATTCTCTGATAGAAGAAAGTTTTCAGTAGTGACAGTTCAGATATTTGTAAAAAATGACTAGCACACAGAGCACCATGTGTGCTTTCTAGCTGATCTAAAGCCTTCCTTCCCTTGTTCTGTGCCTTGCACTTTACTATAGCCACAATATAATCTTACACAGTTTTCACAAGTAAAAAGTTTGCTAATGACCAAGCCTGGGGGAATGGAACAGCCACAGCATTCTCCTGAGCTACAAAAACTCACAAGCTTGACTAAGAGTTTTATTCATTTTTACTTCCCTGTTCATACTGTACAATTGTGATTCTTTTTTATTGTTCCTTTTACACTGTTGTCAGCTGTCTTCTGGCTCCTTAAATAAATCCTCAGCTAAAACCCAAGAGTAAAGACCATGCATTTTTTTTCCTCTGAACTATAAGTATTTTAAGTATATTTGGGATGCCTTTACATCTACAATACCCTTTATTTTCTGTCTTTAATTTATACAGTTTCTCCAGAGAAATCATCAGGTGCAAAGGCAAGGAGCCAAATGTGGAAGTTGTGATTTTGTATAAGCATTAGGTATATTGTGATTGATCACTCAGACTAACAAATAGCAAGAGTTTCAAAGAACTCAAGAGAGACATATCTAGATGATGTGAGAGCAGAATACTTAAGTCAAATACTTAAGACATACAGTTTTGCTTAATTCTAACACAGTTTACACAGCAGGTCCCTAAGCTCCAAGACAAAGGAAACAAGTTTTCTTAGGAACACCAGAATCTAAGATATAACCTATTGCTGGAATTTTTCCAAGGCTGAGCATTCGTAAAGTATTTCTCCAAAGCATGGAGTCTTTGGTGTCTCATAAAGGCTGAATTCACAGTGCAGTTTTTTCCATAGTTGGAAGGGAACTGATACCTACTTTTAAGCGCCTTACCGACTTACCCAAAATCCTACAGGAACTTCATAATCTGTAAAATTTACCCTTTGGTCAAGTTTGGTTAGAATCGGGAAAGTAATGTAAAAGTTGTTCTGTAGGTGTGAAAAACAGGTGTGCACACAGCTTTGATATGTGTGTGTGCCACATACATGTAGCCACACACAGAGCACTACTGTGTAAGCCTTGTTTTCCTTTGAAACTATAATGAAATAAAAGGGTACTTGGCCAACTGGGCTTAACACTTTCTCTACCTGTCAACATGTGTTTTTCCCTATTACATACATAAGCAACACAAATTTTGCAGAGTTCAGAGTTAGTAAGTCTAGACTGTGAAGGGTGAAAGACAATGCAGGAAGGGGAAAAATTCCAAGGTTCAAGACCTATTTGGTGACAGAAAGGCACCCATAACAGCTCATTTTTTCTTCAGCTTCAGTCTGTTTCCCTCAGCTGTGCAAAGCTGTGGGAGTGCCAAGCTGACCAAGGTGTTACATCTCAAAACATTGCCTAACTGCTGAAGGTTTTATAATGCAAAAAACAGAACCTGGAACTTTCTGAAACAAACAACTCTGCATTCTCACTTTTAACAACAGCAATGTGAGCACCACATTTACTATTTTCAGTATACAAGGAACCTGGGAAATCACTGAATGCTATGTGAGAGGTCTTGCAAAGATACCAACTGGAGTAGCATGTTCTGATTTCAGACAGAAAAAGGAAGATTAATTCTTTGAGAAGAAAAATTAAACAAATAAGATTAAAAAGCTTGAGCTCTCTATTTTAATGGAGCAAATACTGAACAGGGCCATGGCTACAATGCATAACTATATCAAGATGGACAGCCATTTAAGGTAAATGACAATGTCAACACAAGGATATTCATCCAGGAATAAAATTAAGCACGTTGTTTTCCAGCTGTAAGAACACTGGAAGGACATTCAATGGCCTCCCTGTGTGGACAGTGGGTTTTAAAAGGCCAGATTTTATTCGGTAATTGTTCTGTTTATGAGATTTTATTACATCCTTGCCTTGAAAGAAACTGAATATGAAGAGGCAGATGGTGTTCACTATCCTCCCTGTGAAATCTTATGGACTCTTGCATTACTGGTGCCTAAATGCAGCACCAAAGGCATAACTGAAAGCCCAAGGGATATTTTCAAAGGGAAATATTCTGATTCTTGCAGTATTGCAAACTAAATATTATTTTCTACTTTAAGCTTCAAAGAGGGAGAATAAGAGTCTCCTCCTCACTATGGCTATAACTCTGAGTTGCAAACAATTAACATCTCCCTTCAAGAGATGCAAACATAGAATCATAGAATGGTTTGGGCTGGAAGAGACCTTAATGATCATCTACTTCCAACACCCTGTCATGGGCAGGGATACTTTCCCCTAGACCAAATAGCTCAAAGCCCCATCCAGCCTGGCCTGGAACACTCCCAAGGATGAAGCAACCACAACTTTCTTGGGCAACCTGCAGTCCATCACAGTAAAGATTTTTTTCCTAATTTCCTAGAACTTACCCTCTTTCAGTTTAAAGCTGTTAGCCTTTGTCCCATCACTACTAACCCTTGTAAAAAGTCACACTCCAGCTTTTTTGTATGCCCTATCTAGATATTGACCTCCATTCAACTCTTCAGACCAGTTCTAGTTTCCACCATTATCATTTCCCTTTCACCTGGTTTGATCTTTCAGAAAAACATCTACAGCTGTGGGCTTTTCAATTATTATTCCAAAGAATGCTGTTAACTACCATCACTTCTGTCTATACCATTTTACCAAGCTAGTTTGCCCCAGTTAGTGTCCTAAAAACCTCATAAATTCATAATACATTCACTGTGAAAATTAAAATCCTACTGCTTGCAGAAGTGTTAAGGTTTAGCATTTGAGAGTCTGATCTTTGCAGAACAGTACAAAGAACTTTTTGAAGTCAAGAAGTTTATTTCCCAGCTCAAAGGCAGAATCAATTACACTCCAGTTTTTCTGACTGATGAGCTTTATTTTCTCAATTCCCAGATTTTGATCCTACCCAACTACTGAGTTAGCAATCAAAAAGCTGACATGAGTGTCTAAGAGTTAAACAAATATTCAAATCAATGATTTCATTTATAAGCAGTAAAGTTCTTCTGATGATTTCTAAGTCAATATTAAACAAGCTGGAAACATTTAAGGTCTAACCAACAGAGCTTCAAGTTAAAGTATTCTCTTATAGTACACATAGTACCACAGTAGCCATATCTAAAAGTATCCATTGTAATTAATAATTTTAAGACACAGTACATGATTTAGCTCAAGTATACATTTTTACCATCCTTTATGACTCCTCAATAGTGCAGAAACACCCAATTGTCTATTTTTAAAAGTAAGCTTAAACTCTTGATCTTCTAGGTGTGAATATCTATGGTTATTTGAAGAAGTGTAAACTAAATAGCTTTTTGAAATATTGCATTTCAAAGGACCAGGAATGGGCAGAAGTGCTAAGAGTCTTTATTGTACATGAACTAGATGAGCACTCCAGCTGCATTCTGCTTTCAACTGCTTTTGAATCACCCCTAATCCCTAGAAATAAAATGTGATTTAGGAAGGGAAAACACAGTTTGAATTCTGCCTTTAGGTGAGAGAGAGAAAAGCCAACAGATAGAAAAACAATGTCAAAAAAGCATTTTTAGACTAAGTATTACTGCTGGGCTGCAGCAGGAGTGCTCTTCATGTCACAGGCTAAGATTATAAGATGTCTGCCTGAGCTTTCCCTTAATAACAATGTTGTGAACCCAGACTTTCTTAAAAATAGAAGTTTGTTCTTTTTTCGAGAAAACAATGAACTGTTTTGGAACAGATGTACAGAACTCAGCGGGATGACTCATCAGCTGTGCTCAGTTACAGCGGCTTTATCTGCAAATGCTCATAGAGGAAAAGCCACTCGAGAGAGTTCGTGGAGGAACAGCCAATCTACTGAGAGCTAATCGCACTGGGCTATTCTTGGAGGAACACAGTGTTTGTACGGAGTGACAGGAGTTACCAATTATTGCCTCTGCTTGGAGAAATGAACAGATCCGTGCAGTTATTTAACGGTGCTCTCTGCAAAGATACTTTAAAATACTCTCTTTAAAATACTGGAACCTGTAATTTTCTAGCACTGACCTGATCTGGCAACCGAGCATTCTGCAGTGTGAAGGCATATCTGCTTAACTTACACTTCTTTTCGCCAGAGTGGACATCTAGTGCCCAGCATACTAACTATGCATGTTGTAATATGTCATTTGCATAAGGTTGCATTAAATTCAGGAAAATGGATTAAAATCTGCATTTTACTGACAACTGTCTGCATGATATCTGTCTTATGAGGAAATGAAAGATATCCCATCAGATTTCCACTGATGTTAATAAATGACACCAACCTTAAACATAAGGAATATAAGGGTGAATCATGCCCTTATAACCAAAATAAGCATTATAATCTCATTCCCTCTGATGTGGAAATTAAAAGCCATTTATTGTAAAAACTTTAGTTTCATAAGTGAAAATTAACAACATAAAAGAAGAAATTAAAAAATTGAGCATCCCTACTAGTAAATCCATAACTTTATTTTCAAATCAAATGATTACATTATTTTCTAAAATTTCTCTTTGTGACTCTTACCGAAAAGTTTCACCTCACCTTTAAAGTTCTTCAAAGTCAGCTGTGGTGCCTCTATATTATGTGCCTTTTTTAACATATTATATAGATTTAAAGGAGGACATATGGTAAAAGACAGGCAAAGAAATTTGTGTGATTTATTAAAATAATTTTGAAGTAGCATATTTAAAATCTCGTCCTATTAACATCCATTGCCCACCTAATTACTATAAGTAATTGACAGCTCTCATTAGGAAGAGACAAAACTAGAGGGAATTAGGGTCTTGATCTTGCAATTGGATTTCCATGAGCCAATGCCTTCATTGTCTGGAGCCTCTTTGGCATATGTGGGCTCAGTCTGGATACAGGAGTCCATCTGTACAAATGTGATTGCAAGATCAGGGCCTAAGTGGTATCATGGGAATTAAGCAGATTCTGTTATTTTGGAACAGATCTGCTCCAAAGCTACTCCAAAGTTATCAATTGTCATGACATAGTAGAAATATATGATGGTTTGCTATCTGAATTTGGAGAATACTGTACATGACCCACAATCTAAAATCTATCTAAATCTGAAAGCAGAGGAAGGGGTAATTTTAAAAACTTATTCTTTACATTTTTGATGCAATTAGCAAATGTGGGGTTTTTAATTAATATTGCTATTTAAATGCTGTTGGGGAGATAAATACTGAAATCCTGCTGCCAATTACAAAATTTATTCATGCATCTCATCTTTTCAAATGTAGCCTTCAAGCTCTAATCATGCATTTGGAGAATATTATTCTTTTTAGTTAATAGCCAGATTTAAGATCAGATGTACCGTACCATACCTGTTCAAAAAAACTTCACTCCTAGTTTATCCACATCCAGCTGAGTCAAATTCATCCACGGACTAAACAGCTGTAAGTCCAACTGTAGTTCTGTGGCTAACACACGACAAAGCAACAGTGCATGATACACGAGTCAATAAAGTGAAAGTAATGAAAGTGGTGTGCCAGAGAGAATATATAAGAAAGTGTTATCAGATATACATGCAAGGAGAAGCTATAAAATACCTTGTCAAAGATAAAAGCACATGTCATTGGATTTCTGGCAGACTAACTGACCCACACATACAGACAAGTTCTCCTGCCTTTCTGTATCCACTTTTAGAATCATCCCCTCCTTGTACTTGCTCATTTGCTTTCATAGTGTGTACGATCTATACGCTAAACAGATGCAAAATCAGTTTTGATACGATTTTTTTTTCATATTTAACATAATTACTCATGGGGTAATTGGCACTGTATTTAACCACAGATTCTAACACCTGGAATAACAGATTTTGCTGGTTGGATCAGAAAGGCAGTTGAACTCATGAAGTTTGTGGCTTCATACTTTCTGCCCTTACTGCAGCAATATTGGGTGAAGAGAGAGTCTTCCCTCCCTCCACATCTGCACTTGCACCCTTCCACAAGAGTTTTATCTCTTCTTCATGTGCTTCACAGCTGATGAAAACTCCCCCTCTTATTTGCAGTTTCATCTCAAGAAACCTACCTGTCTGAGATATCAAAGAATTGATTGGCAGATGCCAATTGTCATTATCCACATAAGAAATGGCAAAGTAATTCCTTTCTCATGGAGCAGTAATGTGTTTTGCTCAGCTTGTGTTTTCCTCTCATCTGAGTTTACTTCAGGCCTGTCTTGTCTACCCACCTCCTGCAGCACAGATGACACAACCTCACCGGCATTGTCTCCTTTCTACAGAGACCAAAATGTTGCCTGAAGTACTGCAAAACTATGGAGGGGATATTATTTTTTAAATGCTTTCAAAAAAAAAACCAACTCATGAAGGTCATATTTTACTTCTGTATATGTTTTTCAGTTTGTGTTTGAACAAGAGAAAGGAACTCCCAGGAAATAGAGTGGAATTTCTATGGAATTTCTATTGTCTATTTTGTAAGATCACTGTAGATTGGGTGGCTGGCTTAAAAAAAATAAAACCTCTGAAAGGAAAAAAAATTACTTTCCCAACAGTTTATGTGTAGGGCATGAAAAATGATAGCCTGTATCATAAATATCTTCTTTGCAGCTGGGAATGTGGAAGAGGGCTTAATGGCTGAGAAGAATGGAGATTATTATATTGCAAGAAATATGCAAGAAAATCAGATTTTACAAGAAGATCAGAATACTCACTGTTAGAGCTCTATGATCAACTGCTTTTGACTTTGCTGGCAGAACTGAAAAATAAAATACTGGACTTGAAAATAAGACATCTTGGTTTTCTTCATGAAAAGAGATGGGTTTTTTCTTAGTGAAATTAATGATCATTTCATAACATTTTTATATAAATCAAGCACTAAAACTCAATCATAGCTCTCAGATTAAATGATACTAGGTCCAAACAGACCTCTCTTCCAATCCTGCCTGAGAATTATGTTGTAGATAGCAATTGAGATAACTTATCTACACTGTCATACATCAAAAAATATGCCATAGGCAGATAGTAGTGCTATTAAATGTATACGAATACAAACAATAAAAGTGTGTATTACTCAAAGAGTTAGCTTGCTGGGGAGAAGATGGAAAAAAACTTTCAGTGCCAAAGAGGGGAAATCATAAGCAATACTTTTCAAATCCGGGCTAGTAATTGCCACTTATTCCAAGACAAATTGCTGGCGGGTTAAAGAAAAGAGGTCTTGATCCTCTACTTAATGGCATTGTTATTGTGAATTTGACTGAGAGGGTTACTACTATTTCTTCTAAATCAGAAACCAGAAATGCAAGACAGGACTTCTGACCTACCTGGCCCCATTTTAGCATTCAATTTAGCAGGTCAAACATAGCAGTCACAACTGTAAAAAAAAGTATTTTGGACTGGCATCAGATGTTTTCTCTTATTTCCTCATTCACAGCACTTATGCTTTTAAATTCTTGGTAATAGAGGTAGTCCAGCAAACACGCTTGGAATATGAGAGAAATCCAGAGCAACAGAAAAACTCATAACTTGCAGAAGATGAGTGGTCTTGGCTGAGCCTCTTCAGCTTTCTCAAGGGAAAAGAGGGAAGAAAGTAAAAAACTGGGAAGCTTCCTTAAGTAAAGCCTTTGTTTATCCTGCACCTCAAAGTAACTGACTCCCCTGCTACTTAGGCTAAGCTTCCTCCCTTTTTTCATCAAAAGCACCCAGACCAACCTGGACCAGCAGGCCTGTAGGAAACAAGGGCTGAACATGGGGTTGGGGGAGAAGGAGGGAAAAGCCTGCTCCAGTGTCTTGGCAGGGATCAGCACGGGATGCAGGGGTGAAGGCAAAGCACAACCACATTGTGTGTTCCCATCCTCTGATTCTGACACCTTCACCTCACACCACTTTCAACACAGCCCAGAAAACAGAACTTCTGTGGCAGGGGGAAGAATTTTTCTTCATCAATTCTTTTAAGGTTTTAAGAATAAATTTCAAAAAGCTAAGTCTTGCTTTTTGTGACATACTGATTCCAGAATGCAATCTCTGGGTAAAAAATGTCTTTTAATGTATATGACAAAAAACATAAACCTGAATGTACAGCAGATGTTCCACTATATATACACATACACACATTTATAGCATGCTCTCTCCCATTGTCTCTATGCATAGCTTACAAAGACTATTATATTATTTAAATAACTTAACAGTGGGCAGTTCTGACATTGTGTATAACTTGCCAATACGAGCAAGTAACAGGTTCCAGCCCAGGAGCCCTGTGCTAACATCCATGTTTCACTTTTCAATGGGCAATATCATTCCTTTAATACCCTTGAGTGATTAGGATACTTCAGAAGGTTACTGCAGGAATGCTAAGTATGTCCCAGGCAGAAGCTGAGGAACACGGCCTGTCACAGCATTATAATTTCAAACATATTATACCAACATAAATTGAGAGTTATCGTGCTGTGACTGTACAGTTACATACATTGCTACAAATGTAGAACAAGTTCAATCTGTAGAGGTAAACACATCTGTTAAATAAATGATGTGGTAATCCTGTTCTCTGCAAAAATACAAAATTAGGGAAAAACACAAATATCTATAGGAAAACTTACTGGTTAACTGTGTTCTCTCTAGTGTCTATATAAATCTATCCACATTTTCTAATGAATATGGCATGATATTTACCTTTTACACAGGAATGAGACAAGACATAATTTTAATAGTGTTTGCAAAGTGCTATATAAGAGCAAATGATTGATAAAGTCAGAGAATGGCAAAGAGCCAAAGAATATTTAGACTGAGAAGTGCTTAATCCAAGGGCCTTTAGAGAAAGCATTTCTCTTGTAGCTTCTTCATAGTTCACAAATCAGGAATTGGAAGCTTTTACATATACTTATATATTGAGAAAATGAAATTATTTAGCAGCAAATAGTTGATCCATTTTCCTATCTCATGATAGACACATGATTTGTAACTCTTACACAGCAAATTCACGGGATTTTCCCCTCTTGTAACTAAATAATGATCTGTTTTTCTTGACTAGCTTTTTTGGGCTCATACATATAACAGCATTTAATATTATTACAGTAATTTTCTCACCTCTAGAATGTCTCAAAATAAATTTCTGATTAATGAAAGACGTTTGTCCAGCATTATACACATAAAGAGGGTATGTCTTAAAATAAGATAACACAGAAAAATTGGTATTGACAGAAATAAATAACTCTAAATTACTCTGCTTTGTCCAATATTGTATCTAGATTCAAGGATTTTAAAAATTCTTTCATGTACTTTGTAGTCACAGCAGTAAATTCTATCAAAGGATTTGTTTTCAAAAAGCTCTGTGTAAACTTTGTCACCCACACGAAAATCCCACTGGTTTTCAGGGAGCTACAGTTTCAGTGCAAGCTTGCAAATTGTAAGGATGGGGGAAGCCAAGGGAGAGGAACAGAGAAAAGAGGCTAAGATTTCCTTGACTTGGTGGAAAATACATATTGATAGGTCCACATTACCATCCATCATGGCAGAAAGACACTTTTTGCTGCCTGTCATTGTGTTAATTCTTTGCTGCCATCATTGAAAAGACAATTTTCACCAGTAGTTAAACCAAGACTACTGTTCAAGATTTTGATGGAAGACAAAGATGCCATGAGAACACTCATCTAGAATGCAGAAGAACCAAAGACTAAATCGCTTCCTGATTGGCTTCTCATAAAAATTGAAGCAGGAGATTTCTCTCACCAGCTCTGACTAATACTGGAGTATGGTGATATCTCTCCTCCCAGGAGAACCTACTGGCCAGGCAGTTCTCAGATAAGATGAGACAGCACCAACCTAATATTTTAGGAGGCTGATTTTTCAGTCTGATTCTCACAGTTCAGGGATATAGAAAATCCAGGTTCGCGTTCCCATTCCACTAGCATTAAAAGATCTGAGATTTCTCCAGTGTGGGACAAAACCTAGCCCAGAAATCTGTATAAGATTGGCCAAAACAGAATTCTTGTTTCCTGACCAGACTTAAATACCACACACAGTAGCATCTGATGTTGTATCTAATTTAACATCCCACTAGGAAATCCCTCTTTTGTCTTATACATAGTTCCACAGTGGTAGCTTAATATCTAATCACCTGGTTATGACAATCACTATGAAAGAACTCCCAAAGCCTAGAAAAATTAAAAGCTTTTTTGCTCTTGATCTCAGATTCAGATTTTACCTAAAAGGTGAAAATCACAACAAAAGATTAATTATTTTCAATAGAAACAACATGCCACTATTACTATCATCAGCTATCACTACTAATTTGGAGATGGTAAGAAGAAAGGAGTGAACCAAAAATCTTAACATTTTAGGGAACAGACTAATTCAATGTAAAATAAGAGTGTGAAACAGTTGAAGACATAAGCAGTGTCTTCAAATGAAGAGTCATTACAAGAAGTAACACTATCAAGGTTTTTTTGAAGATTAGACAAGTCTGGAGATTACAGGGGTTAGGTTGCATCTTTGCCAGGATTGTTTTATTCAGGCTGTATATATAAAAGGAACCTGCAAAGATAACAAAAGAAGAAAAGAAGTTTCTACAAAGCTCCTAGTATATGGAGGCTTAGCCTCCATGGGCACTGATCAAATATCTGTAGGAAGTTAATCAAACTTTTCCATGGCCTTCAAGCTGTCAGTTTAGTACAGACATTCTGCCTGTTCAAATGGAAATTTTGGCATAGGTTGAGCCTATTAGTAGTGATTGTCAATCACATCACCAACTTCTTACAGTTAAACACATTCCAGGCACTTTAAATACACTCATGTTATCCCAAGGGTTATTTTAAACTGGCATGTAAAATAGGACCTTTAGCATTATAGATATGGGTGCCAGCAATGTATTCTTTTGTTGTGGGTTAAGGAAAGGACATGAGCACAGTAGCCTACAGCCACCAAGGCCTTTCTGAAGTGTGCAGTGAAAAAAATGCCACTACACACAAACTGGTGGTTACCTTCACCAGTGAACAGAAACAATTTTAGTACTAGACAGGGTTGGGTTTTTCCTCTCCCTCCCGAATTCTTGCACTTGCTGGGAATGTCTCTGTGTGAAGTATTATTCATCAAAGTACACAGCGTGCGGAACAGCTCGGAAGTGATTGCACAACATAAGACGATATTTCCAAAGTGGGCACAGGCACTCCTTAGATAAATCACAGTTGCAGCAGTGATAGGAAAAATATACTGAAGCATAAACTGTGTGGTTAAAGGTTTTAGTAAATCATCAGAGACTTGATGTTGTTCAGGGATTTTTTACTCAGTGCAGTTACCGGTTGCTGGCTCTCCTGTTATCAGATAGAAAGCCCAGGGGAAAAAATGGTAACCGGATGCTGTGGACAGGTTTTACTTTCTCCAATTACGTGCATGTTAATGCTTTTGAGGGAATGTTTTGTCTCCAAAGTATCTGGCAGAATCAGTGTGATTCTCTAGGTGGTTTACTGGAAATTCAATGGCCTCCTTGTGGACTTCAGCAATAGAAATTATAATTGCGGTAAAGTAATTTAAAATTCAGTTCTAAAATGATTTTTTAAGAGCAAAAATCTATAACTACACTTCAAACTACATGGCACTGTGATAAAAATAGATAAGCATCATTCCTCAACAACAACCCGTCTTACTCTATGAAACTCAGGCAGATCAATTAAGAATATGAGAAATAAGATGTTTTCCAATTTTTGTGCACATGCATACACACACATAAAAACCAACAACGATTAAAAAAACCCCTCAAACTAGCAACATAAACAATAAAAACTCAACAAATCAAAGCCAAAACCAAAACATCAACAAGAGAACCCGAACCAAAACAAAACAACAAATCCAGATCTGAAAAAACACAACATAGTTCAGAACAGCACTTGCAGAATATGCAAGTTTTTTAAGTAACATATATTTTGAGAATTATAAATTTAAGTAACTTGATGATTGGTGAAAAGTTTTCCTTTTGAGACCCTTGTTTCATTTGCATATCAGACATTACAAAAAAAATGGAATTTTTGCCCATTGAAATGGAATTGAATTTGCCCAAAAATTGAATAGTTACACCTTCCTCATGGAATATAAGTAGTAGAAGTCATTTTTAATTGCTTTAGAAAATCTAAGGGTTCTGGAAGAGACTTGAGAATTGCTAATATCTTTGCATATGACCTGGTTGGGCTTACAAGACACTTCCCACAACTTTGAAAGTTGTAATGGACCAGATCACTCCCCATTTTGTCATCAGAGACAGCATATGTCAAAAACATATACTTCCCTGTGCCATGACTCGCTAGCTAGATGCTTTTTCCCACCCAGCAAGGCAGCTTGACATCCTAGAAAGATGTACACAAAGGTCCAAATTCTTCAAACTTTATATACAGTATGTACAAATCCATGCAGTGAGCTATACTCCTGGAGCTCACCAAGGTCACTATGAGTTGTACGAGTCAGAGCTTTTATATGAACTCAGTTACACATCAAGACAGAACTGTTTTCCATGTAATCTTCGGGGAATCCTGTGGGAAAGTGAAATCAAGGGATCTGAAGGTACATTTCAGTGCCAGCTAGCAGGAATCTTAAAGATTATTCTATGTTACACATATTGCATTGCACAGCTGATTTCAAAGCTAAAAATGTGCTCAGAAGTAATGTCTTGCAAGAGATTTTTCTTTATAAAATGTAGAAATGCATTCCAAATCGTTTTATTGATAGAACAAAAAGTATGCACTGTCTATATTGAGATGGGGGAAATCAAACTGCTAAAACCAGACAAATTAGTTTTGATTAGGCTATTTGGTAAGTTCATCTTCAGCATTCAGTAACTGTGTGACTGTGGTAAGACATCAAACAGGAAAGGAGTGCGCTGATGTTGTTTAAACATGACAGTACTATCTGGTCACAACCTTAGTAAAAAGTACTCAAGATTTTATTTAGGCTAATAGACATATTTTATTTCCAAATAGGGATAGAATTCAATAGAAAATAATTCCTAATACTGGGTTAAAAAAACCCTTTCCTGTAAAAACATGAAAAAGAGTTACAATTCTCAAAGAGCAACTAACCAAAAAGACTACAGAAACCTCAGTTCCTGCTTTGCTAGTGAGCAGTGAAGTGTTTTCTTCTCAATAAACACCACCACAGTTTCTTTCACACATGCTGGCCTATGGATTGCTCTCCATAAGCTTTAATCACAGGTCACAGCATTTGCAGATACATCCAGCTATGCATAAAACAACACAGAACAAAACAAAACTGTGGAAAATAAAAGGCCCACCTTCATGGCCTGTACTAGTTGCAGGTGATTTTTTGGATCCATATGGTATTTGTGACCTGCAGGTCTGTGACATTTACAAACTTACTAAGAATCTTTCTTTATCTCTGTCTTCACTCCACCACCACCACCTCCAATCTGCTTTAAATCTCTCTTAAACTATTTCCTAAACCTATTCCTCAGGTTTGTCTTTTACAGCTCCCTCTTCTTCTCAGCGTGCACCTGCCTGCCGGCATTGACTCGGGGCCGTTACATTTTGGCCCTCTTGCAACCACAGATGGACCTCCTGGATTCCATCCTCAAACTCAAAGCCAAAACAAGAATGACACACATCTCATTTTCTCTCTTTTCATATGTAAAATAGTGCATTTCTTTCTTGATGAAGAATTAGGACTCAGTCTCAAGACTGTGTATATTTGTGAAGTCAGGTAGGTCTAGATCACCTTCAAGGTTTAATGATAATTTTGAATTATAGATGCATTTCTATGCTATGTTCCTCCTGTCCATTTTGCAGCTATATAGTTACCTCAGCGAAAGGAAATTATGCTTACCACACAAAGCATATATAATTTTTTACAAGAAAAGCATATAATTCCTTTGCTTTTCTTCTTTTGCTTATGCCACACAAATTTAAAACTGCCTTGTATTTCTGGCTCATATTTTAGAACAAAGTTAAGTAATGAAGATATTCTTCAATGTGCCATCATTCTCAGTGCCACCAGCACTGTTACGCGGGGCTGTTTGAAAGAGTTTTATGAGGTGAGGGGGGGAATAAATGCGCCTTTTCAAAAAATTGCATATAGAACTATCCTTCTCCTATGAGATCTTACCTATTCTGATGAGCTGGGTAAATTGAATGACTCCTATAAATAGATAGCTTGCCAAAAACTGTGCTTCTATAATTAGATATTAGATAGATGACAACTAATCAGCATTCACTTTTCTAATTGCACTGCATCTGGATTCTTCTAAGTCCTCCGTAATTGTGTCTTTTAGGAGAGGAAAAATGGGAAAGGAAAGCTCTGCCAGTTTTATTTGCACATCTTTGCCAAAATTATGATTTAATAGCAATAAAATTTCCAACAGCAAGGCAATTTTTCCCTGTTTTTATCCCAAAGTCATATCAAGTGAACCTGAATCCATGATAAATGTCTACATTAAAACCATCATTGCTAATAGTATTCTATATCATTTGTCTTTTGTTCAATGTGACCAAATTACAATCAGCACATGACTATAGCTACTTGTGATTAATGATGGTTTTACTTAGTAACTGACAGTGAAGCTTCTGGGAGGAAAATGGCAATATATTTCAAAATTCCAAGCTATAAATTTTGGGAAAAAATAGCTCTATTTTCAAAGCTGTTAACATTGCTGCTGCTGCTTTTACCACTGTCAGACTGAAGTGCTTAAAATTGCTTAACAGCTGACGGGATTATTCCTCTCTTCTCAGAGTGGAAGTTTTGGCTTAGGAGGTCTTAAATCCTTTACAGACTATACACAATATTTCAGAAGAACTACAGAGTATGCAGGGAAGAGTGTTGCAATTACTCAGGAAAAAAAATTAATGACCTGGAATAAAGTCTCTCTGAGAGCATGGTAAATTAAAAAATTATAGATAACCTTTATGAATGAATGAATTAAAGAGTAGACTTTGTGAAACACTGGAAGTAAGCTGTAAAAGCTTTCACTTGGGAGAAGCTGATCTTGATAAGGTCAGAAGTGGATAAAACCCATTTTTACCATCTGATGGCCACTCAGCAGCTTTAGGCTGGTGTTTCTTAGTCTGGCACAGATGTTCACATCAAAACAAGCACTCCTGCTGATAACCTCAAGAGTCTGATCAAACAGAAAGACTTCCCAAGCCTCTTGCCCACAATTATTCTGATACTGAACAGCTGGGCAATGTATGAAATACCTGTGTTGCCATTGCCAAATTTATTATAAGCCCGAGAAAACTCTGTCTTTGGAACTATCAGTCTGTAAATTGTGTCAGGACTAAGACTATTTCAAGCTGAGATTCAAGTAAAAAGAAAAGAAGGTATGTGTTTTAGGTGGGATTTGTTACAGTATTTATCAAAGAACAACGTTTGCTCTCTACTCTCTACCCCTTGAAGAAGGCAGCAAAAAAAACCTCTGCCTCTCTGGGAGCAAATTGCTTCTGACTCAGAACTTTATAAAAAGCCTGTTTTGAAGGTAAAACTCTGGATATGTGAGGTCTTTATTGAAACTTAAATATTGTATCCTAAATCTTCCTGTGCAAGAATAAAAAAAAAAGTACCTTTTTAAAAACATCTTATAAACAGACAAATTTTGGAATACATGGAGAGCAAGGGGAACTGCCTCTATTAGCTGCTCCTGTGACCTTTTCCTCAAATATTTTTTCTGTCTCCATTTTCTGATAAGTTAATTTGGTATAATTACATTTACCTAGATTCACGTAACTGCATTAACCATCTTATGTTCACAAAATCAGTATGCAACCTAAATGTGTGACTTCATAGTGGATTTTCTTTTCCTGTGGGTCACTTATCTAAATATATATAAATGTATATTCACTTTCTCTCTGTCTCTCTCTCTTTTCTCCACATTTTGAAGTAAAGCAACTAGGAAGCATAAATACTTTTTCCATTTATGAGCAAGAGAAGGAAATGTCATTATCCACTGGAATTTCACAGCATTTGGCCTTTCTAAGTTCTTCTTGAGACCCACTACAAAAATCAATCACTGAGTTAAAGTACCACTTTCAATTTGTGGCACTTTTCTTACCTCTCAGTTATATTATATAATTGATGTCAACTTTTACATGAATGCTATGAGTAATATGTAACTACAGAAACATAGTTTCTAAAAACAATTAATTAGCTAATCTTTTAAAATTATTTCCTACTGTGACTATAAATGACATCTAGGAGACCGTTGAAGGCTACATTAAAAAATTTTGGTTCTCTTTTGCTCTAACTAATAAGTAAGTAGTTGTTTCAATTTTTTTTTTAATGGCAAAGATCTGTGCATCAATTTATCATAATTTTGTGTGTGGATGATCACTGTTATTCTCCCCTCACTAAGGTTCATTATTAGACATGCACCAGAGAAGTTGAGTTGTCTGTGTTTAATACACTTGAGTCACTACTAATGCTGATGCAGAGCACCACACATCTTATTTTTAAAATCTCGGAGTTTAAAATTGCAGAAGGACAATGTCATGCAAATTGATAACACATTTCTTGTAAAATGAGCAGGTTTGATCTGCAGACTATTGAAATATTTGTATTACAAAACCTTCCAGAGTAAAAATACTTTGGTTGATTCTGCTTCCTTCAAAAATTAAAGGCGTCTTTACCCTGCACTGCTCTTAGTTCCAAAACTGCCACAACGTAACACAACTGTGAAAAGACAGTTAAATATATATGCAATATTTTGTAGCAGAACTACTTACATAAGGATCATTTTGTTTTTAGCTCATAAATTCATTTATTCTTGCTGTAATTTTGATGAGATAAAAATCAACAATGTAAGCCAGTGAATTAAAAATAAAGATGTTGCCTGCAACTGTTTGTATGGCAAAAACAAATACTTTGTGGCATTCAGACCTCCCTGCAAATCCATAGAAAGTGACCTTTGCAGTGATTTACAGGAATGTAAATCTGCAAATGAAATAAGGGAAGTTTACACCTAATCACTTATTCACAATGTCCCACTGAAGGTGCTGCATGCCACAGAATAGTATTATATGTAAAAGCACATTCTTTACTCCTTCTGATGCTGGTATTTACGATGATTTTGTTTCATCTTTTGTAGCAATGACTTAGCAAAGCACCTTAAAAGTCAAAGCTTTTTCTCCAGGATTAGTTAAACTTCTTGCAATTTAGCACATCAGAAAAACTACCAGCTGCATTATAACACCCTCAGACATTTCTGTGCTCTTCATTTTGGTGATCATTTTTCTTCTCTGCATTAAACTATTGGAATCTTAATTATGTATTTTGACAAGATCAGTATCACATTCAAAAATCATTTTTGGTTAACATTCTATAGTGTCATTTACACAGCTTATCACAATATCGTGTGCTATCATTTGACAAGGTTTGACTTTCAGATTCATTTTAAAGCTGAGAAGTTATTGCATAGAGGAGAACAAAGTATATCAGTGAGGTTTTGTGGGGGAAAAAAAAGCACAACAAATCCAAATCAACAGATTTTATTTTGATAAAGAAAAGAAAAGCAATAAAAATTACTTGTGTCTGTATTGCTTTAATAGTAAAGTTGTGGTGAAGCCTGAAAAATATCATAAGATGCTAATGACTAGGAAGTGTTTGGGAAGTTTTCTTCCAAAATACCAGCTTATTCGTGACTTGTTTTAATTTGTGTTTTTCTTACCAAAACTGATGCAGAAAATTACTTTCTGCATCTGGAGTTGCTTTGCCATTAAAGATTAAACATTAGAGATTGTGAATTGAAACCAATGTCAACAAATTGCTGTCCCTTTGCTATGCTATTTTTTTGGTTATAACTATTACTGTCATCAGATCTGTCAGCTAGTAGCAGCCAAAGCTTTAATACTTCTCCTTAAAAAAAAATTTGCCTCTAAACAACAATTACTTATAAGTGTAGTTGGCATATCAAAATTTTTGCTGAGAGGGAGTTATTCATCTAACCTGGCATCTTATGCTGTATCAGCTTTTCAGCCTCAACTTCCTCAATATCAACCCTGAGGCCAGTGGTTTACTGCTTTCAGCTGAGAAAAGATATGTTCTCCTGGCTAACCATCAACACCTTGCACAGAGTCAATAAAATACAAATCGATGCCACAGCTACGAAGGAAACAAAAAAGACAGAAGATTTCAAATTACCAGTCCTTATTCATGGGAGAAGAATCACAAAATACCTGTCTTCGAAGAGCCAGTCTTGTAAAGCATTAAAGAAATTAAACTTTAAGCATGTAAATATTCCCACTGATGCCAGTGGAGGTCATTTAAGTCAGCAGCACTACTGTCTACTTAAATGGCAGATAAATGAGGACACCAGTTTGGGGAAAGTGATAAAAAGGCATCTATTTAAGCACTGAACATCTGAGGCCCTACTTAATAGAAATGAGTCACAAAGCAGCTTAACATTGGATACTTTTGGGGGTTATTTAGTGTGTCAAGAATATCCCTGTTTTTATCCTAAACAACTTATAATTTCTTTATATTTACTGTCAGAATGCTCCTATTGTGTTCCAATGATACTAATCCTAATCATCACCATCATCATCATCAACAACGTCTTGATATCTTATGGCTGTGTGCTTTCATTAGGATAAAAGATCTAATTCCAGATGAAAAATTCAGCCTAGGGCTCCTCACTTATCTGATACTGATTTTCCCCTTACTTCATTAAGCTTCCTTTCCTGTTCTAGCTTCCTGTAATCCCAGAAAGCTGCCCATGGCTCTGAAAGTTTACAGTTTGGATTTTGCATAGATTTGTACTTGTTAATATTTTATTCATTGGTTTGAAATGCTTAGGGCAAAAAAAATGTGCCTTCTCTTAAAACTTTTGTGTGTAACCTGCTGTAGAGGGTAACATTTCAGACCCTAATGTGATACACAGCAAGGTGTCTCTGAAATGCTACAAAAGGCTCCAGAAATTTGCAGAGGCGTTCTACCTTGCACCTGGAGCATCCTGTACTCTGGCATAGTATTATGTCACATGAGCAGCTTTCAACATCTTTATTTTTCCTGGGAATTATAGGGAGTAGCAGCAGAGGTTGAGCCCCAGAAGTTAATCTTAACTTTTGACATTAGAACTTTTTTCTTTAATTACAGAAATTTGAGTGCCATGGAGAATTTGACTTGCCAGGGGTGCCTCTGTGGGAGCACTGCCTGCAGAGGATGTAGATGCCACCAACCAGAGTCTCTTTTGCCCCTGCCAATGTGCCTCCTAAAGGAGCATTATTGCATAAACTACAAACTGCAAGGAAATATAAGAAAATGCTAAGAAAATACTAAATTTTCCCTGTTTGTGCTGTTTGAATATCATCTTGGAGAGGAAGAGATATTAAAACGTAGTAAAAAGAGCACAAAAATATCGGTATGTATAAAAAGACTGAATAATCTGAAAATACTAGAAGACAGGCAAAAATATGAAGAAACTGTTCCAAAGCCATGTTCTCAAAGCCATGTTCTCTTGCTGCATTTATTACATTTACACCTTGTCTTTACACAAGTGCCAATATTTGCATGGAAAATGTCATCTCTTTGTCATATATCTTTGCTAAATGAATGTAAAATCTAAGCAAACCTGAAACTTCAATGTAGATTTTTACTCATGGGTAACTGAAGTCAGAATTAAATCCTAATGGTTCATTAAAATTGAAACCATTAATCAAACCAAATGAAATTAATAACTCCAACTGTCCAGTTAGCACTATAACTTCCCAATTAATTTCCAAGTCACCAGGTAATATATTTAATGTCTCAGACAGAAATGAGTACAAGGAAAAGCAACCTGATTATTACAATACTTTCTAGATGTCCTAAGTTTTTGTTCCATACCTTTTTGGTTTTATCCTCCCTTTTTTTTCAGTTTTAGTTTATTTCTGTGTTGACCTGAACTACACACAAATCTTTACTTACTTTAGCTTCAGAGAGATGTTGAAAACAAAAATACTATCCACAAAAAAAGAGAGTACTCTGACTTTGAATTTCCTTTGATAGCAACACTTGAGCTTGGGTTTGGAAGTTATTCTGCTCAAATTATTTATACGTGGACTTGAATGGGTATTGCACAAATCCTTTCAAGGTGTACCCAATTTTTCCATGGGCTAGTGTTTACAGGGGAAGTGAAATCACTCATACGGGATGGCCAGGCATTGCTGGGATGTTGACAAATTATCTACTGCAAGGTCCTAGCAAAAACATCTCCAGAGAAATTAGGAGCTGCATCCCAGCTGGTCCATAGTCCTGAATGATCACTGCAGTGCATACAGAACTCATTTCTATTTATGATCTTTAATAATGCACAAGATATCTCCTGGTTGTCTGAACTATACACAAAAAATTGTCCTGCATGGCCATGACTACATCTACAGTATCAGTTTAGACTATATCAAATTACCAATGTGTAGTAATCAATTCTATAGCAAGGACTGCCAGGGAAGTCCCTGCCATAGGCAGCTCACTCACCCAGGGAATTAACCAATACACCTTAAGCATACAGGCTGTGCCTATCTGGTGGTTTGTGGGTATCAGGAGCTGCCTGAGGGACTCTGCAGAACTGAGTTCCTGTAACAGTCAAATGCTTTACTGTGAAGCTGGCTGACAAATAGTCCTCATCTTGCTGTGAGTCAGTCCTCTGTCTCCACTTGCAAAGCTGTACCTGGAGCACCCCTGAAGAAACAGGGATTTGCTGGGTGTCATGGATATGCACCTGCACACACACAACTCAGCTGCTCCTCTACATTACAGCTGTAACAAGACCAATTTTAATTTCATCCTCACATCATCATCGAAACTTATGTTCCCTGGATCCTAGTGTCACGGGTCAAATGCTGCAAACTACCTATGCAGCATCACCAAGTTAAAAAATCAGTAGTATCTGTGGTCACCACTGGAATGCTTCACACAGGTATTCAAGAAACTAATATCTTGCTTTCAACAGATTTCAGAGAAGATAGTTTACAAACAGCTGGGAGGTATACAGAAGTCTTTACCCAGAAAATATCTGCACAAAAATCTAGTAGGCCTAACCATATTTGCAATGTGGACTGTCAGATATGACAAGAAATATGGAATTGTGAGAAAAGCAGTGACTAAATAAATGAATACTCAAAATTCTAAAGAGATCACAGTAATTTATTTACTGAAATAAGACGCTATTTACTTAATAGCTTTAACAGCAAGAAGTAAGTGAATATCTAAGCATACTCTATAATTTACAAATGGAAAGTGAGGCTTTAACTGTTTATACACTGGAATGTAAGTAGCTAATTCTGCATGTGTCATGGGAAGATTTTCTCAGTCAGACCAGTTGAGGAAGCAAAGAATCAAGCTAAAAATTTTCAGTCAGGTGTGGGTCCATTTCTATAAATCCTCCCTCTGTGCTTCTTCCTTGCTGAGGAGCAAGTGACCAACCTACATCGTTACTGCTCTCAGCTCAGCTCTCAGCTTTCTTCCTTCTCTTAATCATTTGTCACCAACCAAGCTAAAAATGGCAACATTATTTTCACAAGTTCTCCTATTTCAGTTTTCATTCCTAGGCAGATTCCATCTAATGGGATCAGTTTAAGGATATTATTTCTAAAAATGTTTTCTTGAAGCTGCTCCAATGTCTGTCACTTTGCTTCCCACTGATTAACCCCTAGCTAGTTTGTGTTGCACCACACCCAGGCTCTGCCCACCAACAATCTTGCAAGATTATACAGTGCTACTACACCTCCTCAGCCTTCTTAGTGTATTTTCTTAATTATTTCTTTTTTCCCTATAAGATTAGCTGAAGAATATATATTTTATAAAGGTATGTCCTGCCTTTACAAACTCTTTCAGCTACTAGCTCATCATTTCTGCTCAGCACCAGAGCATAATGAATTTTTCTGGTGGTACCATCTTAGGGTGTGTAGTTAGAGCAGAGTAAAGGACAGGGAGAGAGAAGAAAATAAATATTCACCCAACTGAACTAGCTCAGCTTGCTTTCTTCTTAGGCAGAAGTTCAGTAGCATTATTTTGGCTAAGTGAAACCTCCTTCTTCTTGGTTTAAAATAGTGCCAGACACTTAAAAGAAAACTTACAATCTTTCAAATGCACTATCATTGATACTGCTGTTGTGGCTGATTAAATAATATTTTCCTTTTCCTACACTCATGGTTTCTCACATATGCATACATAAAAATATATAACATATATCATGACCTTAAAAACCCAGCCATGTGTTAGAGTGGATCTTGAATATATAAAAATAACCCACACCTTATGTAATCTGTCCTTTTTTGGAGCAAAGTTATCTAAGAGCATGTTCAAATATTTGCCTGACCTTGTCTAGTTGAAAAGATAAAGAAATACTTAAAAGCCTTTGCAACAGTGGTACACAGTTAATGTATGTTAATTTTTTGACCATTCACAGACAGATAATGAAGAGATAATAATAAGATAACCTTGCCAGATTACTTTAGTCCCCTCTGCCTGTCAATGGTTTCTTTTTATCTCACATTTCTACATCCACCGCTGCACAGTTTGCATCATCGGTCTCTCACTGTTGACTTAACAATGACAAATAAAAAGTTTGTGTTATTTCATACATCCATCGGGGAAATTCCCTGAATTCTTACCGTTCAATATCTAGAACATTCACTCTTCAAAAAATCTACTTGTCTGACAAGGAGGACACAAAATGTCAATATGGAAAGAACAATTTTCCTTAGGATGTTAAAATCATTCTAATCTGCTTTGCTCTTAGCTTCACTTCAAGTGATCTAACCTATCTGCTTTGCTTTGCTGTAAAAACAAAAATTGAAATGCGCTTATAAAAAACCTGCAGATTTTAAATTTTTTAAATAAAGATAAGCTGATATATAGAGACAGCCAGTCTCTCAATTATGCGATTCCTAGGAACTTTAGTCTTTATTTTTCTGGACCTGTTCATAACTGAAACCTACCTTTCTCTCACTATGGATCTAAAGATCATCTGAGCCAAGAGTATAAAGTCTTTATCTTTGGACTGATTTACATATCCAAAGAGGAAGTTGGAAAAGTCTCAACCATCATGTAGCTAAAATTTGTCACCTTGCTGCTTTTGCTGCATATTTTATCTTCATTTAGACAAGGTAGAGTCTGGCGGCTGGAAATGAAGAGCTAGCACACAAGAGATATGGAGAATTGAGCCTCATTCCAACAGGGCTCAGAAATTAAACCACTGCATAATAACTAACTATTATTATAACTAATAGAAAAAAAAACAAAACAAAACAGTTAATTGGACATTTTCCTTTTGTGACTCAAAGTTTTAGAGAATTTGAAATTTTCTCCTAGAAACCAAAGAAGTGCAAAATAAAAGTGGCTAAATTCATGCAGTATTACACAATATCATATAACCCATGGAACACCTACAGGAATGATAAAATTGCTGTTTGGGAATATACAATATACATATTTCTGCCTTCCAGGTGATCAGTATCAAAGGTGCTGCCTACGTGATCCTAAGGTTAGATTGTATGGTTCTTACTTGACATTAATCCTATCTTGTCAAATAACTGATCACAAACATCTGCACCTACGATTAGATTTTATTTTTTTTAGCGCCATTCAAATATTTTACCAACTTTAACATGTTTCTACATCTAACTTCCTTGCATGATATTCCTCCCATGATAATTTCCAACCTTCCTGTTTTAGAAACTTTAGAAACTTTAGAAATCTTTAGAAAGCTACCATTTCTGTCTTCTGTCTTTTTGTTTTCCCCTCCTTCCCTTGTGTTTGTTTTGTTATATTTTGTTTTGCTTTTTAATTCAGAAACTAGCCTGGTCTCTCAGCATCTCAACATTAATGGCAGGATGAGAATTCTCAGCTAAACCATATTTCTCACAGCATTTTCTACATCATGAAACCCCACAGAGCTTATTCAGTGCAGTATGTATTATGACAGCAGTTTCCTGAATTGCACCCATAAGGCAATGTGCAGGTTTGACTCATTACTGTTGGTTTTGGTGTTGATATTTTTGTTTTCTTTTTCTAATTGCTAAATATATTGTGACAATCTAGCAAAAAAAAAAACCCAAGAGACTGTTGTAATTCAGGTATCATTCATAAACTCCCATTTTTGTTGCCTTTATTTAAAAATCATTTTTAAAAGGAAAAAAAGCCCCAACTTTTTCAATGGAAATTGTGCATAGAAAATTAACTGGAAGTTTTTTCTTATGAAAATGATCAAACCTTTAGAAGCCAGACTTTTCTTACAAACTATTTATATGAAAAATTCCAGAATCAAAATTTAAATCTCCTTTTTATTTCAGCTACTAGTCTTCAACTTTACTTTCTATTTTCTATTCCTTCAGCTTCCGCTTATCACTATTTTCAGTACAGAACATTCAATCTTCCATTTGGTTATTATTCACCTTTCACCTAACTATTACCTCTTGCCTATTGCAAAAATCCTCTCCATAAATCACCTCCTACCTGTGCTCCAATCTTTGCCGTCCATAAAGTGCCAGGCAGCACTTAAGAAAAGCAAATTTTTATGCTAGAACAATTTTTTTCTCCTGAGAAAGTCATCCAAATCATCTTTGTGATAATAAGTGCTTCAGAAATTCCCAGAAAAAGACCCAATTTTTATTTCTAAACATTTCTGTGTAAAAACTAATCTTCACAGAATCACAGTACAAGCTGGTTTGGCTGAGACTCATAAGGACCATCAGGTCCAGCTTCTGGCCCTGCACAGCACCATCCCCAAGAGTCACAACATGTGCCCAAGAGTATTGTTCAAATGCTCCTTGAACTCTGTCAGGCTTGGTGCTGTGGCCACTTCCCTGGGGAGCCTGTTCCAGCACCCAGCCACCCTCTGGGTGTAGAACCTTTTCTTGATATCCAACATAAATCTCCCCTGACACAACTACAGTCCATTCCCTCAGGTCCTCTCGCTGGACTGTCACTCTGTGATCTGGTCAGCACAGAGAAGATCAGTGCCTGCCTCTCCTCCTCCCCTCATGAGGAAGTTGTAGATTGCCATGAGGTCTCCCCTCATTCTCCTCCTCTTAATCCATCAGCAACTTTTATCTTCTTGCGACTCTGAATGAAAAAGCCTTACTTGTTTGTGGCTTTTTTTTTCAACTTGCTAGTGCAAAGTTGAGTTTTTATTAAAACTTCTTTAACATATCAATTCTGGAATTTCACAGAGAAGTCTTAAGCCATTATGCTTTCTATATCCTATGATTTATTACATTTTGTAGAAATACTACCCTGCAAACAACTACAGGGATATTTCCCTCACATGACTTCTGATCCAATGTTTGTAGTATTTACTCACTGTGACACAAGCTTTCTGCTACGACAAAAATTTAAAGACAGAAGCATTAAACATCTTTATGGGTCATCTACAGGAGGAAAATTTTATCTGAAACACTGAATACATTAACATTGTTGGTATCACATTTCCCGTTGCCTCACATTGTCTTTATGATTCAGCCTTCAATAGTGGATTATACCAGGTGTCTCCTTTACTCTCTGCAGCTGGATTTCCCATCTCTCACCAGTTTCCTCACCCTATCATTTTCATACCATTTTTTCCTCTTACTGTCACATGGTCCTTCTATATCTTCCAGGAGTTCCCTGACTTCTCCACTGTACATTTCTCTCAATTTATTTCCACTTAACAGTTGTGTCTCCTCTTCTACATTTCTGTCTTCATACCTGTAACTCTTCTGACTAGTAATCTGCAAAATTGTGCCAATGACCTCTTGGGAACATTCCTCTATCTGAAGAGTCCTACAGCGAAGCCAGAGAGG
Source organism: Irena cyanogastra (assembly GCA_013397155.1). Classification (NCBI taxonomy): domain Eukaryota; kingdom Metazoa; phylum Chordata; class Aves; order Passeriformes; family Irenidae; genus Irena; species Irena cyanogastra. Next base: position 162,818 of record VWZV01017380.1, on the reverse strand, counting down.
GACACCTCATCAGGAACTGTGGTAGGACAAGGAGTAACGGGTACAAATGGAAAGTAGGGAAATTTAAGGTAGAAGTTAGGAAGAAGTTCTTTACCATGGGGGTGGTAAGATACCAAAACCAGTTGCTCAGGATGATTCTGGGAGCCCCAAAGCTGGCAGTGTTTAAGGTCACGTTAAATATGGCCTTGAACAACCTGGTCAAGTGAGAGGTGTCCCTGCCCATGGAAGTGAGGGTTGGGACTAGATGGTCTTTAAGGTGCACTCCAACCCTTAGCTTTCTATGATTCTATCACTCTAAGAAATACCATTACTTACTTCCACTGTTTTTCTTACAATTTTCCAGAAAGTAGATACTTTGGTTTTATGTGAAAAAAAAATTCTTACCTGAAACCAGTCTTCATCTTTAAATTTTTTCATTTCCAGCATCAACTATCACTTACTAAAAAGTTAGTATTTCTATCTCTCTGTCCCTAAATATAGTAGAGGAAGATTTAAAAAAAAAAATATAACACCTAGAAGCAAAAGCCTGTCGCAGCTAAACATGTCACAGATTGGTACTGGTGAAAGTGATTGACTATGAACATGAACTGCCAAGGGGTTGTTTATCTGTTGATACCTATAAAGATTGTGTGGCACTCTGCAAGACATATCTGTTGAATGTATCATTGTACTGTGTAGATAAGAAATAAGATAAGAATACCTGATCTATCTCATTGTCTCTTTGGCCTTATTATATGTAGTTATACGTAATTGAGAAGATTTATTAGTCAGAATTGAGACCTTTGCTCCTAAAACAGCCATCTAAATGTTTCCATGGGAGTGAGTTGTGAGCTTATCTTAATTGTTTTCAGCCAGGAACAGTCTCACTGAAATTCAGATTGGTCACACTGTGACTTCTGTCCATTGAAACCAAAGAGCTCAACTGAAAATTCCTTTATTTTAGCATTTTAAGTCTCATGCCATTTTATCAACACAGATTTCTGGAAGCACAGAGGAACTGGTTCCAACTCAAAGCCTTCTGTGCCAAAGGCTATTTCTTAACAGTCTCAGATTTAGTACAACTGTCTCAGAATATCCAGAAATCTTCTTCACACTCAGTTAGTATAAAATAATTTCTCTTCTGCTGCTTTGGAATATGTAAATAAACAATATTTAGGTGACAAAAAAGAACTACTTTTTTATAGTAAATTATATTTTCACATCATAATCGAATTATAAGGCTATTTATCCAGCTGTTTCCTTCAACAAAACTTGATCTCTTCTGAGGGAGAAGAGATCTTTAACTACTTGGGAAAAAAATGAGAATTTAATTATTTTAAAATTTTAAATATAGAATAGAATAGAAGTTTTTAGGTGTTTCTGTCTGTAGTAGTATAATTTAGTATATACAGGTAATATCACGGGTAATCCACAAATGCAATAAGTCTAATACAGCAATGTTCATATACAGAAAAGAGAAGTATCATTGTTTAATTTTTGATTGTTCAGTTTTATTATTTTCATTTTCATATTTCTAGATACTAGATTTTCAGCACAAAAAATATTCATCCATATATTAAGGCATTTGTATTTATTTTATTAAGTAGCATGTTAACTTTGATTTTCCCAATTCTGTCAGGGTTCTACTTTCACTTTAAATTCTTAAATATTTAATTCTAATCATAATACTTGTGAGCATCTTCCATATATTCTATAGTCTACATTTGGGACACAACACCAGCACTCACAAGAGGAGAGAAATTCATATACACTTGCATTTTTTTTCCTATTTGTACTAGATTTTAATTAGACCATATTTTTGTTGTATTGAAATACTGTATCTATTTCTTCTCAGGATTTTTGTACTTTGAAATTAAGGGGATAGGTAAGCCAGATATTTTAAATCTCTGTCTCTTGGCTACAGTAATTACAGTTACCTATTCCAATTTATTATCATACCCTGCAGAATTTTGCAAAGAGGATCTTACCTTTTAAATTGCATCAAAGTTTTGTTCTATGTAGTTAGTACATGCATGCATGTACAAACTTCCATTTAGTCTAATATGAACACAGCTCATCTTCCTGTGAAAATCAGTCAAGCTCATTTGTGTGATCATAGGAATTATCTCTGAAACATCACCAAAAAAAATGGGTTTGTTTTCCTTTCCAGGCCTTTACACTGTACAGCCATGCCTTTGCTTCTTCTGTTTTTTTCAAAAAGAAGAGCTGAAGTGGACCTCTTTCTAGACATATATACTCAATCATTTCAGCACAGTGTGGCATCCTTTTAAAAATTAAATATATATACATAAAAGTAGAATAGAATTTTTGTGTGGAGATAATTTGCACTGCTATGAACTCAAATGCTTAGTTCAGAAACACACACTGGGAGTACTACATGATCTGCCATACTAATACCACCAAAATGTTGGCATTTTCAGGGTGATTTTCCAGGTGGTCTGTACTCTCAACAAGTTTTTCTGCTGTTTTAAACTGACTTTCATCCTACCAGTTGTCATTTATATGTCTTAATTTTCCCTGGAGACATTGCTCCCTTCTTCAAAGAGCAGGCAGCTCCTGGAGCTCTGTCTAAGTAGTCTCAAAGACATGCCAGGCACCATCCTCAAGGACCAAAAGCTGAACTCCACCTAGCTCACAGAACAGCACCTCAAGGACCAAAAGCTGAACTCCACCTAGCTCACAGAACAGCACCTCAAGGACCAAAAGCTGAACTCCACCTAGCTCACAGAACAGCACCTCAAGGACCAAAAGCTGAACTCCACCTAGCTCACAGAACAGCACCTCAAGGACCAGAAGCTGAACTCCACCCCAGCCCACAGAGCAGCATCTACAGCACTGCCACTTTCTCAGGAACCACGGCTTAGCACTGCCTCAGCCTGGCTTCTTCTTCCCTCTTTGGCAGAGCTTGGCAGCACCCACCCAGGGCCAGATGTGAGAGGCTGAAGGGATCCTCCCTGAGTACCTCTCCCCTTCTGCTGTGCCCACCATGGTGACTCTTGCTGTTGCTTGAATGAGTGGATGAGAAAGAGGGGGCAATTATAACACTACTTAGACAAGGTGACAAACAGGCAAGGTACCAACAGACAAACTGAGTGTGTGTAATTTTACAGATCCTATACCTACACTCAAATAATCCACAAGACTATCCTTTTATGACTGTTTTTTTAAAAGGCTAGTTCTCCTAAATGACCAAGGAATATGAACACTGTAAGTTGCAGTATGGTAGTTTCTGCAGGGCAACCCCTCATGCAAATCCTTTGTGTCAGGTCTAACAAAATCACCCGAATATTTCACAGATTGTTTCAACCTTTCTGCAGTTAATCAACCCTTGGCTTCTTCAGATAATGTGCTTGCAAGGATCTCTGATATCGCCAGTGGAGCAATGATGTTTGCAGTGATGATAGTTGTCCAGGGGGAGTGTGGGCAGAACTCAACTGCTTGCCCAACACAGCTTTCTCCATTGCTATCAAATACTAACAACTCATTCCCTGCTGACCTTGGCTGATTTCAAATTACTAACATAACAGTGCATTTGACACATATTTAATATTCTTATGCCTATTTCAGCCTATAATACAGTGACTTCCTTAAATAAACCAATATCTGATTTGCTGGGTTTTAATAAATAACAGGTATAAATTGTTGCTATAAATAATAACACTGATTATCCTGTGTAATCAAACTCTTCACCTGCTGTGAGACATACCACATTTATGCAGATCAGCTGTAGGCTTTTCATCCATGAAATTATAGAATGTATAATGTGATGGGCCATGATATATTTAGTGTACTGTAATTGCTTATTTATAAAAGAGCTATCAACAGCCCACTTTAAATAAATTCAGAAATCACCGTAGGGCATTTCAAAATGAATATTTTATATGACATTTCTAAAAGATTATGAGCATTTCTTTGAACAGTAAAATTAATGGCTGTTTTGCTGTTTAACGTCATCCTGTGTAGATTCAGGATAATGGCATATAAACTGTAATTGCTGTATTTGTGTTTTAATTAGGAATATAATAATCCGCCTCTTTCATGCTGTAGTTTTCCAAAATTAATATGGGGGATAATTTAAAATGGTCTGTTTGCTAATAGAATAGTTATAAGAAAGTGATTAAATTAAGCAGTAAGATATATACTTGCAGCTCACTTCTAACAAGAGGTATTCTACAGGGTCATCTTGCCTATTGCATTTTAGACTCACTGGTTGATCTTCATCTTTTCCTGTAAGTAAGATTCAATGACAACTGAAGGTGCCAGTGTTGCCTATTTCCTTCCAAACACCAACAGCCTGCAGTGTGTCTATGTAAAGAGAATTTAAGTTTTCTCCTGTAGGCAGTGATGCTACTTTTGGAAGAAGAAGAGATGAAAGCAGAGTAAAAAAACTCTGTGACAGAGAAATCTAAAACTTTCAAAACCCTTACTTAATGAGAAGGCCAGTTAGGCTTCTATTCACTTTGACAGACCAAGAGATTACTAAGTAGATGGAAAAGCAATTTCATACTTTTAGTGACTGTCAACATGTATTCCATATCCACCAGAGCAGTGCTATTAATAAACATGTTGATCCATGGAACAATATATCAAAATCACCCTTCAGGGCCATAATTTTCTTTATACCTGCCCCTGTGTTTATGTAATTTACAAATAAAGCTTGAAGAAAAGAAATGCCCAGAGCCTGCAACTGCTGTGCTTTCTTTGCCTGCCACAGAAAACTAAACTGATTATGTGTTCAGCTACTGTGTCTTCAGCTGAATCTTAACGTAACATAAAAGTTTGCATTTAGGAAACTAGCCTTGATATTTCATAACTAAGAATTCCAAAGTTTTAAAATTAATGAAACCTGATGTGATTTTCTTGTCATGATCTTTTAGCATTTATTTAGTGCTCCAATAAGATTTTCCACAGATGGGGTATTTATTGAGCCTCTTGCAGTTGTGTTTTCCCTGGTAGTTAAGAAGGTATCAACTCATGTGGCAGCATTGCCATTAGAAGGGTCATTGTAGGACCTCTCCTGCCTACTATGCAACATATTTCAGAGGAAGAAAGAGAGGTCACTGACAGAAAGATCCTAAAATACATCTGTCAAATTTGGTTGAAACTGGTAGAGTTGGCTCCAACTGCAGATTAAGAAGTTTCTAAGGGATAGAAAGAGACAGATAGGAGTCACAAAACAAACAAACAAAAAAAAATCCAAAACAAAACCTTACAGTTGTTCAGATAAGTTTTTTCATTAATTGTTGGCATTCTAGTTCTCCACCCAGCCTGAAGAAATTTGTACAAAGCACAGGAATGGTAAATTATTAAAAACTTTCCAAACAAATTTCAATTGATTCTTAAATCAAGAGCCAAGTAGGGGCATGAAGAGATTTCTGTTTTACCAAAACTGGTTCATGTGTCCAACTTATTTTTATTCAAGTGATTTTTTCATATGCTTTTCCTCCTTGTGTTTACAAGCTGCCTGTGTGGTTTCATTAATGGGTGTGAAATGTATTTTTCTCCTTTCTATCACTAAATCGAATTATACCCTAACAGACAGGGAACAACAACTGAGATGTACAGGTGCCAGAACAAAAACTATTGGTGTGTCTTGAAGCAATTTCCCCATTGTTTCTGGCTTTGCAGCACAGGGAAATGTGCAGTCTCTAGACTATAATGAGTGATGTATGTTTTCATAGTGAATTGGATCAAAGATGTTTTGCACAGATGTTTCTGTAATTGTGTTGCATTGGGGAAATTTACTGTTCAATGTCCCACAAATACATATTTCCACCTGTGCAATGGTCTAGTACAGAAGCTGGGCCTGTAGCATAAAACATGTAGTTAAGATGGCTGGTACAAGACCAGCTAAAGATAATTTCTTAGAACTGTCTGTGCATGTATTTCTGTAACCATAGTTCTTTGTTTCAGCAGCTTCCAGCTTTACTTCAAGGAAGAAAGAAAAACAATTGTCAGGCTTATGGGAAGTTTCAATTCTGTCGTGTTAGAGATAAGATGGAAAACATGCATTTTTAACCAATTTTGAGGGGAGTTATTTATTTCTTCTTTCTTTTCTGTTGAGAATATGAAGTCAGCAAAAGAACTCAGCACAGACAACACCTTCCTTGATCCTGATGCACATGCTAAGTTTCTTAAAAAGTCTTAGGTCACATATATGTGTGGCATAAGGAGACTGCAAAAATGAGATGAGTTTCCTTTCTGAAATGCACTTGAAACACTTCTGTTTGGAAAATGGTTCAGTCATGGATGGTATCATTAATTCTAAGACTGATTTCTCACTGAATAATCATCTTCCACAACTTGTCTTAGTCATGACAAAAAATCCAGTTCATTTTTTTCTTCAAAGCATTTTTTAGTTCAGTATATGTGGACCTTTGAACATTAAAGCGAGGAGAGTTCAGCAACCCCAGTACTAAAGAAGAGATATTTTTAAGTGGGCTGAAGAAAATAATGTGGGAGACTCAGATTTTATCCCCTCTTTGATCAGCAAGAAACATGCTGTTCTTCATGCAGTTCTAATTGCAGTCAATTTGAGGGCTTATTTGTGGTGTTAAACACAAAGCAGAAAGACCAAAATAATAAAACTACACTTCCAGTGCATACTAAAACACTGTATTGTTGCATTGACAAACTGCAAAAGGAAGCTGGAAATAGAGTTATCTTGGCAACCTCAGAGCAGCAATATCCTATGTCTGAAAGTATTTACCCTTCTCCTGGCCACTGAGATACAGGAAACACACACTAAGAGCAGAAAAATGAGGAATTTTTAGCATATCCATAATTGATAAAATACTTGTTGATTGGTTTTGATGGTTTTCAACTGTCTGCTCAACTCTTTTCTTTTTTAATGAATAGTCCTAATGCCACTCTGACAGCCCTGGTTTCTTAATCTTGTAAGTCCTATTTACCTCTCTAAATCAATATTCAAAGGCTAAATTTTATCATAGATTCATTTTAAATGTTAGAATCTCTGATTCTCCCAATTGCATCTGTTACACTGCATTGTCACTCCACTGACTCAAAAGGAATTACTTTTACATTGATGTAAATGCTGAAAAAAAACCCCCATGCCTTAATGCAGTGGAGAGCTCTACATAAAGGTTAAATGGATACCATGGCTACAATGGACCAATGGAGAAGTAAAAAGAGGAAAAGTTCATAAATATATAATAGTGAGAAGAACAGCACAAAGAACAGAGGCAGGAAATGAGAAGAAAAGGAATCAGAGATTGTTGATTTGTAGTTGTTTTAAGGGGATGATGAAGTGCAGAAGGTGAGAAGAAAAATTTAGTTTTAAGAGCTGTCTCGTCATTACCACCATCTTGGGGATTGCTTTTATTCTGCTTTTATGGTCCCTGTAAATCAGCACTAATGTTGCTCAGGCACTACCACACTGTCTGCCAAAAAGATATGGCTCCAACATTAGAGCTAAAAACCAACAACTCCCATGTTAGAAGTCTGGAGCAGTAGACAAGTATTTTTCTGGAATGGGCTATCTGGGCACACCCTGCCACCTCGCAACTGCTCCTTGGCTGGCATTGCCCAGCTGACTGGCCATTCTCCTCTCTGGTAAAAAGGATACTTGGTGCACAGCTCCTCTCCACCAGTGTCACAGCTGAATCTTCAACTCTTAAACTGCCACTAGTCAAGATCATATCTTCCAGGATGCAGCTTAATCATTTATCTTGGACTACAGTTAGGCATTTGACACTGTCTCCCATAAGGTGTTCATAGACATGCTACACAGACTGAAAGAATCAATGAGGTGAATTAAAAACTGGCTGGGTCCAGATGGTGATGATCAGTGGCATGAAGCCTAGTTGGACACCAGTGACTAATGTACCCCAGGGGTCAATACTGGATCAAATAACTTTTAACACATTCATTAATGATCTAGTGATTGGGCAGAGAGTTTCCTGATTACACCAAATTATGAGGAGTGGCTGATACAGCAGAGGGTTGTGCTGTCATCCAGAGGAATCTTGACAGGCTGGAAAATGGGCTGACAGGAACCTCGTGAAATCCAACAAGTGGAAATGCAAAGTCTGTATCTGAGATAGAAAAACCCAAGGCTGTGCAGCTGGAAGGCTGCTGGGGGCTGTCCAGCTGGAAGGCAGCTCTGTGGAGAAGGACCTGCAGGACACCAAATTGAATATGAGTCAACAGTGTGCCCTTGTCACAAAAAAGACTAATGGTATCCCGACCTGCATTAAGAGTTCTGCCAGACACTTGAGGAAGATGATCCTTTGCCTCTAATCAACACTGGCAAGGCCACATTTGGAGTGCTCTGCTCAATTCTGGGCGTCTTGGAATGAGGAGCATAGATATATTGAGGAGCATCCAGTAAAGGGCCATAGAAATTATTGTAAGCTCTCATACAAGGAGAGGCTGAAAGCTGTGTCTGCTCAGCCATGAGAAGAGCAGGTTCAAGAACAGGTTCAAGAGCAGGTTCAAGGGACTCTCATCAGTGTCTATAAATATCTGAAGTGAGAGTGTAAAGATGGATCTTTCAGCGGTGCCCACTGACAGGACCAGAGATAATGGGCACAATTAGATAGATAGAAGGTCCTCTCAGAACACCAGGAAGCTTTTTTTTTTTGCTGTGAGGTTGACCAAGCACTGGCACAGGTTGCTCAGAGAGATTGTAGAGACTCCCTCTTTGTCAATATTCAAAAGCCATCTGGACATAGCCCTTAGCAGTCAGTTCTAGATGACCCTACTTGAGCCGGCAGGTTAGACCTGATGACTTTTGGAGATCATTTCCATCCTTAATTATTCTGTGATTCCATTATCCCAGAGACAATCTCAGTATCAATAAAATATTTTTCCAACTTGAAAGGGTAACATGTGCACGAAGTCCACACATTTAAAAAATATTCTTTGAAACACCCGATCATTTGGCCTTTATTTTCTATTCGCCCGTGTAAGAAAGGATTATTGTAACATTTGCTATGCAACATATACTTTGGAAAAGGAAAAAGGAATTCGCTTGCCAAGTGGTATGGCATTACTAGGTCTGAGAAAACAAATTAATCTATCCCACACTTGCTCTCTTCTCCCTAAAATTCTCCTTTCTGCCAAGGAAATTTAACCCTGTGTCAGAGAAAACACAAAAGCCACATACCATTTTTTTCTATTTACTTCTAATTTCCAGACTGTAAATTAGTCATAATTGTGAACTGCTTTTTGCATAGTCTCTGATATACATCACCTTATGTGTGTGTCTGTGCTGTCTGGAGCTGATCAGATGCAGGAAATACAGGCAATATCCTTTTTATTGTATTGACAGAAAATCAGTTTGTTGTTGCCAACTTTAGCAACATCTTTGTAACTCTCAGAATGCTTAAAAACTTAAGTGCCTCTGCAACAAACATTAATGTACCCAGTCAATTATGTTACATACATTACAAAGCAGCAATTTTGCTTTCTGGCAATGGTATAATGATTTGAAAATAAAAAACGGAAATTGAACAAGTGGTTTGTGAAAATGATAATGAATAAAATCAGCTGAGTACATTGAGCAGCATTTTTAGAGTGCTATAATTATTTTCCCACCCTCTTTTTCTTCCTCATGTAACATCCTCTTTTTCTTCATATACACGTAACTATTTGTAAGAAAAGCAGTCAGTATTCTTAGACTGTTAAAGACACCATCAATCATTGTCTTGCTTGGTAATGGTTCAATTACTCTGGAAAAACACTGTCATTTTCATGGCTACAATCTGATGTATGGAAAATCCCACCCACTCCCTCCCCAAACAGTAATGTTTGCATATGAGAAATGTAGGCAGTGTTGGCAAGATGATGTACCACTAAATGAAGCTGCCTCTGTGCCTCCCAAGAATTTGGAAAGCATACTGCATCTTTGCAAGACTAGCTTAATGCTTTGTCACTTTATACTTTTCTTCCTTCTCTTTTCTTTTACAGCTTTTGTACATTGAATATTGTACTTGACACTACAGTACGTGTCTTTGTAGCTGTTCCACTAGAAGTTGCATGAGGCATGAGTAGTGGAGCCATTTGGTGAGACACGGGGCTGATACTGAACATCAGCTTACAAGCAGCGTATTTTGCCAAGGATTGTCAGGACCCACAGCACTTCTGAGGTTCTTACACAGTGTAAAGTCACTTTCATACAAAAGAGGAGAAAACAGAGCATTTTGACATAAAGGAAAAATAATTTCTTGCTGGCAAAGAAAAATGGAGCCAACAAATCTTCCAGTCTTTTCAAAACCAGAATGGAGATGTGGAAAGGGAAGGGGAACAGCAGAGGAATAAAGGGAAAAGAGGGAGGAGTAGGGGAACAGGAAAAAAACAAGGAGAGAAAGGGGAAAAGAATGGATAAAAGATTGCAATAGGTAACAACTTTGTGAGATATGTTGGTAGAACCCAGCCAGTTGTGGATAATGTTACAGAATTTTGTTTTGTATGTTCCATCTTTAGATGTTGTTCATTACAGGCTGTGTAGTTTCATGCTGTGTTTATCTTCTGTCTCTATGTTCCGTGCTGCCCTCTGTTAGATCTTGATTTCAAGCAAGACCTTCGTAGCAATAGCCATTGCATTAATGCTGCATGTAATTGAATACATTTTAGTTTGAATTGAATACATTTTAGTTCCTCACTGAGACCCTTAGATGCCCAATTTATAATCTGATATTTTCAGATGTTAGTCTGAATCTTTGGTATCTTCCTGTGCCCCCATGCAACACGAGAACATTGCTCTATTTCTTCTTGCCATGAATAACAAATTCCATGTTTTCTACCACCAGATTTATTCAATTAACTTCTTGCAGCCCCCTATGGTTTCCTGGAACTGTAGACTTTCTTCTCCCACTTCTCCATGGCATGTAACATGTAGCTGTCCACAACAGCATAACTCTATTCAGCACAATTAGGCTGCTTCGAAGGCTCTACATGCACCAAGAAGGTGTGTGTATCACATACAAGCCAGATAAAATAGTGTGTTAAGGATCATACTCTCCAATTATCAGAGAATGAATAATAAGCAGAAAAATAAAATATTTGGACATGATGATGTAATTACTTCTGATATATTTTAGAAGATCCCCTTATTGTGAAGAAATGCTAAAACCAGGTGCAAAATTGCTCTAATTTTCACGCTTTATTGTCTTTACATCCTTGTAGCATGCTTACCTCTGTTCCGACACTTTCACACTAGTACAGAGTCTGCTTCCGTTTTATACCTCTCATTTGAATTCAAGAATAATAAACATCTTGACAACATTATGCATGTTGTTCTTCATCTCTCTTGGACTTCAAAAAAAATTAAAAATAAGACAGACCATATTTGTTTCTACCTGAAAAGCATGAGGCTTCATTCTCATTATTATTTGCCACCTTAAATGTCCACATTGTGAACATCTCAAAAAGGCAATAGGAGCAAGTATTATCATAGATGTAATAGACTGCTTCACATAAGATTCCTCAGTTAATTTTACATAGATATTATGGGTATATTTACATGCAAAATTCAGTACTACATCTTTTTTATTTAAAGCACTGTATCATATGCAAATATTATCATGAACAACAAAAACCGGAATCCATTTCTTAATAGAAGCAATCCATCAATACATATGGTTTATATGCTTCTGAATGCTGAGCAAGTTGTCTTTGACTCATCTGTATCTAAATCAGCCTAAGTAATTTAGTAAATCTAAACAGCCTGGATAAATCTAAATTCAAATTCAATTTCTAAGTGAGTTTTTTGACTGAGTCATATATTCTCACTTGACCAGATTCATGGCAGACTGAATTAGCTTATTACTTCCTGAATATTCTCTACTGAAAACAACAGGAATATTTAGAGAAAAGAGTCTTTTCCTTTTTTTTCACGGAAGAGCAGTGGTCACCCCCTAGAAGAACTGCTTCGTGTCCTGTGCTGATGTGAACCAAGTTTTAAACTGCCATTTATTCTTGGAAGTAGCTCCAGCCAAATACATGATACCTGTTCATTCCCAGGAGTGCTGAATGAGTATCACCATCACTGCTTTATCTTCCCAGATTTTTCCCCACCACTAAGACCACTCATCCATACCCATTAAGCTTTTCCAGGTTTCTAGAGCTTTAGCTGTTACAAGGATATATATTAACAACAGCCACACGGGGAGGGAGCACAGCAGTATTTATGGTTTTTTTTTTCTTCTGAATATGCACACACTGTACATGACTAAAAAGAGCGCAGATAAGGAACTTGACAGATTGCTCATTTCTGCTGTTTTATAGTAAGATGAGGCAGTGATGGTGCCAATATGCTGTCATTTTGTTTAAATGCAAGATGGAAATAGAGGGAATTTGTTTCAGTATTTAAATCATTGCAAATCGAGTTAGCCTAAGTAAAGGCATTTCACAGAAAAGGTTTCATGGTTGTTATTGTCATTTGGGCATGACAAAACAGTGTAATGATTTCACGTTCAAGTTTTTATAGGCTTCCCTGAGGGTGTAGACAATATATTTAAAAGTCCCAGCTAGTCTTACTGACAAAACTTGCATGGCTGCTTATCCTTTGCATCTCCCACACTGCAAAGGGGGTGACAGGAGTGGAAACTAATAGTTTAGTTGCAGATATTCATTGCACTCTAATAACATTTCAGCTAATTAAATATTTACTAAACATTCTGGTCCCAAATCTCTTTTATAAACAAGCTCTACCAGGGACTGGAGGCTCCAAGGAGCTGACTAGAGCTCATCAATTCAATGTCTTTTAACCCAAGCACATAGTTTCTTAAATCTGTCAAACCTGTGTGCTGGGCAGGCTTCTACCCACCTCTACATGTGCAGGTCCTAAAATCCACCCTGCTCCAAAACGGAGAAGACTTCTTCAACAGCTCTACCCTTCCCCCTACCTCTGTGCAGTCCTTGCAAGCCTCTAAATGTATATCCATATGCCAGTTAGTGCTGTCCAGGCTTAGATGTTGAGGTACCACGGTGTGCACTGTGATGTGAAAATAATGGCTGCATTAGCCACACACAGGGAGCCACAAATGAGCTGCACAGGACCTCTAACCCAGCACCAGGCTTATTCACTTGGGCACAGTACCATGCTGAAGCTGCTGGCCTGCCCCTAGCACTGGGGCTCCCCTGACATCTCCCATCTCTGCCAGCAGGTCTGGTTCTGTGGCATGGGCGTGTCTGGAGTGGAGAAGCTGTCTTGTAAAGAAAACTGCTTTACACTGCTCCACACGCAAAAGAAAGAATCACAATTTACACCCAAACACAAACACACTCCCTAAAACTCAGCCAGACACATCATCTTATAGTGGCACACAACAGCTTTTGGGTAGGGGAACGATACTGGAACAATTGGCCTTGAATTTTAGTTGAGTTTTAGCCATATCTCACACAGACTGTTCATGGCAGAAAATCTCACGTGTATTTTCCAGTGAAATACAATGACTTAAAAAGCAATTAAAGGAACAGACAAAATAGCACTTCTTTGGTGGTGACCAGAGGTTTGGACTATTAAAGATATGAAGGATACCTAATAAATTATACTTATTGCATAGTCCACAGGTTAGCCAGACAAGGATAGTAATTACCTAGGAGAGCAGTTAGCATATAAATGATAGTTGCAAACAATAAATGTAACTGAAAACACATAATTTTCTTACCATTTCTTTCTCTCACCCTTCTTAAGATATTATTTCAGTCTCTGCATAGGTTTGACTTTTGATACTGCTGTCATAATAAACTGAGTGGGATAAACTCTCTCCCCACTGTAAGTGAAATTTTGGTAATAAAAAATTAACATCACAACAGATCTCAATAACAATATATTCTTTTTTTTTTTTGTTCTCCCAAAAGAGACCCTTTTAAAAATGTCAGTATTGCTACAATCCTTTTTTGATTAAAACTATTAAGAATGAAAATTCTAGAATTCTAAGACCCCTTATGACTTTTCCAGGACCAAATTGAATGTTGTGTGTTTTTACGTCGCTAGTGGGCAGGTTGTACAAGTGGCTGGGGGGCAGCCAAATACATGATGGTCAAGTGTGACCTGTGAAATTAAGTGGGACTTAGTCCAATACCTATTGGAAAGATATTTTCTTGAAAATCTTATCTTATTATTACCAGAAATGGACACTGTTTCTGGTAACATGGAGAGAAATGTCTAAGCCCTAAGTAGGAATAGACAATGAGAAAGAAAGGAAAAGGAAAAGGAGAAAAAAGGAAAAGGAAAAGGAAAAGGAAAAGGAAAAGGAAAAGGAAAAGGAAAAGGAAAAGGAAAAGGAAAAGGAAAAGGAAAAGGAAAAGGAAAAGGAAAAGGAAAAGGAAAAGGAAAAGGAAAAGGAAAAGGAAAAGGAAAAGGAAAAGGAAAAGGAAAAGGAAAAGGAAAAGGAAAAGGAAAAGGAAAAGGAAAAGGAAAAGGAAAAGGAAAAGGAAAAGGAAAAGGAAAAGGAAAAGGAAAAGGAAAAGGAAAAGGAAAAGGAAAAGGAAAAGGAAAAGGAAAAGGAAAAGGAAAAGGAAAAGGAAAAGGAAAAGGAAAAGGAAAAGGAAAAGGAAAAGGAAAAGGAAAAGGAAAAGGAAAAGGAAAAGGAAAAGGAAAAGGAAAAGGAAAAGGAAAAGGAAAAGGAAAAGGAAAAGGAAAAGGAAAAGGAAAAGGAAAAGGAAAAGGAAAAGGAAAAGGAAAAGGAAAAGGAAAAGGAAAAGGAAAAGGAAAAGGAAAAGGAAAAGGAAAAGGAAAAGGAAAAGGAAAAGGAAAAGGAAAAGGAAAAGGAAAAGGAAAAGGAAAAGGAAAAGGAAAAGGAAAAGGAAAAGGAAAAGGAAAAGGAAAAGGAAAAGGAATTTTTTTTTAAGTACCTGTAACTAAATAAGATAGAATTTTGAAGATAAAGCACCTGTAATACCACCTAAAAAGCCCTCCACCTGACAAACCACAAATACATTCATGACCATATCTGAGGGATTCAGCCCCTCCTAGGCTAGGCAAAAAATGATTATTCCATTTGTTTAAGGTCATAACACAATCCAGAGCCTTTTGAAGTAATTCAATCTGCAAAAGACTTGGACTTTGACAATACTGAAAGAGAAAAGTCACAGCTTTCTTACCAGGAAAAACTTATCAAAATTATCGAAGAGCACTTCTGCCCAGTCAGCACATCTGGACAGTCAATATGATTCCCAGACTGTGAATATGATATGTCTTCTCCTTGAATTACAGTTGTATACCTTTACTATCCAATCTAGGTCTCAGAATGTGTGCTTCTTCATCCGAATCCTCTTTGTGTTGAGTCTGAGCTGTTCAGAGAAATGAAAGAAGTCAGACAAGATGGAATACAAGCATGCAAATGCCATTAAATATTCCAAAAATACAAATTGTTCCATTGCTATGCATCTCAGCTTCTGACTGATTGAGTATGGTCTCCTGTGTTGGTAGCCAAATGTTGCTGGAACATTGTCTCTCTTCAAGAAGAACAGCAGAACCGAACTCACAGCACTTGTTTGGCCACGCAGTACGTGCTTCTTGCTTATGCAGAAGAGTCTCCTCAAACACATCACAAGCTATGCTCATGGCAGATGTCATGTAGACCAGTCTGAGTTGCAAATCAAATGAGCAGCAAATTCACCCTTCACCCAGCATGGCCAGCACAGGCTACTCTACATCAGCTGGAGGAGTCTTGTCAAACCAAGGGCCTCTGCCTTGCTTGCTTACTTTGCACTGCTCACCCATCTGTCAGTGGAGGCTGTGCCTTTAAGCACCTTTAATCCTTCCTGACTGGCAACACTGAAGAGAAGCCTCAGCTGTTTTGCTGTCATCTCATCGACCATACTATAGAAATAAGAATTCTGAACTGGGCGCCAACTACCAATTAACCAAGTACTTCACTTTCAGCAAGGGTATTATGACAGACATGAAGAGACTCTTTCTTCCATGCTCGGGATCAGCTGTGAGGTGCATTTACTGCTTTACCTGACTTCAAATGAAAATGTTATTCTCTGTCTTTGAGTCATCTCGTCGTCTAAATCCTCTGTACGTGTTGGTGGCCTGAAAGCAAGGCTAAAGAAACTGATCCAGGATAAATGTTTTTTACAACACCTTGTAAAATCATAAACATTCCGTTAAGTATTGGCATATTAGTAAGTCAGTATTTTTCCACATAACCCAATGTCTCCCAACAGTTTCCATACATAACTTTCAAATACTTGTCTTTTAACATGGCAGCTGTGAATTACTACAGCACAGCACAGGGAGACGTTTTACCTCAAATGCATCACCAAATATTTATACGTCGGTTAAACAATAGAGAAATCTCAGTACTGCCTAATGATTCATTTTTTAAATGCGCTCCTTAGTAAACCACATTTAGAAAAATATGATTTCTTAAAGACAGTTGAGTGGAAAATGCAGCTTATATAATAAGAACATTAAATAGTAAAAGAAGTAATTTAAAATAATCCATTGTGTTATGAAATATTATTTTCTTTGGTATGAAAAAGTAATATTCGTTGAATGAAATTTTAAATAGGCTACACTCATTGTATTTTACCTTCAGGGACCCAGGGAGTTTATTCTTTCTAATGAGCTGTGTACTATTCACTTAGAAGCTTCATTTTTGTTATTATGTATAAAGCTTTTTTTTCCTGCTTTAGGAAATGCCAGTTTTAAACAAATTCATTCTTTTCCTAGACATTGTGTTAACTGCATGGGATAACATCTGAAACATTTACAGTGTTTCTAAGAGTTTAAATATATAAATAATATTTTCAAGCAGACTATTTACATTAGTGATATCCTACACTGGAATAGGATTCTGCCTTCTGGCTCCATTTTTTGTTGCTGTCCAAGTAGATGTTATTGTTGTTGTTGCTATCCAAGTAGAGTTTGGATAGAAAATCTTTAATGACACTAAAGAAAAAGAAAATCCCATTAACAGTAATGAATCCTTGTTTAGGCAGGTTTAAACGGGGGAAAAAAAAGGGAGGGTGAATAATTTTGGGGTGAATATCTTTTCAAAAGATAGAATACTCTCATTTAAGCCTTGCAAGCCGCTCACAGAGTGAAACTAAGATACCTTAAACCACTTTTCTATACTAAGCATATTTAGGATTTTGTGGGTGGAAAAGGATTTGGTAAACTTCGGTAGGCTTTAGCTCATATCTTATCTATAGAGTACTCACTATGGCAATATTTGTCAGGATGCAAGATTAAGGTGTTCTGAAAGACAGGGGTTAGATACATATGTAGCTACCTTCAAGGTTATCATGTAATGGCACAGTTCAGACACACACAGTTAAGGTACATACAAGTATCAAATCCTCTTCCACCACACAAAACTCTGAGATCATTACCTTCAGCTTACTCTTTGCTATCGAGTTCATCCGTATGCACAGAAACGACTTCATGACATTTTTTACTATTCTGCCACAAAACTAGGAGGTGTGAATTAAGCCCCTCCCTGCTCTTGGCAGGCTCAGACAGACCATGGGTACCATTTTGTCTGGATACTGAAGCCATGGACCTGCTTGCAGCCTTGTGGACTCAAACACCTCCGTGGGTCTGGAAATCATCTGGAGAACATCATAGAAGAATAGTCAGTCTAGGGCTACTAAATACAAATCTATCACCTCTTGCTTAAAACCATCCTGGGCCACAGACAGCTTGAGGAGAGGAGAATATACAACAGAATGATCATTGTCTACCCTACCTTACACTGAGGTTGTTGTTCTGGATGGGCTTTTATTCAAACCCAGTATTCACTGTATCTCCATTCTCACATTGTATTTATTAAAATAAAATAAAATAGATTTTAATAGCATGAAATTCTGACTGACACTAATGCTTCACTGTTTGCAACTAATGAAGAGCAAATTCTCAGCATTTGGGATCTTCTCAAACACTATTGTTAAGTCAGAAATCAGGAACAGACTCTAATCTGTGGAAGTGTGAATTCCTCAGCAACCCTGCTAAATGCTCATTGCTTTCTCCTGCTGTGTTCAGTGCCCTAAAACTGGGTGTGCACATAGACTGCTCTCAGCTGGGGTTCATCCTCAGTCTGACAGGAGAGGAGGGAAAAGTGCTTAATATCTGAGCAGCAGGAGATAAGGGAGTCCTTTTCACTGACCTCTTTTCTCATATTCTATGGAAAGAAAATAGAGAGAGCATTGCCACACAGAAATCCTTCTTAGCCCAGCAGGCTGGGCAGAAGTTCTGCCCTGAAGAGATGAACCAGGAAGGTGGAGAGGAGTGGAGAGGCTGTTGGCAGGATGCAGCAGTGCAGGAGAGGAGTTACAGTCAGGAAGTAAATATAATTGGGGCAAAGGAGAGCACATTCCTGTTTCATATGTTGTGGGACAGCAGAGAGTGTTTCCCTAGGACAGCTTCTTGGACTCAGAAGTGTATACACAGGATCTCATCAGGTCCTGTAAAATACTGCTCCCATCCATCCTTGCTGACGTGCAAGTACTCCTCTTCTGAAGAGCCGTGTTTAAAGTTGTTGAACAGTGATTATTACCCACATACAAGACATCATTTTTGAGGCAGTCACGACATAGGGCTACAAACTAGAGAGTTTTCTATGCAAGTTCTTGTCCTCTATGACTGAAGACAGTTCTCACTATCATAGAGGCTTCTTTCTTCCATTTTTTCTCCAGCCCACCATTTACAGCTCCCATTGGGACTGTTCGATCTTTTTTTTCCTTATTATTTGGCAGTAATTTGTAAACAGTTCTGAGTATACCCAAACCTTTCTGAACAGTTCCTGATACTCATTTCACTGATTCATCTAATTTTATCCACCTGAGATGAGTTAAAAACAAATTTGCAAATCCAAAAAGGCTTCCTCTCCTCTCCTCTCCTCTCCTCTCCCCTCCTCTCCCAGCATTGTTTTCCCAATGGAAAGAGAAGCAATGGGATATGAAATGCGAACTCTCATTCCCAAGCCCATAAGGTAACCCTCTGCTGTTGCTGCAGTTCCTGCTGCCAGCCCTGTCAGCAGCTCCAGTGCTTCTATAGCAACAACTACTACCAACAGTGCGACACTTGCACAAGACAACAACATTTTAGAGAGGACTGCATGTTATACACTTGAAACAAAGCATCTGTCAATAAACCCTAAGCTTGCCTCTGAATATAATTCATCTGTATCTTTCCCAGCAGCCTCGTCACACCTGCCTGGGCAATATAAGGTTTCAAGGAAATGTTAGGAGAAAGAAAACTCCCACCTTTATACCAAATATATACAAACAAAAATTAGCAAACAAAAATTAGAAATTTAGCAGCCAAAGAAGCATCCAGAACAGTTAGTGGCAGATAAGTATAGATATCAAGAAAAATGCACCTCGAGCATTTCTCCTTTGTTCAGGAATCTTCCTTCATCTTGGATTATGCAGAGGGCATATTTCATCTCTACAGAGTCCTAAAGACATTTGTTAAGATAGAAGAAACATAATCTAAATCCTAAAACTCTCTTGAGCAATACACAATATTTGGTTACTACCTGTCATTCAGAAAAGGAGCATAGGCAGGTACAGAGAAAAACATATGCAAACAGAACTTTTCCCACTGTTAAAGATTACCTGAAATCATGAGAGAAACATGAGGCATAATGGGATTTATTATGTCTTTGGACATGATCATGTCATTCGTTTATTTACTCACTGTGGTGCCTAAGTTTTCCATCAGCACATTGCATGGAAGAAAAAGTGTATGTTATAGGAGCATAAAGCTGAGTCAAACAGTAATATTTACTGGACTTGGAACTTATCATGTACACAAACACTTTTGCTTGCTTAGCAAAGCTCTGTAAACTCCTGTAAATTGTAGCTTCCTCTACAGAGATCAATAAATGTGAAGATTTCCCACAGTGCCTCCAGAGTTCCCAGCCACTGTGGGATTTAGTGAGGATGTCACCTAATGCTGTCACCTGAAGTCTAGAATTAGGAGTAGGTTCTGCTAACGAGGAGGCAATTTGAAGCAACAAGTATGGCAAACTACAGAAACAAAGTTCAGAAGATAAGAAGGTCTCAGTTCCTGATGTCTCCAGATTTCTTTCATGCTCCATTTTGTTCTTAAGTCATACACAATCACTACCAGCAGAGATCTCTCACTTGTACACATTTACTGTCTCAGCACAGTATTCACTCACATTTTGTTCATGTTCCTGGATTCCTATTCCCACTGATAAAATTAATACAAACATGATGCAACAGAAAATCCTTCTAAATGAAAATACAAATTTTTGTGTTTCTTTACTGTCTTTGCAGGCTGGAAAACCAGAAATACTTTAAACAGTGCGAAAGTGGCATTTTCAAGCTTGTTTCTCTTTTGCCAAATTTCATACCACTTCTCAGTGTAGCAATCTATAAAAAGACACATACCTACTTTTTCACAAAAAACTTCAGAATCACTTGATGCCTAGTCTACAGAAAGAAAGGGAAAGGGCTAAATTTTGCCCTCTGGCCAATAGAAGGCAGCTTTCTTCCTTCCCCAAACCCACCAGTCATCCTTGGGGGAGCCACTTGGCAAGGCACCTGGGGAAACTACTTTTACCAGCTGTTTAAATTTCACCATCCCAACTCGTTCTCCTGAATCTGTTCACAAGTGAATAAGACACAACCTGCCCTCTGCAGCCTCAGCCATAAGCCTGACAAGAAATAAAGATGCAGCACTGTGGCTAGAAGATGGCAAAAGAACACACTGGACCAGTAAGCAGAAGATAGAGAGCTGGCTGTCATCAGTTTGTAAGAGGTCTGTGCTGCAGTATGT
Source organism: Irena cyanogastra (assembly GCA_013397155.1). Lineage (NCBI taxonomy): Eukaryota > Metazoa > Chordata > Aves > Passeriformes > Irenidae > Irena > Irena cyanogastra. The sequence goes on along the minus strand of VWZV01017380.1, from coordinate 142,090 downwards.
GGAGTTTCTGGCTGTGAGCAATCCAGTGGTTAGCCTTGGAAAACAGCAGGTAAGATCAGAAACTTCCTTACAATCCAAATCAAGTTCGAATGTGAATGAAACATCTTCGCCTCAGTGGTACTAGAGAGACAGAACTTGAAGATTCTTAAGTTCTCATTTGCAACCTACAAATCCTATTGATGAGTTGTGCACAGCTTCCAGGCAAGGCAGGAGATGCAGAACTTATTAACTCAGATATTAAGCAAGGTAGGGCTTTAACAGAGGTTGACATGTGAGAGAAGCCATAAATCCTGTAGACAACTGACAACAGATGCCGGAAAAGCTAAGCAAAACTGTCTTCCAACATCAGTCTTTTAGGAATTGTTACCTGGACTTCTCTGCCTCGGCACTGTTAACCCTCTTTGGCCCAGACTCCTCTGGAGAGTAATTATATGCTGTAGATCCCTTGTCACTGTGCATGAAGAGACAACAGGTTGTTGGCTGACAGTTCCACTTGTATTGAAGTCTGAGGATTTTGCTCAGCTCTCAATTTCCACCTGTCCCTGGCACAGCTGTGTGTCTACTTAAAACTTGTTTTCCACTGCAGTATTTCCAGGCTTTTCCTCCCACTGCTGCTCACAGCCCTTGGCTTCTCATCTTCTCCAGTTTCTCACTAGAAGCCTCTACTGGCTTAATGCTCAGCTTCATCTTTCTTCCCACCCTAAAACTAAAGGAAAATTTGAAATGTATCTTCTTTTTTTCCTCTGGGGGGCTTCTCACCACTGCATTGTGTCCTGATAAATAATTCATGTCAGAAACTATTTATCTGTGTGCCTGAGAAAAACACTTTTCCAGATCAAACACCATGTTGTTTTGGACTAGTACTCTCCAAACAGACATGAAGGCAGACAGACCTGATCCTCCCAATTTGTTCTGTTAACCTGCTCCCTCACCCCTTTCCAAGTATGCAAGTAAAACATTGTTCTACTCTATCAATAAAATCAGCGTCAGAATTTCTAGAAAAAAGTTTAAAAATTTCTCACAAAGATTTTTTTTTTCCCTCCCCAGCCAAATACCCTTCCTTGTCTTCTTGACTTTCAGGGAATATTTGTCTTTAAGGAAAAATTAAACTTGTATGTCATGTCTCAGAACTATTCTTAGTATATGTACGCATACACTAAAGCCTAGTTTAAGAACTAAGTAGCATTATCATTTTCAATAGTGATTTGAAGGCATAAAGACTCCTCACATTATTCCAAACCACATGCTGAATACCAACATGACAGACAAAAGAAGAACTCTCAAAACATCAAGAAAGCATACTGAATAGAATTTTTGGGGGAAAATAAAATATATTTTAGTCTCTCACTGAATTATTTGGCCCTGAAAGTATTTCTCACACTATTAGAGAAACACCGAGGAGATTCTAAAGACTGTAACAAAGAATGGAAACAAAGAGTGTCATGCTTTATAAAAGACCCGACACTTTCTTAAAATATAAATTATCATAGCATCAACTAAAGTATTCCCAAGTGCTGAGAAACTGTATAAGCAGTTACAAAAGAATAATGATATTTCAACTCGTCATGGAAATCTTTTTTAATGATAATATATTGTATTTCCTTTTTATTTGTGTGTGGCATTTATATATTTAGTGTGCACTCTGCTCACATAGTTCTCTGCAGACTGAAATGAAAAACAGAAACAATTCATTCATGATGCGGTCGCATTGTTATAGTTGCATACGTGGAAAAACAGAATAAAAATAAGAATAATAAAATTTTTCTATTTAAACGCATGGGCCCATCAGCTGAGACTTTCATTAAGATACTAGAAAAAAAACTGTAGAAAGTAGCAAGCACTTACTTACTAGGTTGACCTGGGTGTCTTATAAAAAGAATACAAAAAGAAATTTTACCATGTGTCTGACTGCCCACCTGAGAGAGGGATGGGCGCAGAGCTGGTCCCTTGAGAGAGGCTTTGGTTCTAGAGAACAGCACCCTCCCACCACCATACTGGTGTCAAGTCCAGGTTAGCACTGTGTCTTCAGCTGCATCCCATTCAGAGGATGAAAAGCTGTCTCAGCACGGACACCCAAAACCACACACAGTTTCCCATCTAGTTTATTTAATGCACATGATAAAAATAGGATGACATTTGCATCCTCTCCAAACACACCATTTGAGAATAAAAATTAATTACTTATAATTTGTCACCACAATCTAAAGCTCATTATTGACCCTAATTCTGGTTTGAATTTGATCCCAACAAGCTAGAAAGGGTTTCCACCCTCTTACTAGTCCTTCAAAGGGCAGTCAGCCAAAAAGCAAACAGGCATCACTACTGGAGTTTGATACTCTAATCACACCTGGCATTTTCTTCCATGCCATTGTCACACATGCAGGTAGAATAAAGATGTGAGAAGATCTTGTTCTGCAGTGAAGAAGTTCACTCATTCATAAGTTTCTGCTTTGAATATGTTTCCTAAATTATTGGCAGCCTTGTTAAAAGAAAGCTAGAAATACCGAGTATGGTGGTGAGCTGATGAAAAGTGAAGGTGAAGCCTTTTCATTCAGACTTTGATCTGCCCCCTTCCTGGCCTGATTCAGGTGCTATTGGGTTTGACAATGCTGACAATGGAAGAGTCAGCACTGACAGGTGACTGCAGTAAACTAGAGGGAAAAGAGAAATCTTCCAGATGGGAGTCTGGTAACATTCCATATTTTGCCTCTGTGAACCCAACTGATTAGAACAAGAGAATAAATAAAGCCTGATCTGAAAGACTGCTCTCATATCACAGACTCCGCATGCATATATTCAATACAGAGAAGAGAACTGAGCAACACACAGGTTCCGAACTGATTCTGTGTCTCCACAAGGCATTTATCAAAAAGACTTTGCTGGATTGACCATACATGGATTAGTTTCTCTCTTGAGGTAGTCACAAAGCCGACACTTAGGAAATTAATAATTCAGTCTTGATTTCCACCCACAAAAAAAGCCAAATTCCCCTAGGATTTGCTCATGATAAAGGATACCCTAAGGGTAGTTTGCTAATTACTGTAGAAATAAAATCAGACACAGCACACTACTAATGAAACAGTGAAACAAGCATATTTGTTCCTGTGTAAATATGGCTTTGTATGTTTTGCCACCAAACTTTTATGTAGTTGTGCAAAATCATGAAAAGCTAAACAACCTTTCAATTACAAATATACTCACAGTTATTCTAGCTTACTAGGAAACTGAGAGGTGGTGATTTCAAGAACATGCTCGATATCTACAACTTCTACCTAGTAATTTTGTCATCAGTTTTGTCTTATCAGAAAGCAGCATTAAAAAAATTAAGTGAAAGAGGAAATGCTAAGATAGAAGCAAGTATTTAAATTTTAAAAAGGGAATAATTATTCTGTAGAGCTTCTAATTCTCATTCTTTTCACTAAATACCCTTTCCTTACCTAGACCACTTTAAAATGAAGAAGTGGCATCCACTGCCTTTATGAATGTATGCATAATTATAGATAACTCTCTTACAGGTATTTCAGTCGACATTATTGAACTCATCAGCCAAAAGCTGTTTGTAAGGCTCAGTCACTCACAAAGAATTGTCCATTTCTAATGACATTAATTACTAATCTTTGACCAGACAAGACTTGTATACTTGAGCTAGCAGCAGCACTCTCAACCCTTGCCGTAAGTGACTTAGAGAGCTCAATCTGTGTAGCTTATCAAAAGGATTGAGAGGTGACTTGATTGCAGCTTGTAAGTACCTTCACAGGGAGAAAATACAAGGGCTCTCTAATCTAACAGAGGTGTAACAAAAGACAGCAGTTGAAAACTGAAGTCAAGAAAATTCAGCAGGATATAAACCACACCATTTCCTAACAATAAGGAAGTTAATCACTGGAACAATCTACAAAGGAATCACAGGATCATAGATCATTTTGGCAGGAAAATACCTCTAAGATCATGGAGTCCCACATTCTTGAGCTCCTACAGTCTCGAGAACAACATCCGATGCCTTTCAGAAACTTATGCTTTAGCTCAACATGGTGTGCTTCAGCTGAAACACAAGTTATTATGCTCAGCTACAGGGTACCTGGGGGAATTCAGTGACCTATGATGTACAGTAGGTCAGATTTCAGCATCTATTACTGTAGTTTAGTTTTTTGGTGGTGTTTTTGTTTATGTTTTTGTTTTTGTTTTTTTACTGTGTAAGACAGTATTGCTGCCAAACAGGCAGACTTTCAAGCACACAAGCCTTCCTTCAGGTATAACATAAACTGAAGCAGCAACTTACAATGCTGAAAACAAGTAGAAAAAAATTGCTCCAACTTTGATTGCTGTTCCACATCCTGGGTTAAAACAGCAGAGGTTAAAAGTAAGGGATACTAACATGGAGCAAGGTGCTGTATCCCACACCTTTTTAATGAGTGCTAGTGATAAAAGAACAGACCAGAACCTGCTTTTTAACAGCAAAACATGAACAGAACAACTGCTGCCTCTTCTGTGCTGATCCCAGGTGCTTTGTTAGCTTTGTTAGAACCTGTAAGAGAAATAGGGAAGTGTCTCAGCCTATTCTCTCCTTTCTTTTTTATTTTGAGAGTAAGGAAACTGAAAGCTTTCTGATGAGAACCTCAGCTGAGCTCCACAGCTCTTTCCTACTGTCCAATTACATCTTGTCATTGCAGAAGGAGGTCATATTTAATGCAATATCATTATTAGTCTCCTGAACAGTTTGTCTTCCTGCACAACAGTTCATTGATTATAGACTAGTGGTCAGACAAATCCTCAGCAGGAGGTTCATAAGCATTATTCCGTTATATCAGTAAAACTGTGTTGGTACATGACAGCTGAGAAACTCCAGAAGTTTTGCCGTGGTCATTGTCAAACAGGATTTTCCCGTGGTCCCATCTGTTGTGCTATGCATGTAGTGTGACAATTATAAGGAAAAAGTGTTTCAATAATTTTTGCTATGACACTAACAATACAAATTGTCAAAGTAGTTAAGCCACTTATAGGCAAATCAAACTTCCAAACTGTCTTTGTTTAAATGCAGGAATGGAGAATAACTGCTGCAATAAGTACCAAAGAGAGTGCTACTTTCCTGTGCAGATTTCCAACAGCAACATTTTGCTGGTTTCCACACCATAAATGTACCATAAATGATGTACCACAGAGGCCCATGTCACTATCTTGAGAAGTTTATTCAACCAGTTTGTTATTTAACCTTGTATTTTTTGTATTTGCGTTTATTTTCAGGTGAGGTAAACTTTGCTGGAGCAACGTTGATGAGTTTGGCATGCTCATCTAATTAAGCAGACTTAAACTCCGTAACTAAAGTAACCCTCTTAGTAACAATGTTCCTAGAGCTCATTAAGTGGGCCCTGTCTTTTCTGAGTCAACATCCTACAGACTTCTACTGATAACTAACAGCAATTGGCAACAAAATCATCAAACACAGAATGACAGCCCAGAATTAGGCACTTGCACTGCTGAAAATCTTCATGGCAAACTTTTCCCCATCCATTACTCATTTGTATTTTTCCCTTTACTGCTGTCTTGTGCCCCAGTCTATGGGAAGGAAAAGAGAACTTTGTAGACTATTTCTCCCGTCAAAGCATTATCAGAAGCATAGCAAACTTCAGCTCTCCTTGATCCTGACACAGACTGTCCAATTAATATCATCAGTTCAATTAAAGCACATTTTATGAATCAGAAAGGGTGCACCAATCCACAGCTGTTTTTCCGCCAATAAGTACAGATACAGAAAACTTGGGATTGAATGGACTGGGATAACAACGCAGTAGTAAAAGGGTAACAAGTTACTGTGCAAGCAACTGTGACTTACTGTAATAGCAGCTCTTAGCAGTAGGTGCTTACAGACAGTGACCTTGATTTAGCAAAAATGCTTAATTAGAACTTAAACCTCTTGCTTAACAGAGTACTACAGCATAATGTAGCAGGATGGTTTATGAAAAAGGCATTACTACATGTAATTTAACCATTAAAAAAAGGTAGGACTCCATTAGTTTGCAAAACTCTTCTGTCGTGTCTTGACAAGGTCTTTGTTCTTGGACCAGAGTTTCATAGCAGGTAATCTGACCCTGATACACAGCAATCACACTGAGCTGTTGAAAGCGCGTGCTTGCAATACATACAATTTTCCCTTTCTTACTACAATATGTGTGGCTACTACTTTCTTACAGGTATGGATACACTTGAAGAGAATGCTAAATCTTGCCCTGTTTAGTGCCTTAAAATAGTCCAAAGCATAAGTCCACCAAAATCTGTTAGGAAATCCATTCCCCCAATAACCATTGTTCAAGATAAGCTAAGGTCTCCAATACAGACTACACATTTTAGTAGCAGCAATGGCAACTCAGTACAAAAAATTAGTAAGTGAAAATTATTATCCTCACAGAAGTGGAGAAGAAATCTCAGTAATCAATTATTTTCAATAAAACTGGTGATTCTAAAAAGAATATTTACCAGAATTCATGTCCTGTGAGAAAGCATACTGGATCTAGCTGGGACGGAGTTAATTTCCTTCATAGCAATCTTTATGTTAGATTTGTGACTAAAATATGTGACTATGGTAGATAGTCACAGATTTGTGACTTCGTTGATAACACACAAGGCTACTATTGACCTTGGATGGCATCAAGGCTTTCTCCCACTGTGGCCCCTTCAGGAAGTGGATGGGGTCACATAAGAAGTTGGCAGGGTAAGACACTGACTCTAGCTGGCCAAAGAGATATCCCGCACCAAATGACACCATGGTCAGATATAAAACTCAGGGAAATGAAGAGGAAGGGGTGATCAAGTTACGACATTTGTGTTCCATATCAACTGTTAGGTGTGCTGAGAGTCTGCTTTATTAGAACTTGTCCAAGGATGGAAAGTAGTGAATGAACTCCTTTTTTTTTGTTTGCTTGCATATGCAGGGTTTTTCCACTTGTGAAACTGTCCTTATCTTGATGCATGAGGTTTCCACTTCTGCTTTTCTCACACTCTCCTCATTCCATGTGAAGAAGATGAGTGAGAAGCTGATGGGTAGTTGGCTGACAGCTGGGGTCAACCCACCACAAGAAGGCAAAAAGTCCAAATACAGAAATAAAGGACATAGAAAAAGAAAATGGTAAGAATGACTGACAGAAGAGTCCAGTTCTTGCATGTGCTGAATCCCACGGTACCTGAGGCAGAGGGGGTCTGGATCTGAGGCACCAGACCAAAAGCACTCAGTACATTTCTTTTCAGATGACAGAAACAGGAGAGGGAAAAGAAACCATTCAGTTGGTGCTAAACACATTTCAGCTAGTGGATGGAGGCTTAAAATCCAAACGCAAAATGTCATCAAAAGCAGAATTACTTGATCATGTCTAACCTGTAAATAGTGCAGGGAATGTGACTAAAGAAGAAAGAGACTAGGTGAGCTAAATGAAGGGGTCAGATAAGTGTGTAACTTGTAGAGATGTTCCCCCCACTTATTCCTGCAGGAAGGGAAAGATAGAAACATACACACCAATTACATAACTTTTATTTTTCCAGCACTTAAAGCAAATCTTACTGTATGAATAAAAAAAAAAAAGAAAAAAAAAAGATAAAAGCAAAAAAAAAAATTCCTTTGTACTTCAAGCTCTTTGGAGTTTGCTGAGAAGTCCATGCTGCATTCTCAAGTCTTCATCTGCCAAGCTCACGGGATAGAGCAGAGATGGTTTCCCTTGAACCACTTTTCAGAGCAGAAATTTGGGGAGGGCTGAGTCACCAGTAGGGACAACTTCTACAAGATTCTAGTAAGCTTTATATGACAATGTAATTCACCAGCTCTCAGGAACTGTGTTGAATATTATAGGGATCATTACACATGCCCAAATCTTTCAGTACTTTGGTATGCACTAGGTATGGCTACAAGGAGTTGGTCTCTCACTAGACACAAAGCAGGGTGGTTATTAGAGATGTACAGCAGCATTCCTGATGTCATCCCTTTATTCCTCCTGGAACATTAAGTCTCTAGGGTTCTGTAGTACAGCGATTTCAGAAAGAAAAAATGAGCAGCAGATCTTTCTTTGGTTACACTCAAAACAGAGTTAAGTATAATTTCCATAGCCTAAATCCTATCTTTATTTGGGTACTCACTGTCCTCCAGAGAAAATTGGAAACTAGGTTACATAGAAGAAACTGTTTGCTGTTCTGTCTTTTCTTCTCCAAAAATAATAAATTTGCTCACTTTAACCTTGTATTAATTCCTGCACTTAAAATATGTTCCAGGAGCCACTGGAGAGGATTGAGCTTAGGATCACAAAGATGATTAGGTGTTTGCAGCATTTCTCTTATGATGAGGGACTGTGGGAGCTGGACCTGTTTAGTCTGAAGAAGAGAAAGCTGAGAGGGATCTCATCAATACATATAAATGTCTCAAAGGCTGGTGTCAAGGAGGTGGTGCCAGATTCTTTTCAGTGGTGCTCAGCAACAGGATGAGGAGCAATGCCCATAAACTAAATCACAAGAAGTTCCAGGAAGAACTTTACATTTAGGATGGCAGAGCATTGCACAAGGTGCCCAGGGAGGTCATGGAGTCTCTCTCTGGAAACACTCAAGCCCCACCTGGACACGTTCCTGTGTCACCTGCTCTAAGTGACCCTGCCTTGGCAGGGTACTGGGCTAGATGATCTGCAAGGTCCCTTCCAACCTTAAATATTTTGTGATTCTGTCTCAGGACCATATGTGACAGAAATTAGGAAAGTTTTGCTGAAGGCTTAGTTGTCCACTTTATGTTTATTCACAAAGAGAAAATGCTATCATTTTTTCCTCGTCAAGTGGAAATCACAGGTTACAGATTTGCCCTGATTTTTTTAATCAGTGCATCACCTCTTTAAGCTTTTGTCCAGTATACAAATATGCACCTCTTTATACAGTGTCCAGACTTTTTTTTTACTAACTTAATGATCACTTGAGAAGATCACCTGTGAGAAGACAAGACCACTAAATAATGTCTTCAGGAAAAGAGGGATTGATAGGCAGCATTCAAGTATGAAAACAGTATCGCAGTTCATCTTACTTCAAACCTGACAATGAGAAGAATACAGATTCTTACTTTCTCCAATCAACAGTAAAGAAAGCCTTCAGTCACTAGTTCAAATAGAGTACGTGCTACAGAAAAGTAAATGCAGGTGACATCTTTCCATTCTTTAGCTTTTACAGTGTTTGTTAGATCCAGGTAAACTTAAACAGACCATCAGAATTAAAATCTGAAATGAGTCCTGCATGTGGGATTAAATATATGGTGGGGGGGGGAGGGTATTGAAAACTTAGTAAATCTCAAATTTGTTTAACATAGGAACAAAAAGAAATACAAGATCTTGATAATTTGGGGAAGGAAGAACTTAGCTGTTATATTTCATCCAGCCTTACTGAAGCTGAACAGAGTACCAGTGAAATCTGCAGAATTTGAATTTATATTCATTAAAAAACAGCAGTAAAAGTACACAGGTGGCAGAGACTGGATGACTAAGGAGACAAACCAGCAAAGCCTAAAGCATATTCAAGTGGCAAAATTCCTCAAATTCAGGTTTAGCTGCAGGCAGAAAAGATGAGTAACCTACCCTATTTTTCTCAGCTACAGAGAAGGAAACACAGGTTTTGCAGCCTCATATATTTGTGTCATCCAGATCCTCAGACAGTCCAGACTACCAGACTGATAATGAATTCAAGCAAAATATTGTCAAAAAAGATAACAAAAATATTTGAATTCACTGCAAACTTTTTTCCACAAACAAAAAAAAGCTCTAATTTTTGCCTACATTATGTCTTGGGGAATATGACACAGAGACTTAATAATTAATATCTTGATATAAAAATTTCAAAAATTTAGTGCCTGAAATGTTTTAAAGCTTGTGTAAGTATACTCTGAACATAAGAACATGTTCTGCATTAGGTAGTTTTGGGACTTAATGCTGGGATGGCATGTTGCCTCCACATCACTGGTATCTTAGAGTTCTGTTAGTGTGGGGATGCTTTCCAGAGCTCATGCATCAGACCCAGCAGACATGGGTAAGTTTGCAGAGGGTATGTGCTTGTAAACAAGCATATAAAAATTTGTACATTTTTATTGTTTTGTCTAAGGAAAGAGTAATTTTGACCACAGTTTCTTAAAATCAATTCAGCAGTTGCTAAAGAAGATTAATAATATATTTCCTGTGTGATTGATTTATTTTTTGTAATACAAAACTACAGCATTAAAAAAAAAAGTAATTTTTTTTCATCTCACACTTACAGATTTCCTGCAACAAGTAGAAATTTTGAAGATGAAAACGCCTTGTTCACCTGGATATCAGGTGCCCACCAAAACCATTCTGTCACTCCTGCTCTCACTTGCATAGGGGACAGAAAATCCACTGAAAGGGTCAGTTTAATTTATTGTCAACTAAATCAGAGTAGGATAATGAAAATAAAACTAAATCTTAAAATACCTTCCCCTCACTCCTCTCTTCTTCCCAGGCTTAACTCTACTCCCCATTTTCTCTCTCTCCTCCCCCACAGCAGCACAGGGAGACAGGAAATGGGTGCTGTGATCAGTTCATCACACCTCTATCACTTTTTCCACCTCAGGGGGAGGATTCCTCACACTCTGTCCCTGCACCAGCATAGGGAGCCTCCCAAGGGAGAGAGTCCTCCACAAACTTGTCCAAAGGGAATCTTTCCTATGGGCTGCAGTTCTTCACAAACACCCCAGAGTGGGTCCCTTCTACAGGCTGCAGTCCTTCAGGAATCGCTCCAGCCTGAGTCCCCTGCGGTGTCACAAGTCCTGACAGCAAACCTGCTCCAGCATGGTGTCCTCTCTCCATGAAGTCACAGGTCCTGCCAGGAGCCTGCTCCAGCATGGGCTTTCCTTGAGGTCACAGGCTCCTTTGGGCATCCACCTGCTCCGTGGGGTAGTCCTGCACGGGCTGCAGGTGCATCTCTGCTGCAACATGGACCTCCTGTCTCACCACAGGCTGTACCATGGGCTGCAGGGGAATCTCAGCTCTGGTGCCTGCAGCACCTCCTGCCCTTTGTCCACTGCCCTTGATGTCTGCAGAGCTGTTGCTCTCACGTGTTCTCACTCTCCTCTCCTCTGGATGCAATTGCTGTTGCACAGCAACTTTTCTGCCATCCTAAATCTATTATCCCAGCACCTCTGTTGCTGATGGGCCCAGCCTTGGCCTGAGGTTGGTCCATCTTGGAGCCAGCTGACATCGGCTCCGCTGGACTTAGGGGAAATTTCTGGCAGCTTTAACAGAAGTCACCAGAGTAGCACCTCTCACTATCAAAATATTGCCACACATATCCAATACATTAATATATTCCAAAGACAATCTGCTCTTCTAAGAAATGTGTTCACAAGATAAGCTTTCCTTTTTTTTTTTTCTGTTGAGCAATAGAATTTCAAGTAATTATTTTCATGGCCTGTGATATTTGGGGCTCACGTACCCTAGGGAATTAGGACAGTGTCCCTGACCCAATTATCTCATTTTATAAAAACTGGCATTCATTCAAGACTTAAGTCATGTTTCTCTAATTAATCATTTCAATAATATTTTTTTAGAAAATTTGAAAGATAAAAATAGAGAGGCATTCTACAATTCCAATCTCACTTAAGTACAGAAACCTCATTGAAATGCTGACATAGAAAGGAGACTAAGCTTTATTTGGAAAAAAAAAAAAGAAGAAGGCAAACAAAAATAAAAGGAAACCAAATCAATATCATAAATTCTCTTAGAAAGTCCTACATGAGTTCTACACATGGTACACTGCCAAAGCAAAAAATTAAATTCTATTACTTTGGCTCAGATTTATTTCTATGAGAACACATGTGAACATGAAAACCACAGAAGTTTGGATCAGGACTAGAATTCTTCCTAGATGTATTCAAGTCTCTCATTAGAAGAAGTCTTTTCTAAATAGTGAACTTTTAATATTAGGCTTTCTCTAATTTTCAAGGTTTAATTCATTACCTTATGTAAGTAAGCTAATATAATCTCAAGTAGATCTATAATTTCCTAGAACTGATTGACAAAAAGAACTTTAATTTAGGAAAAGAAAACCAAACTCAATATGGAGGCCGGTGAACTTTAAACTGCATAAAGTAAATTTGTAACCTTGACATTGTTGTATATCATCAATGTAAGTAGCAAAATGATGCATTATGGCTCTGCAAAGCAATCTGTTCTTTTCTGGGCTTAAAGAAACTTCAGTCAATACTGCACTTTTAAAAATCAGTAGGTCTTATCTGTCTGAGGCAAGAGTGGATATACTTTTCCAGCTCTAAAAGGGCTGGAAAATTCAAATGCTATGATTTCAAGTAAGTGGCCAGCAACAAGAATCCAGCCTGTGATTTCTGTGTGGTTTTGAGCCTTTATAGCTCAGGAGGAAACATCTGTATTGCCTAGCTGCCAATACAGGAGGAAGACACATCACTAGTCCAAGCAGAAGCACAGCTTGCACTTATGTTTCAGCTTACACAGAGCTTATAGAATTCTCATTCCTTCTTTTATCCAAATAGAGACAAATATTGGGTAAAAGAAGATATGTTTAAAGCAAAAGATAAATAGTCATATGTTAGTAACGATGTATGTTCCAAGACAGTTACAAGGAATAGTACATCTCTCCAGTAAGTAGAAGACAGCTGTGATCATTCTGCTAGTTTGGAAGGGTAGAAAATTGACAGATCAGGATATGTAAATTGCAAGCCATTGCATTTCTGTTACACTGCACACATGTGACTGGAGGAGAACTTGCAGCCCTTGAAGAACAGTGAAGCCATTCATGGTGGTCTGTCATAATGTGGAGAAAACACACACCTACAAAAGTACAGAAATAAGGAAAAAACTAAAGCAGAAGTGTAAGGTTTGTGAAGACAAACACAGAATCTTGGTAAGACAGTGAGGGAAGATGTAAGAGCACTTCAATGAACCTATAGAAACATGCCATGAAAGGAGCAATGTGATACTACTGATGACTCCTGCTGACCTTCATGGGGTGGGTTTGCACTTTTTGGCCCATGCATCCTGCTGAAGAATCATTTGCTATACTCTAAGGTACAGCATATATCACTGGGTTGGTTCTACACCTACACAGGTGAAACATACTTGTTCTATGCCACAGCTTACTCACATACTAATTTGAAAGGTCAATAATGTTGACAAAGCAACAGCTTGTTTTCTGCTGGCCAGAATTAAAATGCTGAGGATTATGCTGAGGAATAACTAAAAGGAAGAAATGTACTTGTGAATTTTATTAGCTCATTTTCTAGAAAGAAAGAATCCCCAGGAGATGAGTGAGCCCATCAACAGAATAAACAGACAGCAAATGTAAGAAAAGGTGGACACCATGCAAATTTGTCTTACATAATATGTCCTTTCACCAACAGGGACGCAGTAAACAGCATCTCTGCTCAGAAATGGCCCTCCCAGAGCCCACTCTCACCAACATGAAGAGCAGCCTGATCCCAAGGAATTCAGAGTAACTCAGGACAAAAATGAATACAGTTTGCCCCTCAGTTTTTATGGCACATAGTCTTAAGTGGGGAAATTTTTTTGTTTATTTGGAGCATATGTGTATATTTTTCCCTAAACAATGTAGGATAGGATATCTTCTTGCTTACTAGTCACATCTGACAGTTTCTGTCATTTCTTTTTCCTCACTGTATTTGTCTGTTTTCTTATCCCTCCACTTCACAGATGCAGTCAAGTTGAAATCAAGACAGCTTTCATGCTTATTCCTAAAGGGTTCAGTCTTCTTCAATTTACCCAAGTTCAGATTAGTACTGCCTCTCTTTTTTTTTACCTCCCCAGAAACATCTCTATATGGCACAGAATTGTTGAAGGGAGATGGAATTTATGAACTAGGATCTAAAATCTGTCCCTCTTCTCCACCACAATTAGTTATTTTCCTAGTTTGTTAGAATAATGATGGAATTTAATGATAAAATTCTTATTAAAACAAATTTAAACAATACCTACCCTCTTTGAAAGTTAGGAATTTAAACTAGACCACATTAAATTCAAATTCCTGGCAAAGTTGATTGTGTTATCATGCTGGCACACTCTATATTTTCTCCAAGTGTTGAAATGAGTGATAGCTATTTCTCTTGTGGAAGAAAAAGTGGTTTGATATCAGGTGAATCAGTTGAAAATACACCCAGCTGAATCAGGTGAATCAGTTAAAAATACACTCTAAACAAAAGAGTAAATAGAAACTGCACTCTTGTTTTCTGAGGTTTTAATTTTTTCCTGTGTTTTTTGTTGAATAGGAGTAGGGAAGGTAAACATTGCCTGATATGTTCTTTCTCCAGATGTAGATATCAGCAAGTTTAGATCCTGGAAGAGATGTCATGTGGTTATTGCAGCTTATGTCATTATACTATTTATAGATATCCACAGGCATAGGAATGAACCTTGTTGTGCTGTTGTTCACAATGATGACTGACTGTAGTAATGTTTTCCCTTTTGGTAATATAATCTTAGTTAATGACTGCTTCCCTCAGTACTCTATTTTTGGAAAGGACATTTAATTATATGCCTGGTTTATCATTTCTTATATTAATTACATCTAGAGGTCATGTGCTAGCACTTTTAATATTTAATGTTTTGAAAATAAATTAAAATACATCATTTCAGGATAACTAATTTCCAGATATTACAAAAGGATTACAGAAACAATTATGCTCTATATTGTAAGTCTAGATGACTTAAATTATAGCTAAATGGAGGCTGTGTGTTTCCTCTTTAGGATACCAATTCAAACCCATCTGGTTTACTAGAGACAGAAAGATAGATTCAAATATGGGTGGTTGACTCATTTGCTGGAAGAGTGAAACTGATTTAGGCTGGAATTTTCAAGGACTCCAGAAGCATCTTATCTCCTCAGATACCTCTGGAAATCCTAGTCTTAGGTTTTGGGATTTTTTTCACAAAGTATAAAATCCTCACTCCACTAAAATCAATGGTAATTCTTAACCTCAGCAAGGCCAGAATTCAAACTATTCAGGCCAAGTACTATTTTGTTCATTTCTTTTTTACAGCAGCCAGTTTCCAAGGAGAGTATTGACTGTGTTTGAAGTGCTGCTTCCAGACACTTCAGGAATTTTTAATTTCATCCTAACTTATGTATTATTACTTACTTTGTGAAGAGGGGAGTGGTGGGAGGGAATCTTAGCAAGAAAAGGTGGAAAACAAGAAAATTATCTGAGTATGAATAATGCTATTTGGATGCATCCATTTGTCAAACACAGTCTCCAAACTAATGGTCATACTGTGATAGACTTTAGAAATCTCAGCACTGCTCAGGATGTTAAATTGTGATGATGTCTGTAAGGAAAGTCTCCGCCCTAGAAGATTTGTATTTAAGCTAATTAGAAATAAAATGGTGAAAGTTGTCGTCACTCCTCTTTACATATGGAGAGCTAAGAGCACAAACATCGTCACTCCTCTTTACATATGGAGAGCTAAGGCACAAAAAATGGAGAAGCTTGCATCATATAAGATGCAAGAGCTTCGTTGAGTCTTCAAAGTCCTCATCAAGCATAGTCATTTAACCTGTCTGTCTATAGTCCTATTTTCACTCAAATATTTGCATGTTGAAATATTAAAATTTTCAGGTAATATCTCTGAGTACAAGAAGAACACCAAAACAAGTAATGTTCAGAGTTTAAATAATTTATTTCTTTTATTCTGTTGTAATTAACCTTTCCTGAGTGCAAGAAGCTCAGCAGGATCCTGATGATGACACCAAACTGGGTGGTGAGGTGAACAAATGTGTCAGATGGGAGAACCATCTTACAGACATAATGGGACAGATTGGAAGGCTGCCTACCAAGAACAGTATGAAATTTAACTAAATGCAAGATCCTGTACCTTGGTTGGCATACACTAAGAGCCCAGTGCAGAACAGGTTCTACATGGCTGGTGAGCAGCCTTGCTGAAAAGGATTTGAGGGACAATGAGCTGAACACAGGACACACCAGTGTGCTGCTGGAGGAATAAAGTTGAATCCCAGGAATTACAAGGGACATTACAGGCAGAGGTGCAGATGTGATCATTCCACTCTACTCAGCACCTGCCAGGCTGTACCTGCAGTAGCATGCCCTTTTCTGATCTCCACAAGGCAAGAAAGACATGGGCATATTGGACAGAGTCCAAAGGAGAGTGGCAATGATGTCCAAAGGGCTGGAAATCCTGCCCTGTAAGGAAAGACTGAAGGAGTTGGGTCTCTTCTCCCTGGAGAAGGCTCTGATGGGACCTCTTCACAACATTCCAGTACTTAAAGGGCAGCTTCAAACGGGACAGAGGCTCTCTCCTCACAAGGAACAGCACAGAGAAGACAAGGCACACACCAGGAGTAATTTCACCTTAAGAAATATCTTCCCCAGGGATGTGGTAGGGCCCCCACTGCTGAAGATTTTCGAGATATATGATTGGACAGGGTGCTAGATAATCTCATTTATGCTGCCTTTCCCTTGAAAGCTTAGACCAGATAATCTTTTGAGGTCCCTTCTGGACTATTCTGTGATTGTAGGATAAGTTAGTAAATCACAGTTATCAGGAACTGGTAGCATTGAGATAATTTCCAAGGAGTCTAATATTTATATGTCTCAATATAATTCAATATTTAAAGATTATAAATCAAAAAATAACTTCTTTGGTATGTTCCAGTTCTTCTGATTTGCACCAAGATAATTTGAGAGTGTTGCTTATCATCTCCCCAGCCTCTTCACACTTACTCACCCATTTGTAATGCTTTTAGGAGGTGCGCTGGCAAAATGTTACTCTTCTGGGCTTTCAGGAGATGATCATATACCCAGACTCTTATGTTTTGTTCTCTTCTTGGCAAGGGCAAACAATTTCAACCCACTCAGTTCTCTGCAGGGCACAATTATATTTTCTGCTCATCCCTGCTGGAACATGAAAACAAGGAAACAACTGTAAAGAAAAAAGGGATGTGATGCAGAAAGAAACCAACCTGGTTTATCTATATCCAAGTCCATTATATGTGAAGTGATTTTCAGTTCTTGAACTTTTTTGTTGAGGACTGACTGGATTGGATTGCTTATTTTGTGTCAGCATGCAGTGAATGCCCAAATGCTGAAGCAACAGACTAGGCCAATGCTTTGAAGTTTAAAAAGATTGTGAGCGACAGAAAAGAAGGGATAAAGTCAGAGCACAGGTGAAAAGATAAAAGTACCTTCTCCTCTGAGGCTCTAAGGGAGATAAGGAAGATTTTTGCAAAGACAAACCATGTCTTGAGGGAATTTCCAGATACTTGGTTTTACTTCTGGGACAGAAAGTGTCCCAGTTGCCAGAATAGATCTCAGACACTGGGAACATTTTTGCTGGAACGTTTTTCAATGCGGAAAGGTGGGCAGAACCGAACTTCAACACCCATCTCTCACAACAAAGCCAAATGAATTAGGGCTGTTGAGACTGTCTGTAATACAGACTGATACAAACTAGGAAAACAGTATGTCAGAAGAACCAGTCATGTGCTTTTCCCTGATAGTCTGACAACCTCACACACTTTCTCAAATTGAAATGTTGTTTCCAAAACACCTGCCTACAAAGAATTGACCACAGCAATGACTTGTCAGAGGTAGTCACTATAGGATAAGGGGAAACACACACTGACTGCTTTTATCATCTCAATAAGACTCTTAAATTTCCAGTGTGCAGTGAGTCATTCGGCTCCTGGTTGAAATCAGCTCTAATAAATGCAAGTCTTGTCTTTGGCAGATTGTGAGAAACTTTGACCTGCTTGAAGTGACTGCCTTCAATTTCAGTGCCAAAATGGTTAAGAGCTAGTTCTTTGAGTCACTGGGTTTGCTCTGCATCTCTCTATAGCAAAAACCACTTCTTGGAATATTATTTTCTGCCTTCAGAGGTTCCTAATGTAAAGATCCCTTCATGGAAAGAAGGTTCTGAACTCTGAATGGTTCACTGGGCAGAAGTGAACATCTATTTCGTTTAGCATGCTGTGTTATCCAAGCCCCTAACATGACAGTCCATTGACTGTGTTGGTCTTTGATGCACTACGTACCACACATTTTTGTGGCTCATGAACTAATTACTTGGCATGTACTGTAGAAAGGCAAAGGGAGAAATTATTCCAGGAAAGTATCACCTGGAAACAGTAGCAAGATTTGAGCTAAAAACCATAAGATAAAACAGAAATCTGTTTTAATTTTGGATCTTGAGTCAGAGGGAAATACTGCTGACACCATCTGGCCTTCAACATTCAAATTCTATGAATAAGGCATTGTATTAAATTCCTACCTCATTAAATCAGCTGTTTAGCTCTATTGTGTTCTGCTACTGCAGCTCTGATCTACATTTACAGTGCTGTCTGTAATACCTTGTAAGGCAAACAAAATGCCTGAGCTATGAGGTAAAATGTAATGCAAAAGTTGGGCCAACTACATTCTTGTCTAGTTTACATTCTTTACTGAATACTTGTTGAGCAGCATTTTTTTTTAATGTAGTGGGGAGTTGCAAGGAGCAATCAGCTTTTCCAAAAATTCAGAAAAACAGTCAAAATATCTTTCACAAGGAGAATTTCCTTGTCAGCACCATTCAGGAGCCGTTAACCTTAGGAGAAAGGAAAAAACAAAAACAAAACAAAAACAAAAACACAAACAAAACCCAAAAACACCACTAAGTCTAAGAATAGGGCTATATCTTTGAAAGAGAAAGTTGTTGTTGAAAGGCCTTAGACCTTAGACTGGCACCACTGGAGATTTTGACGGATGATTAAGACAAATACCATCTGGACAAGCAACATGCCTCTAATACGCTATTGTCTATCAGTCCTGGCCTTTAAACACCAGCTGTGACTGTCAAGATAGGATGAGTTCTGTCACAGGCCCACTTACTCCCCTTTAAAAGGACAAGATGCTTGGCAGTAACTATGCTCTCCCGAAGAAAATATTAAAAGGACTGTTCTCTTTTCAAACTTTTCCTTTAAATGTGTCTCCTGCTTCCTGCAATGAACTTGGTTAATTAAGCAGCTGGCATATTGTGGGCAGTGCTTATTATACTGATCACTAACATTTCAGCCCTCACTGTGGAGATTCTAGTTTTGTATCTCATCTTACATGTTGGATTTAAATACAGCAAGGTATTTTTCTTCTCTTCTTGTGGTGCACGGCAGAAGGGAGGGGCATCAGTGTGCAGAAAGAAATTAACAGGAGCACATGAATAACATCATTTTATACAGTTAGTAGTGTCCATATAAAATGCTCCAAAATATCATTAGAGAGTAACAGTTATGTTCTTTTCCTAAATATTGCTCTTTTTGTGTTTGCAGTGCTGCCTAAAGGGTAGAGTATTTGAAGACAAAAGTTTGAGAGGGCAGCACACAGTTGAAAAAGGATAAACTTTCCAGTGAGTTGCTGTAAAACATTCATTATATTTTCTTCTACTGCTGCAGAAACAAAACTGGAGTAGGTGACCTAGCTGATCCTCCCCAGTAACTTGTCACTGCTCCCAAAATTTAGAGTCACTATATAGACATGAAGCTCTCTGTGCGCTCAGGGATGCCCTTTGGACATCAATGTCAAAATTTAAAGGACAGCAGGGGTTACTGTTTCCATTATTTTGTATTTCACTGCCTTTCTAGTTATTGTGAAATCAGAATTGTCAGGCTGATTTTCATTCATGGAGCTGATCTAGACAATCTTCTTGGCTCTGTAAAGCAGTAGATTTTATCATTAATTATTTCCTAAAATATCTCCAACCTCAATCAAGCAGTACAAATAGAATACAATGCAAAATACAAGCAGACTTCCTAGAAGTTTTTCAAGAGATGTTGCCTCTTTATTTGGCTATTAAAGAGCATTTTTGTTTGCTTGCAAAGCCAAGGAATACATTTGCCAGTCCCTTGACACCTGTCTGCAAGTGTATGCGTCTGATATGAATTCTGCCACGAGCCAGTGGGAAAAATTTTTGTTGGTGTCCGTTGTGAAAAGGTTGGCAGCATATCCATGTTTATATCCCACTATGAGTCTCTTGAGCTGCTTATCTTTCTCAAGTGCTAGCATTCATCTTAGGCAAATCCTACATCCTGCCACAAACCTACTGCTGACTTGGTTCAAGTCACTTGGGGCCAGATCTAGTGTGGCAATGCAGAGCACCATGGGCGTGCTATGTGATTATGTTTAATCCAGTATCCTCTCTCTGACTGCTGCCACTAGGAGAGCAAGGTGCAAAATGTCATTTTTAAGTGGGATTTGCTTTTCCCTGCCCCTTTCTGTTGGTAGTGGGAATGGCGCAAGAAGACAAAAATAAAGGGGAAAAAAAAGAGTGAGAAGAACAAAAAAAATAAGTAAATAAATAAATGGATTCTGGAGATACAGAAATCTAACTAAGACCTTTTAGTAGAATTGAGGATGAAGAAATAAAACGAAGCAGAAAGGAAAATTACAAAATCAAGTAGTGGAGAGGAAACATTAAAGAAGAACAATGCTTACAGCATTCTCTGCTGTGGATACCTGTTAAAAATCAATCTGTTTGAATGAAGATGTCTCAAAACCACTTATATTCCATATATATATTCCATATGTCTGCTTACTCTACAGCTATAATCTCATGCCTCAGCCTGGGCTTTAACCCAGTCATATTCTGAATCCAGCATTTTATTCAAATTAAGTCACGAGATGTCTCCCTGGCTAACTACCACAAGAACTGTAAATATATAGATTCTTTCTACTTCCACCTGAAGAGAAGCGCACTGAAACCTAGCTGATTTTTGCCTCCTATTTTTTTTGAACTGAGAGAGGTCAACAGAATTGCTAACAGGGTTGATACCTGTTTTAGAGATCAGTCAATGACTGACCATTCCATAAACTCACCTTTGATAGTCTGTTGACACAGCATCTGGGTATCCGAGCTCCCCCCCACACCTTGTTGCCTTGGCAGTTCTGTAAGGGGATAGAAAAGGGGATAATGACATGCCCAAATATTGATCAGGTTTTATATTTAAAGTCAGTAATCACTGAGCACAGGGACAGTCACCAGGTTTTACCTCTTACCCAGGATAAATATACAGTAAGGGTACAGCTACTGACACCAAGATTCATGCTTTGTGAACCTCCAACTGACGTTTGGAGATCATGAGCATAAAAGAAAAAAATGTGCAAAAAGATTTAAGGTGGTAATTTAGTACAGATTTCCTCATTGTGAAAAAGTCCTTGCTGTCATAGAACTGCATTGGATCTTGAACATTCCTTCCACTTAGTTCATTTTTATTGTAATAATAAAATTATGACTTTCTAAAGTAAAATCAGATTTGATAACTCCCACACAGATAAGAATAAACTGAAAGTCAGCATGTTCAAAGTGTTATAATTTGCATTCATATAGTGCCTGTTATCAAAGAATCTCAAAATATTTTTAAATGGCTATTATTCAGCTTTTCAGAGGAGAAAGCAAAAAAAGAAATACGATCATGAAGATTAGCATTTTTCATCTTGAATATAAATATTGGATACAAAAACCATGACCCAGCATTCAGAATATCTCAACACCTACAACTGCTAGTAGTTCTGAAAACTGTATTGGGTTTGTGTGGCAAGGTTGTGGCAGTTGGAGCAGGCTACAGGGGTGACCTCTGTGAGAAGTCACAGAAGCTTCCCCCATTATCTGATGGAGTCAATACCAACAGGCTCCAAGACAGATACACAACTGTCCAAGGCCAAATCCATCAGTAATGACAGTAACAATTCTGGGATAACAGATTTAAGAAGCAGAAAAGTTGCTGCATAGGAGGATTGCAGCCAGCCAGAGAAGTGAGAATATGTGAGAGCAGCAGCCCTGCAGACACCAAGGCCAGTGAAGAAGGGACAGGTGCTCCAGGCACCAGAGCAGAGATTCCCCTGCTCCCATGGTGAAGACCATGGTGAGGCAGCTGTGCCCCTGCAGCCCATGGAATGCCCCTACGCCAGAGCAGGTGGATGCCCAAAGAAGTCTGTGACCCCATGGGGAGCTCACACTGGAGCATCTTTGCTGTCAGGACTTGTGACCCCTCTGGGGACCAGCACTGAAGCAGTCTGCTCCTGAGGGACATGTGGAAGGGGTCTGCGCTGGAGCAGTTCATGAGGAACTGCAGATCATGGGAAGAACTCATGTTGGAGAAGTTCATGGAGCACTATCTCCCATGGGAGAGGCCCCACATGGGAGCGTGGAACAGTGTGAGTCCTCTGCCCGATGCGGAAGCAGTGGCACAGATATCACGCGATGAACTCATCACAGCTCCCGCTTCCCATCCCCCCATGTTGCTGTGGGAGAAGAAAAGAGATAAAATGGGAAGTCAAGCCCTGGAAGGAGGGTTGGAGGGAAGGTGTTTTTATTATTTGATTTTTCGTTACCCTACTATGATTTGGCTGACAAAAAATTAAACTAATTTTCCAACACTAAGTCTGCTTTGCCAGTGACAGTAACTGAGTGATCTCTCCCTGTCCTTGCATTGGCCCATGAGCCTTGTGTTATATTTTCTCTCCCCTGCCCAGATGAGGAGAGAAATGACAGAAAGGCTTTGGTGAGCGCCCAGCATCCAGTCATGGTCAACACCCCAGAAAAAATAATTATTAATATTAACTACTTTCAATTTAAGTAAGTTCTTATTAAAGATTTTAGTTGCTTAGGACTACAGCTGGTTTAAAAATGGAACTCATTTTCATGAACTATTTTGATGTCTTGAGTTTGAGTTCATTCCTAAGGACTTGGAACAAATTGATTTTTATTTCATTTCTCTATTTATTGAGAAATAGTTTGGAAGTAAATGGTTAACATTGTTTTCCATTTGGCTTTCAGATTAGGAGGGTTATTTTAAAAATTATAAATAATTCAGAGCAACTCCCTCCCCCATTTTCAGCAGTTACCTGCTGGCCAGAGCTGAGTCCCTTTACTTTCTCACAGTACCTTTTTGGGTATGATAAAGCACAACCCATTGGCAGCTTCTACATCTACAAATGGCCCTTCCACAGACTAGAGATGCAACTTCAAATGAACTTAAGTCTTGATTTTCTTTCCTGGAAAAATTGTCTAATATATGGGGATACAGAGTGCCATTGATGGAATCTCTCTTCAGAAAAGGCCACCCAGCTGTTTGGTGTTTTGTCACCATAAAAAAAAAAAAAAAAAGGAAAAAACCACCACCAACAAAACCAACGAACCAAAACAAAACAAAACAAAAGAAACAAAAGAAACAAAACACCACAACTATGCAGGTCCGGGAAGCTCTTTCTGTTCATTTCTCTTGTGGTTTAATCCCAGTAAGCAGCTCAGCCCCACACTGCTGCTTGCTTAGTCCCCTCAGTGAAATGGTCAACAGAATTGGAAAGATAAAATTGAGAAAATGGGTTGAGGTACTCACCTTTAATAGGCAAAGTAAAAGCTGTGTGTACAAGCAAAGCAAAACAAGGAATTAATTTACCATTTTCCAAGGGCAGACAAGTGTTCAGTCATCTCCAGGAAAGCCGGACTCCATTCCATGGAACAGTTACTTGGGAAAACAGATGCCTTAACTCTGAATGTTCTCTGTTTCCTCCTCCTTTCCTCAGTTTTTATTGCTGAGCATGATGGCACGTGGTATGGGATATCCCTTTGGTCATCAGGGATCAGTGGTCCTGGCTGGTTCCTCTCCCAGCCTCATGTGCACTCCGGTCCACTCACTGGGAGAGCAGCATGAGAAAACCTGGAGGCTGCGTAAGCACTGCTCTGCAGGAGCCAAACTGAGGGGTTCTCATCACCACCATTTTGGTAAGAAATCCAAAAGATAGCACCATACAAGTTTCTGCAAAGAATTCTGCCCCAGTCAAAACCAGTACAACTCCCCACACAAAGCAGAAGCATGCCCATTCCTCTCAGGTCACCCACCTCTCTATTTGTCTTCATGGAGATTTTTGATCCATCTTTTAGGAAGCCCCACACTACTTCCTCTGTCTCTAGTTGCAGAAAAAAAAGCCCTTTACATTTCAAACACATCTTCAGCCAAGTTAGTGTGATTATCTTTCTACACAAAATCACAGCTGAACCTTCCATATCTTTTAGCACTAGTTTATTCACCATCAATTTCTACTGCTATAATTCTTTATCACAGTCTACATGGTACAATATGTCTATTAAACTGTCAGTTTGGGGTGAAGTAGTTCAAGGAGGAGGGAAATAACTGAGAGTGCAGCCAGAAGTGTAGAAGGCAAAGATGTTAAAAAGTAGCCTTGTCATTAAAAGTGGCAGAAAGGTACTGAGGAGAATCCTATTCAGACTATGTGTTGGGAAAACTCATGCTGAGGGAAAAAAATGGAAACATATAACATCTGCCATCCACCCAGTTGCAAAGGACCTTTGCAGCTTGCAACATTTGGGGAAAATCAGTTTTCAAGAATATTGCCTTGATTCATCTCTAATTTTACTGTGCCTCACCAAGAAGATTTGCATTTGTTTCATGCTAGGGAAGGGGAAGGGGAAGGGGAAGGGGAAGGGGAAGGGGAAGGGGAAGGTTAGAAAAAAGAAAAGTTCTTGGATTTGTTTTCTTGATTTAACACTTAATTAGCGTATCAGCTCAGAAACACAGAGTTTACCCACAGATAATTCCCATCTGGTTACTCAACAGGTTTTATGCAAGCAGTAGCTCCATTAGTACTGCTAGGGTTGTTTGGCTTTTCCTTTTTGTTTTTCGCTATTGTCAGTCATTTCTACTATTCTTAAGTGAAATGTTCCAGCTCAGAAACAACTCCCAGTAGGCAATTTCTGCCCAGGCATGACCTCAGAACTGAATGCTGTCATCATTGAAGACATGCAAACACTGAAGCTCTCTGGCACCAGTCTTTCAAAAGGAAACATGTCTTGTATATGGAACTGTGACAAAGATCACATATAAGTCAATGTGGCAACAAGTACTTAAAAAGCTAATAACAGTTTGATTTCTGCCTGAAGCTTCTCAGTCATTCTCAGGTGTCAGAAATTTCATCTTCTGCTTCAGTGTAATCACACATGATTGTTCTGGAATTCAAATATTTCAGCTATGGTCAGAGCAAACTCAATGACAATATCAAGTCATTTTAGTAAAAATTCTAGTGTATTTTCAAAGCCAAGGGATGCCTCCTGTTTCAGTTTGATCCTGGCAGAAAAATAAACAGGAGAACATGATGTTACAGTTCGACTTTCCTCTTACTGAGCCAAGACTGATAAAGACATTAAGGTGTCACTAGTGTTATCTGTCTGAAAAAATATTCAAAAGCAATGCTGACAGACGAATTTGCAAGTCTGCTGCCCACATACTAAATTGTCTGTATAGCATAGGATAGTCTTGTAAAAAAGATCTTTATTTGCTGCTCAGTCAGTTTAGCTTCTTCCTCCTCCAGCTGTTCGTCAGAAATTGAAACTGTGGCTATCAAATCCAGAAAGATGTCTCAAGGCAAACTGGTCAGGTTTATGATCAAAGGCTAATGAAAAGGTTAGTAATCTGTGCTGAGGACAGCTGGAAATTTCACCCTGGAGACAAAATTGTGAATGCACAAGCTATCTTTTTGCTAACGGTGAAAATTAAAAATGTAGGATAAAGAAATTTGCAAAGATGGAAAGAAATGTTTGTGTCCAGGTTTCACTGCATTCACTTCTCCTTCTCATACATAATCATGGACCTTTGTCAGCCCTTGAGAAATAACAGCACCAGTGTTTCTTACCAGCTGAGATGAAGGGTAAGGGCAGAATAAGGAAATCTGTAACGAGTTTGCTAAGACACTACTGTACAAAGTTGGTGTCACTGATTTAAATCTCACTTTAACGTTTTGCTAAAGCCTAAGAGCTGCTGTGAACTGCTTACTGTCTATTTTGTGCAAATACCAGATAGTGGATGAAAAATCCTATACTTAATGTGCAACTTTTGCTGATTTTTTTTTTTATATAATGCTGGTTTGGCCCTGCCTAATTCTTATCATTTCCTCACAGACTTTTTGTTCAACCACAGACACCTCCTTTTATTTTTGGACTACTCCCTAACTGTAGCTGATGACTAGCATTCCTCCTCCCTGAGAGCAGTGATGAGGAGACGACACTGGATGCTGTCCTGGCAGATTGACTTTATTCGACAGGTTTTTGGTTTTTTTCTTTCCATTTCTTCATGTATTAGTGGCAATGCCACAATGCCAGAGCTGTAGGCGAACATCATCTCAGATTCAGCTTTCAGATTCTCATAGCAGTCTCCAGAAGCTCTATAAATCTTACACTGATTAACATTTGTTGGTTACTGATCATCAAATCCCTTAAAGCAGAAAGCTTGCTTCTAAAACTAATGCCGAAAAGCTGACTTAAAATAAAGTAGAAAAATAAAAATTGTTACCCTACTGGGTTTTATTTTACTCAATGCAAGGGTTAAATCCCAGTTAACAATTATATTGCTGTGGTTTAATAGCCATGATGTCACTTATGGGGGGAAAAAGACTCTATGAGAGCAAAAGGTTAATGAAAAATGCCTAATATAATTTTAAAAGCATAAAGATATAGTAATGGGAATGGTTAAAAGAGCACCAAAAGAAACTTGAATTTGCCTTCAGAATGAGACACTTGAGGGCACAGGGGAAAAAAGACTAAAATGAACTATGAAAGAAATAAGGGAACATGGAGGAAATACATAACTAAATGATAAAAAGAAAATATTTGTGTACCATTTCTAGCATTTAGTATACTAGAAAAACAAGAATGAACTTTTGCCAGCTTAGAAATTCCTTGTTTACTTCAGGGGGCAAGGGCAGCAGTTCTATTGGTTTCAGAGATGTGATACGAAAAAAATGCTTGAGTTTTTCTGTATGCATTATGTTTTAGAGTATTCACTTGATAGTTGCTCATTGTTGTAAAGCGTGAAATAAGTCATGAGACGTATAGCATCTAAAATGATAGTGAAATCTGCAAATTCCCGACCTACCATATAATGGCTTTACTCTGGTAAGCTTTCTTTCCTGTTAAGATTTATCTATTTATGAAAAAAAAAGTAGATAAATTAATTTGGCTGATGATTTCAATGTATGAACCCATCACTTCCTTTAGTATTTCTAACACAACTTCTAAAGACAATTTTTTTTCAGTATTACATACTTGTTCTTCTGGAACAGTGCAGTTTTACTTTAATAATACATATGTTTCATTTGTACTTTTTGTCAATACTGTATAGGGTCCAGATATAGATGGCAAATGTGGCCAAACAGCCTCCCTGTGGAAGTAGATAGATAGGATTGATCATCAGGTAAAAGTCCCTTTAGACATATCAGAAGAAACCCTTTCTGTCTATCAAGCATGTCCTGACAGATATCCCAGCAAGGCTCTTCACTCTGAGACATGAGGAAAAGATCAAGTTTCTGTCAAATTGCTCAAATGAAATATCACATTAAGTCAGTTTTATATCAGCTTTATAACAGACTCAGAAGGGTCCACGAAAACATGGTCCACATAAGATTCCATGGAGTTAAACTGCTGTATCTTTTAAATAAATTTGGACCAACAGAACAATTATTTATCAGATAAATTCTGGCTTGCTATGGTACTGATGTTTCTTGTTCACTACTGTAAAGTTCAAAACCAGATTTGCAATATTGTCAAGCAACAAAAAAATTTAGGTGAGGCAGTGTCACACTCTACCAGAATGAAACATATTCACATTTACAAGTTTGTGCCCTATCACACTATCTAGGGTGCTCTATCCCTGTTCTATTACAAAATTTTATGGAACTTTACATATCCAAACAAAGTATTTTGAGGTCAAGTAGCAAAGTAGCTATTCAATACTTAGTGGTTGTGTTTAGGTTAAAAGTTATCAGTAGCTAATGAGTTACCTTCTGAGAATTTTTGGATAGTGGGACTTGCATTACACTTCAGAAACCCTCTAACTTAATGTAATCGCTGTAGATTCTGAGATGGAAAGAAACTTGAATAAACATTTTAACTAGCTTTCCAAAAATTGGCTTGCTTCCTTAGTTGCTGTCTTGCACAGCTTCATGTGTTATACACTTGTCTGGTGAACAAGCTTCGATAAGTTCTGCATTCCGTACTTCATCTACTGTATCACACGTGTTAACCGTTCCATAACGCTCTGTGTATTTTATCTGGCAGTGCTTTAAGTTTAGATTATGTTGCACTTTAGAAATTTTGCTAGCCAGAATGAGGCTTTACAAAACTCAATTGAGATTTAGTGTCCAAAGGTCTCTCAGATGCGGGACAAATTATGTGGACATCTTCCAAAAGTACCCATTTTAACATGCTTTCTTACTGCTCAGAAGGACATTTAAACTGATTTATGTTTTCAGCACTGTCTAGAATAGTATGTTGCAACCTTTTAGGAGTGGCACCTAAGCATTTCCCACTTCCTACTGGTTTAGTGAGATCCAGGGCCATAGAGTAGGGAGGCATTTCTTTTGTTTATTATGTTGCAGAAAATGGAAAGGGAGTATAAGCTAACACTTTCTTGAGGTGGCACCAAATGCCATACATTCTTTGCTGAGTTGTTGATATACTCTTTGCTGAGTTATTGAAGGAGGTCTTCAGCATACAAAAAACCAACTGGTGACTCACCAGGAGTCCTGGTCCCATCCCTAGCATCATTTTTCCAAGTAAAGCTCTAAGAAATTAGGAGGTGTGATAAGTTGCTCTGCACTGTTTCTTTTCTTTGGCATATTTGCACAAATCCCTCCCTAGTAAGGAGACACCTGACGTCACCTGGCAACATGCAGTCACTGTCAAGCCACTGTTTATAAATTTGGTCTTGTCCTGGACCATGATGCACAGGCTATCTGCTGCATAGTTACCTGTTCTTTGGCTGACCAGATACATGTCCAGTCGTGTGGTCAGAGTACTGGTATGTGTGTTTGCCTCTGTAGCTCCCTGCCTGTGTCATCACTGCACAGCACTGCCATATCTTTATTGACTTTAGATCAGATGGTGGCTATGCCATTAATGCCTCCACTGTGGTAGTATAAACTTCTCAAGGTAAGAAGATGTATATCCCTGATTAAGAGATGCTTTGATTTGCTCAGAGTTCGTGACTGGAAATCTACACATGTGGGGCAGCTTCTGGATCTGGACACAAGGATTATTTTAATAGATCAAATTCACAACTATATTGTCCCACAGTCTGAAATGCTGGCTCCTTGAAATCAGAGGGAGCTTTGTCTTTGTCTTTAATGAATATTTAGAATGAAATCTTGGTCCAAAGTCCTTTGTTATAAGCTTAAACACATGCTTAAGTATTTTGCTGAGTCAAAGCCTTCCATTATGTATACAGAGAATGTTTCAAACAACAATTAAAATGGTTTTACTGATCAGTATATATATATATATAGATATAAAATACAGTTAAGTACTGTTCATTTTAATCTTTAATGGTCAAATCTTTATGGAAAGCATAAAGAAATTAACAGGAGAGTTTCCTAACAATATGCAGTTCCAAGTTTAACAAGTCAGATATTAAAAAACCGCTGACATATGTTGTGGACCTGTGCATGCACATAATAATCCTGATTTCTTTTTAAAGAACCTTTATGCTTTATCTCAGGCTATTAAATGTTATGAAAATGAACCATATACATAAGTTAAATGCCAAGGGACATTTACATACAGCTTGAATGTAGCACATTCTAAAAGCAACACAGAGCAACATATTAAAAAGTTATTTGATTGCTAGTGAATTAAGTTACTTTGTACCTAAAATACAAGAGGAAACAAAGTGACTCAACACTGAAATGATCGTTAAGGGGCGCACACACAGATGAGCAAAGGGGAAGAAGAAATACTTTGTTTTATGCAGGTATTTCTTATCCAAACAAGCTGCATCTCATTTGTAATAGTTTTTCTTACTGGTATTTATAAAGAGCAGCAAACCAGAAGTACCAGCACCTAGCCCTAGAAACTTTGCCTTACAGCTTTTAAAATTGATTAAAATCTTCTGGCAAACTCATGATGTATTTTACCATTAACTCTTTCAGACAGCAAATACCTGACCTCTGTTTGTTAACCAATTATCAGGTAAAATCAACTGCCAGAATTAGGAATATTTAATACTCAAGAGTGCAAATCAGCATTGTCCACACAAGTGATAATAATCTCCTTATGCAAAACCTTCCTCGATATTTCACCAGTAATGGCTGAACAGCCTCATTCATGCATCAACTCTTTTAGAAAATGTGCCCTAACACGTCCCAAGGCACAGATACAAAATGCAATAACTTGCACAGAAATAATGCCCTACAGTATAATAATATACAGACACAGGAAAAAATTTATGGTATGTAAAAATCGCTCAAACACTGAAATGAATACTGATACCGAAATTTTTTTTCAAATATGGGTTTATACACTGAAGGTCTACTCACCTAATATTACTAAGAATTCAGAATACACCCTGTAGGGAACATCTAAAGACAGTAGGTCCTAAATCAGACAGATAAATTGAAAAAAAAAGTTCTCTCTCAGTTCTGTTTTCCACACATGCTTGCCAGGAAGTTATGTGGCGCACTAGCAAGGACTATTCCATAGGGCCCAAGGTTTTGCCTATGCAGATA
Source organism: Irena cyanogastra (assembly GCA_013397155.1). Classification (NCBI taxonomy): domain Eukaryota; kingdom Metazoa; phylum Chordata; class Aves; order Passeriformes; family Irenidae; genus Irena; species Irena cyanogastra. The sequence continues at coordinate 111,534 of VWZV01017380.1, read as the reverse complement.
TGTGATATCTGATATATGATATATGTGGAATGATTAGTGGAATAATTTTTCCACATGGAAATGTCTTACTGGCTGCCAGTTTTTATTTTCTATACTATTCCTTAGCTTTGCTTTTTTGATCACTTGATGGCTTAGAAATTTTGTATCGTTCACTTCAGTGGTAGGCATTTTGCTACAAAATATTTCCATTTCTGGGAAAAAAGGCAAGATTACTGCAAGGGGAAAATTGAAAATGCAACACTTCATTTTCCATCTGCAGTAGCCTGTGACGGTCAAACACCCTAGCATTGCTGACCTAGCAGTCAAAATCAAAACCACCACTTTCAGTTTTTGGGGGTTTTGCTGCTCTTTTCAGAGTAGAAGCAAAATGTACTGGACAGGCAACTACACCATAACTGCAAGACTACAAAGTTTCATTTCAGACATATAGTAATCATAAAATAATATATATGAAATTAAAACCACATTCATTCCCAACTAGAAGCCTTTCTAGACTTTCTACCTGTCATACAAATACATCACCATTTTACTGATCAATAGTGCAAGCTATGGCCCATGCCCTCTACTCTCAACACTGTAGATGTTACATCAGATCCTAGCCCTGTCTCTTGGCCTCTCTTTTGTCTTATTTTGTAAACATTTCTAAGTGAATTCTCCATACTTTGGAATGTCATGTCAAACTCTTATTTGGGTGGATAAATGCCAAAATCAGATAAAGATCCTTGTCACACAGGTGGGTTCAATTCTACTTCAATTTCAAAAGGCGGTTTCACAGAAGTTTTCTACTTACATTTCAGAAAAATTATGCACTTTTTCCTCTTGTGCACTTCTTTGTTGACCTTTTGTGTAGATTTCAAAAAAAAAAAAAAAGGAAGTGCGAGTTAAAAAATATTAAACATAAGAAAAAAAGAAAAATTCTGAAAGGATTAGTATACCTGATAATTAATAATATATGCATGCATGTGATTTAGGTAATTTAACATTTGTGTGTATTATATATAAAAATGTTCCTTGAAAGACAATTTGAATTTACTGAAATTACTGGGGGGGTTTTGTGGTTTTTTATTTCATAAATACAGAGATGCTATTTCTGAGATGTAGAGATAAAGAATCTGCTATTCATTATGTAGGACTTTAGGATAATAAGGTATTTGATGCAAGATCTTTAAATTCATCCTAGTCCAGCTGCTAATCTACAAAATCAGTATTTCATCCATCCTACTCATATTTAGACTGAATCTTCTATTTTCGATTCACAGGTAGTACAGCATTACATTATTCTAACATTAGAGACAGCAATTTAAGGAGACCTATCTTTCAACTCATGCTTCACTCTCCACCTTGGTAGAATTAGGCCCATAGGTTCTCTTAATTTTATGAAGCTATGGGATCCACCAGGATCAGCTGCCAGACTAGAAGCAACGAATTGTCAGAGCTTTTAGTGCAAAGCAATAGCCCAACAGAAGAAAACCTACTGCCTTCCAGAGTAAATAGTGCCTACAGGCAGTATAGAATGTCAGCTAGTAGACTGGATTTCAAATGGTCTCCAAACTGTGCTGGTAGGCCATTCTGAGAGAAGAGCATCAACCCTGACCTTTCCAGCATGATAGTAATGTTCTGGGGATCCACCATAAATAAGGATAAAGTCAACAGTGGGAAGACTCCACTTGAGAACTAATTAGGCTGCTAGCCTCAAGAAACCAAGTGATCAGTTCACTGAACTGTCCTGTCTGAGGTCTCAGCAGTATTTGAATAAACTGAACACCCTTGTTTTAGCAAAAAACTTAGGAAGCTGTCATCTCCAGGATCTACTTAACCACAGGCGAAGATTTTAGAGGGGTGCAAAATAACCCCTATCCTTTCATTGGTCTTAGGTTTGGAGAGTGTATAGAATAAAGGCTGCAGAGCATTAGCACTGAAGTGAAATTCACTACACAAAGTGATTGACTAACTCAGTGTTTAAAAATTTGGAAAAGTAGAAAAATGTCGTCGTATTTTTTATTACATCAAGTGCACCAATGAATGTTATTATTTGAAAACAATAAAAAACACACTGAAGGAAAACAAAAATAATAATTAAGGTAAATGTTGGTTTCTAAAGCAGAGTTTTATTTCAAATTGCATATTTTAAGTATTAAGTGAAAACAAATGAACCATAAAAAAAAAGAAATTCCTCATTAGAAATACCTTCCTGAATTAACTACTCAGTTGCTCAGTTCTTCCCATATTTTCCTTTCTCTGGTCCTCATAATTATTTTCTCACCACAAAGAAGGTCTTAATTCTCAATGTAAAAGCACTCAGGGAAATTTTGTCCTTATATTAAAAATAAGCTTCATTTTCCAAGAACTACTTACTATATACTTCCAGACATATACCATGAACAAGATAGCTCAAGAAGGGCAAGAACAAGTGCTGTTCCTCCCATTTTTGGCCAACTTTGAAAAGCAGCTTTCTCCATACAGGTGGCTTGAAGCCTTCAACATATTGTATCTGCTATCTTTGATATGCTTAGCAGAGACTCCTGTGGAGACATTTTCTTAATTATGAGTCAGAGAAGCTCTTGGAATCCCAACTGTCTCTTTTACTTTATCTAATCTGATGGGCTCATTTGTCCTAAATACTTCACTTTGCAACTCTCAGAGTCATCCTCTAGCAGTATACTATAACATGTGTCACTCTTTGCCTACTAATATCCAATTAGGCAGTCATCCATCTTCTGCTATTGCCTTCTCTAATCAGAGAGTCATATGCAGAGATGGAAAAGAACTATTTTATCCCTCTCCTGTCAATGTAGATTCATTCCCTAGAGTATATTTTCTAGCGTTATGTTTATTTAACTTAGATTATTACAGATTTTTCAAAATAAAGTTCAAGCCAAATTATATGAACAGCTTGGATTACACCATTTGGGAGTTATATGATCAGTAACCAATGCCAGGAGAATCAATAGACAGGAAATGACATTTAAATGTGAGCAGAGAAATAAATGTGCCTTTTACTCTACAACTGATACAATTCATAGAACCAAATATTAGTTAAATAGATTCTAGTGGAAATCTAATGGTTCTTTAGAAAAATTGGATCTATCTATTCCTGGCAAGAAAGCAGGAGGCAAAACAGAGATGGTCATCAAAGGCCAGATGTTTCACATTATCTATAAATTTTCACCACTAACTATTTGACTCTTTTTTTGAAGCATCAGTGACAGTGCGAAACAGCTGACCTTTTCAACAAAAAGAGCCCAGCCTTGTCCAGGGGAAGTGCATATACCCAACCTCGACCTGCTCAGTGGGTGTGACCAAATCCAGAAGCCTGTGCAGCGCCTGGGCAGTCGATGGAGGCTTCCAGTAATGCCAGTGAGCCCTGGCTACCATATTACTTATTGTGATGTAGCCACTTGCCCACAGGGATTTGGGATGAGACCATCAAACTTACTTAATATATGTCACTGAGCAGTAGTCAGATGGCAATATTAGGTTATTCCTGGCTCACAGTGACAGCTCCTCACGCTTTCCTAGTGCCTCTGGACCTGTGTACCTGGGTTATTCCTGCTCTATCTTCTCTCACCTTGTGTGCACAAAGCACATATCACTGTATGCAAGCAAATAAAACAGGGAGAAGAAGCAGCAGGAATCCAGGTCAAGTGACCTCTTAGCAGGGGACACAAACAGCCTTGTCAATACTGTCTCTTTTGGTGTAAAGGAGGTCACAGAAGTGAGAATTGCTGTCCAGAGAAATGAAAAAGACCATAGGGAGAAACAAATAAACAGATCAAGGGTGACGGCACAGACAGGTCTTCAGCTTTCTAAACAGCCTAACACAAAGTTGTGACTACACCAAAACATAGTCACTGGATGAATTGTAAACATGACATAGGTGGATTAATAGGAATTCTGCCTCCAAATTAACATGTAAGTTGATGACATTTCCACTTGGCCTTGCCTGTAGAAATAAAAGCCCTAATTAAATAATAAAAATTGATATCCTAGAAGTTTAATTAAAAAATCATAGTCATGCCAACACTTTCTACTTGGCTTTTTTATAGAAGCAATGAAATAAATATGACATAAAGTCCTAAAAGAGAAACTTTGTTTTCTGCTGATGAAAATCATTAGCTGTACACACTGCCTTCATTTATAATGAGGTCAAGTTGCAGTAAACTGAAGAAAACTTCTTACAAAAGGAAATAGGCTAAACCAACAACCTGTGTGTAAGAAATAATCACGTTCATAATCCTCAATCTTGATGAGCACATCTACAGTAGTAAATTAAATAACTCAAGCAAATGTACACAAGAACCTGAATTCCATTGTCTAAATAGCTAACACTGGCACTGGTTTTGATGCAGGAAAGTTATTCTCTCTGTGATTTCCCTCACAGGATCTGGAAACACTGGAATAACTAGCCCAGATGGTGAGGGCACCATCCCAGTAAACATTCAGTATCAGTCTCAATGGGGCTTTGAAAAACCCGGTCTAGTTGAAAATGACCCTGCTTATGGCAAGGGGGCTAGACTAGAAGGCCTTTAAATGTCCCTTCCAATCCGAACTATTCTGTGTTTCTGTAAGTCTGTGATTCTTTTCAGGCACAGCTCAGACATAATTAAGGACTCAGAAGAGGTAGGCATACTCTTTGGGAGACTAGAACAGCAGGTTATTGTCTCTGTGGGCTGCTCTTTCCAAGGTGGCTTCAGATAACAGTACCAGACATATTTAATTTGCTGTCCCAGACTTGGCATGTGGAAGCACAATCCACCCAAGCAAGAGAGAAAGGAAGTGAAAGTTCCTACTCTTTTCTTTCCCTGTGTCTGCATTAAGAAATGATGTGGTTAGCAGACATTCTGGCATACAGATACCAGTACTGTGGTTTTCCCATGCACACTGACCTCGTAGTGAGCAGCTGTGTGAAGAAAAGATGCACTGTACAGAGGATAGGCATCGCTGTTCACACCCCACCCTTTTGCTTGCTGCCACTGGGGTTTTTTTGCTGTGAACTGTGAGATACTGTTAGGATTTTCAAGGGATTACAAAAATTTGAGGGTGAATTGTTCTTGTTCTAGTCAATAATTCAGTCTTTCTTCACCCTGTCTTCAGCGATAACTTCTCCCTCTCTATCAGATTTGAGGCTGCTAGTATGGTTTTGTATCTGGTAAAGAGATAACACATTTAGCTGTCAGGAACTTGAACACCGTGATAGCAGAGAAAAATAAGAATGTTAGGATGACAGATAATAAATAGAAAATGATGGGTGCTGAGAGCATTCACTGACCATCTGTGTATCGCAGAACGGTCATTCTGGGCTCAGGAAATAAGAAATCTTAATTATGATGGGATGACTTACTGACTTCAGACAGGGAAGGCTACATTTTAAATATTGTATGTAAAGTTTGCCACATCCCCATAGCAGTGCCACACTAAAATCAGAACTACTTTGAAGCATAAGAACTCAGAAAGTTTTATCTTTGGGGTGCATAAAAGTAAGACTTATCCTGGTTAATTTTTAAGCTGCACATGCTATTTCTTCTGCCTTATGTAAAGCCATTAACTGAGTCCTGCAAAACAGTACCCTTTTAATCCTCTTGTGAATGGGGAATTATTTAACAGGCTGCCCACATTTTAATACCACTACTTAGGTCTCAGATTTGCCTCTTAGTATCTTCATCGTCAAGGAAGCCTCACAGAAATTAATGTGAGTTGCCAAAAGACCAGGATAGTGTCTGCAGTGGAAGGAATGAGAACAGAGTGGGAGTACAGTTGCAGTGCCACCAGTGAATACCAGCATCCTCTGAGCTACCCTTGCCCACAAAGCTGTAAAAGAGGCTCTAAAGCTGCAATATGAAGGACTTAGAAGCTCTTAGAACCTGCAATCTTGGAGCAGATACAGCCTGCTTTCAAAAATGTATAATTTCTTAGACTGAAGCCATTCAAGACATCCATTGCAAGAAGTCTGGATCTCAACATTTCAAGTGTCACTGGTGTTATTGCTGAAGATTGTGACCACCTGTTAAATTAGAGGCAAATTAAAAAATTAGGAGTGAATGAGACACAGAAGGCATAATTGTTAACTTTGAGCAGTTAGCTACTGCTTGGTAGTTGCAAAATCACATCATTGTGTGAATTCATAGACAACAGCCCTAAGAGTATATTTACTGCCCTGTTTAGTGGAGTTTTGGCTTTGATGTTAAGTGATTGATAAGATAGTGTATAACTCCTTGAGAAAAATATCCTGGGAAGAATTAATAAGTATTCTGTGTAGTAAAGCAGAGTATTAACTTTTGAAAAGTTAATATATAGGACATTGCAAAACAAACAACAATAATGCCTCTAAAGAAAACCATTTAAATTGTTGTGTTAAAATATCTCCTGCTTACTGACACATCTGTATTATACCTGTGGCTTCTTCTTTTTTTTTTTTTTTCCTGAGGCTGACTGGAAGCATTTTCTTGTTATGCTCCATCTGAAACTAAGCTGGAGATAGCACTGTTATTCCTATTGCGTACTGGCTTCTGGGAAACAATTCTTTGCATCTTTTTTCTTTTTTTTCTGCATGATCCTTTTTGCCATCTGCTTTTTTGGCACAGGAGCAACATGCTGTCTTGAAGCAATTTCTTATGTTTCTTTTGGTCTCTTTCATTCATTCTCTCCTATGTATCAAGGGTCACAGGCTCATAACACTTTGGGGCATTTGACAGACACCTTTCTCTTTTTTCTTTTATTCTTCTTCTGACATAAAATTGGTCTTTCATTCATTGTGTAGAGGATACCTCTTACAGATATCCCAAACGAGGCCAATGGTGAAAATAGGTTAAGAAACATATTTTTAGAGATTTATCAAATACAAGAATATCAGTGAGAAAATTTCTTAAATTTTCTGAGAAAATCTTCCCAGAAAAAAATGAATTGAAAGAAATATCATGGTAGCTTTTCTAATAATAAGTTAGAGTTAGTAGGGTGACTGCAGAGGTAATTTTGTCAAATTCAGATGATGATGGGAATTTGTGGGTCCCAAGCATTAATTGTAAAGCAAATAGAATGCAAATAAGAAAGAATTTTGTAAAGCCTATTATGGTACAGACAGATCTTAGCTGGTATGTCTTTCACATAGAAGTTAAAGCTTCAAAGAAAGCTGCCAACTGACATTGCTAAAGAGTTAGAAATGCTACTCTTTGAGCTGCTGGAGAGGGTCATGGAAAGATGTCCTATCAATCTACAGAAAAATGGCGGTCTACAGAAAACACTCTCACATGGATGCAAATGGTCCAGTGCAGTTTCTGCCCACATTCCCAGCCAGCCAGATGTACTCCACTTGTATTTCAGAAAATGTATTACCAGCATCAAGGAGTATTTGCCCAGCACCTACTATCTCTAACCTACATTACTGTGGGGCATTAACACCAGGGCAGGTTTTTATCTCTGCCTCTGGGAGCAGAGGTCTGTCTGTGCACTCCCACACAGAAGAGTCCTCAGGAATATACAGGCTTGCTTTAAACTGCTTGAACATATTTTCAAGGTTTTCAAGGTTATGCTGGGAAACAAAAGAATTCCTGTGCCAAGAAAAATCTGAAACTCTGAAAGTGGGGATGGATAGCCAGACTGGTCTCATTTTGTGAGCTAATTCAAAGCTTCACCCTCCGACCCAGAAGCAAACTACCTCTCCATCCACCTCAGAATTCAGGAACAGAATGCAAATAATTTTATTTGGTTTCTATGGCTGAAAAGTTAAGGCATTTTGAATTGGATATTTACATTTACTTTACAATTTCATCCATAAAACCTCTGCAGTCCAAATAACTCATTACTGGATAGCTTGCATGGATAATTTTAAATTGTCCATGTATTTTATTTGAATGCTTAGGCATGATTTTCAGTAATATTTTGGCTTATATTGCTAGAAATTCCAACTGTTTGCACAGTCAAAATCATGCATTTGGGAACAATTGGGGATTGCTAATAATATCATCTTCCTTTTTTTTTCTTTTTTGATTTTGATTGCCACACAAACTGTACTTGTAAATTGGCAAGATCCAAAGGAGTTTTTACTTGGTCCCTACCATCAAGCACTGGGAAAGGGGAAAAGGGAAGATATAGTCATGAAAATAAGAACTTTATTTGAAGAACCACCATGCTTTGATCTGATACCTAAGGTGAGTTATTGCCTTATGCAGGGCCAATGTATCTGAATCTTGGAGAGCATCTGGGATCTGCAGTATCTTTGATCCATGTCCAATGTTGTTCTGTGGTCTAGGTGCATTTCAGACCTTCCTTGCCTCTGGCTATGCAAGATGGCTATTGTCACAAGGTTCTCATGCACATACTAGCACAGATGGCACACAATCCTCCACAACAGCAACAAACATGAGACAGTCCCAGATATTTAATTGTTTTCCTTTGCAGTGTGCTGGCATTGTCCTTCTCTGTATCCTCTCATTTTCCAAGTCTTGTATTTTTTCTTCAGTGCTCCAAGCTGCTATAGTTCCAAAGATTAAAATGCACTTACCTTATGTCTATTTTCCCCAGGCAAAGTGCAGTAAAAACAGAGCTACATTCACACATGCAAAACCTAATTTGTATCTTCTACTCACATCAAAGACAAAGGTGAAGCCAGTGAGATGGAACAAGAGGAGCTCTTAAGTCATAATAATTCTTTTCTAAGGAAAAATTTAGAAGTCTAAAAATAGTTTCTATTATTAGCGGGGGAAAGAAAATCTGGGTATGACAGCATATGAAATGGCAAAATTTAGTGGTAGAGCAGGTTGTAAGCAGTCAAGCAGTCAGATATTGACAGGAGTTGAATGCTCAGGTGTAAAAGAACAAACTAGTTTCAGAAATCATTTTCCCAAAGTCTGAAAAACTAAACCAGTAAAAAGAAATTGGAGGAGAGAGTAATTTCATGGAATGTCTCCCACTCTTTCAGCAGGTGATACAAGACTCAGCCCTACTCTGTTTAAATGGGTCACTGTCATAGTGACAGAGAAAAGATTTAATCAATCTGGTCTATGTTTTTAAAGACAATCATAAAAAGACATAAAAACTAGGAATTAAGGCAGATTGGTTTGAAAAACATTTAAAAAGGAATGGTTTGGGGAATGAGGAAGGGTTTCTGGCTGTTGAGCTTTCCAACAGTATAAGCTGGGACTTACCTCTTCACGCCTTAATTGCTGGCAATAGAATGGTAGATATACTAATAAACACTTATATTTATACTTTATTTTGATTTTATAGCTATCAGAGTTTTATGTGTCTATTTGTGATATGTTAGTGACCAGGACTACTCCAGGTCAGATAACTTACCCTAAAGGCTTTTCTTCATAATAGGTCTATAAAAGAAACCTGATAGGTTTTATGGTATGGCTGTGATTCAAGTGTGAGATGGTTTAGTAAAGATGTTCTAAGAGAAAGAAATTAGTCAACAAGTTTATCTACACAGAACCATTATCTCTAGACTTACATCACCATTTCTTTAAATCTCATGAGGGAATTCATCTCAGACTATTAGAGGTATTTGCCCTACGGCACATGCAGTTACCTCTCTATAGTTTGTGTGGTTATCTAGTCATTTCCCCCGAGTGTCACAAAACTGTCGCAAGTAAACATTTTACAGACACAAAAACTTACAGATCTCTGTTGTGCTGAATTTATCAGATGCTGTTTCATACATATCTAACATCTCTCTAAACTTTGTGGGCTTACTCAGAAGTGCAGAAAAAGAAGAAATGCTTTCATGGCTGTGTGACTTGCTACAAATGCTGCAATTACATCTAGTCCAGCTGACCCCAGATACCACAGGGAATGCTGCAATGCTCAGGACTAAAGTCACAATACCTGTAAACCATTAATTTTAATTCATTTCAGTATCCTTAAGTCAATCAGGAAATTCTGACAGAGAAACTGAAAAACTGATTAACAGAAAATATGACAATAATAGTGACAGTAGGAAGGGAAGTATAGATATATGGATTGTTTTTCAGTTCCTTTCTTCAGTTATTTCCGTAGAACTTATAATCTGCTTTACCTTCTGCTCCTGGTATGGGTTGAATCACATCAGATTTTCCTTGTTTGCCATTCAATCTCATATACTTCCCTTTCTTGATTCAATCTATGATGATTCACTGTTTTCCAACATAACCCATACCTTAGATATCACTCTCTATTGGAGAAGGCTGGTGCTTGAAAATAAACCTTCAATATTCTTATGAAGTCTGAAGCCAAGGGGAATCAGTCTGGACAGGTGGGGGCTGCAGGGGTAGGGTGGGGTGCAAGGAGGTGGTAAAAGCTACATCAGGAATGAAAACATGTTCTGGGGAGTCAGAGAAATGCAAAACAAAGAGAAGGCTTTCCAGGACAAACCAAGCTGTATTATCCATCACCCATTTATCAACAACATAACTAATAAAACATGGGGGATCTCCTTTTAGCGGATGACCAGGGTGATACGCACAAAAAATATGAAAGCGTATGATTGCTGCACTGAAAGTTAAATTTCTTCTTTCTGTGTTTTGCTGTGTTGCTCTTTGGAGGGATAATGTCCTTCTTCCTTCTCTTACTCACTCTGTGGCCTTGCAAACAGATATTGCTCTGCAGCAATTGTGTCTCCACTGACGTTGATGCAGCTGGTTGGCAAGTGGGAAGATCTGTATGGATCTTATTGCTGGGGTGAAGTTTACATGCTTTATCTACTGCAACAGAGTAAAGAATGCAGTTGTGCAAGAAATATGACTGGCATGCGACTCCAAACATAGGGATTCATCTCCCATCTTTTGGCTGGAACATGCAAAAGACTTTTGCAGTCTTTTTGTAATGCAGCAACAAACTCATTCTCTCAATCCTTGGCATGAAAATGAAATCATCAGCTTCTTTTTTATTCTTTTGTCCAACTTATTTTGGAAGCAATCTAGGTCAGCAAGGATGGGCTTCTATTTTTGGGCTAGCTGTCTTAGTTCTTTTTAGTCAGGAGGAAGAACCAGACCTTCCAGCAAGCAATTCTTCTTACCTTAAATGTGATACCTAAACTAAGTTATGCCATTTATACCCAAACTCACCTATTTTCTGTATTACTATTAAGGTAATCTAAGATGACTAGCCTGACAGTAGACAACTGTACAATATATATATATATATTTGTGTTTGGTCAAATTAATCCCACTCCCCCCTAATTTATCTGTGACTATGGTGAACCAACTAGAAAACAGACCTCAAAACTTGACAGCAATTTGTGCCCAAACAGAAATTTACAAAATAGGAGTAAACCATCTCTTCTGAGTATTTCAAATTTCTGGCTACATTTTCAAGGCTTTATTAAAAAAAAGGTTGTATGAAATCATGGGCTTTTTTTCAGTCAGTGTTATGTCCCAAGAGATCTAGACACTGTTCTGCTTTCAGAGAAATGCAGAATCACAGAGCTGCAGCATAATTTTTGTTGCTAGTCAAACTTCCTGCTCAAAATAATGTCAACTATAAGGTTAGACCATGCTGTTAAATCACAAAGATGAAGAATATTTAATTAAATTCCTTCTTTACACTTCATGGAAAATAGTTTGCTATTTTAAAAACAGACTATCTTAAGATATTTACACATCTGGAATTCACAATCTTTGTTTTATGAATCTTGGAAGATATAAGACCAAGCTTTTCTTTTACGGTCTAGAAAAATAACTTTTTTTTTTTTTCCATTTCATTTCTTATTGGGGTCCCAGGATTCCATTACCTGAGATCATAGGATAATCCCATTACAGTGTAAGACTGAGGTAAGAGCACTGAAAATGCTACTTCATCAAGTATACCACTACAGTTATGTCTGATCAGGTAGAGCCATTCCAAGAAGATGATTTTTAATTGGTCAAGTTTTCCCTTGGGTGTTTCCATGCACCTTGTACATGCTTCATACTCAGCTATGTTTATTCTTTCACAAAATCTCTGTTGATGCAACCAGCACTATTAACCACAATATAAGATTATAATGGAAAAATACTAAGCAACATAGACATGGATAGGAATCAAATTAACAAATCTTCAATATATTTACATTCTGAACAAATCTTCAATATATTTCCATTCTTCCTCAACTGAAATTTCAGTCCTTCTTCTATGTCCATAGTTTGGACACCTTAGAAAGACATAAACAGGAGACAGCATTGACATGTGGAGGACCTCTCTGGGAGAGCCCTAGATAACCTCTCTTGGGCCAGAGAGCTCCCAAGAGTTGCAGGAAATTGGATGGTGCTGTGGCATTGGTGATTAAATGCTGTAAAGGGCAAAGACATATCTGACTTCAAGTTCCCGAGTCACAAACCACAGTATGGCAGAGATAACCATCGGGCAAGTATCACTGTGTGCTTCCCCTTGCTGAAGTGCTCCCCTATAAGCTGCCAGAAGATGGGAGTCTGGGCCCAGCTGGTCTTTGATCTGACATTGTTTTTGAGCCTGTACCTCCATGCTTACCCTTCAGATACACCTTAATGTCCCTCCTTCCACACTTTCTCATTTTGGAAGAGTGGCTTCACACTGCATGCCTGCTCTAAGTAATCAAAAATAGCGACAATATGTGGCAAAAAATTCCCTCTGGGAATTCAGTTGGACTTTAACATCAGTATAATACTCTGTCTTAAAACAAAAGACTCCTTAACTTGAATGTTACAGATCATCCTCTTGACAGCTCGCCCTCACAGAGGGATTAGAGTTTGATGGCTATGAGATTGTTATGTATATTGACGCTGTTTTTAAGAGAAACCTTGTGTCTACTGCTTCATCTAATAAAGACAAGAGATTCTGCAACTCTTCACATCAAAAGATACAGCCTGACATTTCTTATGAGTCATGAGTCAACAAATTATGTAGCTTGCTCTCTCTTAAGCATGTAATTTGATCTGCAAGCATGAGCAACAGTTTTTGTATTTCAATCAGTAAACAATTCCTCTTTAAAAACATTCCAACTAATGTTTATTTGTACAATCTGTCCTTCAGCAGAGCCTTAGTTTGATGAAGTAAAAGATGTAACTCTAATAGGAAAGTGTCTAAAACCTGACAAAACATTACATTTGATCATGTGTGATGGGTGCACTGAGGAAGTGCATAGTCTGAAAAGCCGATACTGCATTTCCTTGAAATCACTCTCTTAAACACTGTTTCTTTCTGAACTAACCGTTGTTCTCACTGCAATATAAGTTTTCTTTTTTAAATTACAGGGATCAGATTTCCAACAAAAAAGCACAAGTAGTGCATAGTCTGAATGAAAGAAAAATGAAATATTTTTCTTCAGTCCGAAGATAAAAGTGATTACTGTGGGTATTTCTTTCCCTGGGGAAGAGTGCAACGAGGTCCTTTATTTCATTAGGGATGTCAAACATGAAATCGATATCAGTGCTGAGACCTTGACTGGTGGCCAGGGTGGGTGGGCACTGCTAAAGTAAGAAAACAAGATGTTCTTTCTCGATTTGAACAATTTTGTTGCAATGAAGCAAGCTACAAAAATTTAAAAAAAAAAAATCAAAACGAAATCCCAAAACCTGGAAGATCAAAATGTAACTGGAAACTTGACTGCAGCTTTTACAACCTCAAAAGTAACTACTAGAATGACAGACAGTTTTGCACATCCATTTTTCAGACAAGAAAAAACAAGAGGTTCTTACTTACTCTTCCAGTGAAATAACACCATCATTTGTACCACGCTCAAAATTATCATTGTAACACAGATATTTAAATGTATGCAGTAAGTTGTTTTTTTTTTGTTCACAGAGCTGCACATCACTTTGCAGAGTTCATCCAAACCAAAAAAATATGCTATTGCAGTGCATTTTAGACTCTGCAGCAAACATCACCTCAGGATTGCACTGGTCAGCAAGGTATCTCAAAGCAAACTATTTCAAAGCACCATGTTCTCCTGCAGATCTAGGTCCATGAGTATAAATCATTGTAAATCCCTGGGGTTTTAGAAAGGTTAAAAAAAGAGAAGTGTTCCCATCTCCATCATTCACACCATGAAAATACCTTTTTGCCAACAATGCTATTTTTTCCTCCCAGTTCATGGTCATTTCCTTTTATTGAATAAAAGTTCTTGTGCAAACGTGACAGGAATGCTTATTTTAGCAGTTTGGGTTTTGGGGGCTTTTAATTCTATCTCCGTGCTTATGACTTTGTATATTATTATGGCAGCTATTCCCTGTGACAGAACAGTGGTAGATTTAATACACCTGTATCTTGTTCTGGATGTCCACAGTACAGTACATTACCAAAGCCCTCATATATCATAGCTGCTTTAATGCCACAGCCTTACAGACAAATCACTAGTATGACCATAGACCTTATGGATACAGCTGTGCCATTTTGACAAGTCCCTAAATCACCAACTAGATTCTGATACAGAGTGACAAATAATCCACCCCCTAAAAAGTCCTTTTATACTCAATTCGACAACTTGTGAAAAAAAAACGATACCCAGACTCCAAATTTATTGATCAGCTACCTAGTTCTTTTTTCATGTTCTGGCCCATCTTTATGTCTCTTCTTGTCTCTAATTCCGACCCCTTTTGCTTTTTTTTTAATGTGATCTTTCTCCCATGGTGATTGCACCTCAAAATAATGATGCTTTCCAACTGATCACTAAAGATAGGTTCTCAGGGCTTTATAATTCCTCAGATCAAGCTGCTCTTTGAGATTTGTATGGACCCTTAAGCCAGCCACAAGAACTGGTAGGAAATGTCTTCTGTCAGCTGAGAAAGACAAACCAAGGTTTTTACAGCCTGTAGCAAGATGGGTGCCAATCTGCCTCAGACCTTTCATGATCCTTTAAAAAGAGAAATAATAATTATGTAGAGAAAGTTTACAACAGACAGAGACTAATCAAGTGGAAGTGAATATAGCTCAAATATGCAGCAACTCCATAAATGACTGCCTTTTTTCTCTAAATTGCTGTTTCAAATCCGGACTCAGTGTCTAAAATGTTAATTTGAGCCTATGACATCTATTCTGTGGTCAATTTGAAGTGAGTTCCTGGTCTCTGGCCAGTTTCTAATGGTCAGGTGGCAACTACCCAAGAAAAGATGACAATCACAGTTGGCACCCTGGTGCAGAGTCATAGTGGTGGGACAAAGACTGAACTGGTCAAAAGGCAAAGTGATCTCCTCACTCCCTCCAGACTATTCAGCTAAAGCAGGCCTGAAACAAATGGGCAAAGCACTGAGGGTGAAGATTTTATTATGGTTGCTCTGCCATCTTTTTGCTTTGTGAATAAAATAGGGGACTTATTTTTCCAAGGCTGTCAATCTCATACCTTTCACAGTCTGAGAAATAGGGACACAGGTTGCTCTGTCCCCCCTTACCAGGTCTCCCTGCTGTGACAGTGAGTGTTGTCAGTCATATGCTTGAGCTCTAGATCAAAACCAGGTGGCAGAGCAAACTGTATTTAAACTTTGATCTTCAGTTCCACTCTGTCACACAGCTTTTGCTTGGAAAAATAAAAAATAGAAAAGGTTTGGTTTTGCTAGCAACAAATGATTTCGCTTGCCAAAGAACCCATTGAATAGGGGTTCTACCTCAATCTCAGAAATTTCTGTAGTGTGACCCTCCTCCCAGAGCACCAATTGTAAAAGGCATTTGAGAATCCATTTTTATTCCAGATTCCAATATTGCATTTTCTTTCCTCTTCTCTTTTAGAGCAACAACTGAAAAAAAAATCATAACAAGGAAAAGAAATTGATAAATCTGTCTAGCTAGTGTAAGGAAACAAAATGACTGCTGTGCAGTGTCACAGCTGGTAATGCCTCAGATTCAACTGAAACAGCATTGAAAAATAGCCAAACAGGAATCTTTCATGTCTGACTTCATAGGTCACCCACCCCATGCTATGTGTTCTTTCTGTGAATCTCTCAGCTAAGTACTTCCAGCTAAAGTAGTTCAAATACACAGAATGAGAAAAATCAACAAAGAACAAGACACAATGAGCAGCCTAGAAACACCACTTAGCTAGTGCATTGTATATGGGCAGCAATGGATTAGTAGCAATGCGGCAAGCAACTCATTCCAATTTGAGAGTTTTTCTTACGACCAGAGTACATTACAGATTTATCATTCTAGTTTTAAATGTGTGTATACAAGGTCAGAGCGTAGCTGGTGTTCATATGAGTTAAAAAACCTCCAGGCTCTGCACTTCCAGAAAAATGTGGCTTTAAAGTAATTTGATAGCAACTAGAGGCCATGAACAAGCACAAGACATTGGAAGAGATATTCAATGAAAGGAATCGTCTCAAGAATTTATTCTAAAATGTATAACACAGAAGCACAGAAACTGAAAAGGCTGCCTATCTTTCTCCACTAAAATTACAACAACTTCTCAAATGGTAATAGTTTTGGATATCATATTTCCATTATATAAATAAATAAATAAATATGCTGAAAGTGTCTATCACAGCTAGAATTATCCTTAGCGAAATGGAGTAAGGAAGAACATTTTCCTACATTATGCATGTGTGTTTGCATGCTTGTATGCTGTCAAAAAAAATGCGAAAGCTACACAGCAGGAATAGCAAACCCTACAAAAGCTTTCCAATAATTGGGACTGTAAAGGTTTTCTGCATTAACTAAGGATTCTTTTTCTTAAAAAGCATGTGACAACAGGAAATTATTTCAAGCTGGCTAAGAGATTCAGGAAAAAACCCAAAGGCTCTGATTTCAGATTAATTTTTTACTGTCTAATCAGTTACATTCTTGATAGATTTCTAGTATTTTTTATTTATGCTATTGCTGTCATCTTCATGGTTTAAGAAAGCACAGTAAATTGCCAGCTCATAATTTACAGCAGGGATCAAGAAAAGATGATGATGTAAGAAGTCCCCAGGCTGGTTTCTGGTCTACCCTGCAAATCCAAATAACTCCTGGACTTCAGGGAACTTATTCACCCACGACAATAGTGCAAAAACTATGAGAATTTAGGCCATCAATTCTATTTGTTACAGTTGAGAGGCTGACCCAAGCACATGGGATTTAAAGCACAGTGTCCCTCTAGCAAAGCAATGAAGAGCTCATAAAAGTTCTTTCAGATTGGTGAGGTTTTGTTTGTTTGTTTTTTTAATAAACTTACTCGCAGTGCATCTGGTCATGTATTTCGCAGATTAACTTTCCTCAAAAAGCTTGGCCAGTGCTGGTTTACTGTGGAATGATTTACCCTGGCTGTTTTTCCATGTTCAATTATGTGCTCTTCAGCCTCTGGCTCATTTGTACAGCACAAGTACAACATTCTTAGGTAACAATGTTTCTTAAAATTTTTTTGCTCAGGAACATATATAGAAATCATTCATCCTCTGCTTTCATTCTCACAGTTTATATTTTTTATTCTTTAGCCACATTTTCAAAGGAGTAATGCTTGCTTGATCATGTCTGTCTGTCTGCTGACCTCCTCATAACTTTTTTTTAATTTATCAGATCTAAAAGAGAGGTTGGAATCTCTAAGGTAAGTTATTCATAGAATTGTGATGAAAAATCAGAAACGAGGTAGAAGAAACTCCAGATTTATTGTCCCCCACTTGAAGAGAAGCAGACAAACTCACATAGCAGCAGGTAATGAGCTGGCCTGGGGGCAGCAGGTTACCCACCACAAACACTGTTGTTTGCTCAGGGGAGTACCACAGGTAAAAGAAGAGTAATTGTGAAGTTGGCAGTTAGTATTTAAAGAATGAGGGCACGAATTCATAGGAAACTGGGTTTCATTAGTTATTCTTTTCCTCTTCAGGATCTACACATTTTACAGCTTCAAATCTCTGTAAATATGTTTCCCAGAACCATATCCTTCTGTCACACTTGAGAAATCAAAACTGTTCTCCCGGCTTTTATGAGCAATCTTTTCTGTACAGTACCAGCACTCCAACTCCACTCCTGTACAATTTCTGTAAATAACCTAACCATAAAATAACTTTTCTTTATTAAAAAGGGAGTATTTCAGTGGCTTTTTGTTCATGCTGTTGGCTTATTTTACAAACACAGCTCAGGTAATCCTACTTTTCAGTTTCTACATCAGCACTGATTTGCAACTGAGAACACTATTTTTCAAAAGCAAAGATCAGATATTCTCAAAACATTCTCGGCTGTATTTGTGAGTCCCTATCTCCAAAGATCTGAGTGAAGTATTTGTATCACAAAGAAAAAGATACCAAGCCTTCCTTTTTATTGAGACATCTCAAGAATACATTTTTATTTCAAGTACTCAGTGATACACTGTAAGACTCAACAGTTGCGATATGCCACAGCTCCAGGAGTCTCTTTGCTTCCTCTCGTAGCTATTGCTTGCTTTTAGAAATTTTCAAGTAATTTTCCAGTCCTTCTCTGTCTTGAAGCCGTGGATACTCAAATAAACTCAGGATGGCAATTGATTATCTCAGGTGAGTCTACTGATTTGTGGTGAAACCGCCCCCTAAAGACCTCTTTTTTCTCTTCTTGGTAACTTCATTTCTGTTGATGTTGTCCCTATATTTGATTTATATAACTTTCTAGATGAAGGATTAAAATTCACATGTCTCAGCCACTCTAAGTTAATATAAATATAGATTCTAAAACTCTCAAGAAATAACCATAAATTGTTACCAAACATTTCAATTTTATTAAACCAGATCAGAAATTACATGATGTGCCATTTGGCAATGCTGAAAATCTTTACTGTAACTCAAGTGCAGTTGTCAACTCTTCAATTTCTGATACATGAAGCAGTTTCACATTATGAGAATAAATCCATTTTATCCACTCCTCTCTCTGAAATTGCACACACAAGCGAAACATTTTTTATGGCTCAATTTAGTTATGTTCTTTACCCGTCTATACTACCAAAAATCTAGGAATGGATTTAGAAGGGACAATATATTTTTGTTGTGCAGAAATGTGAGAATTTTGCCACTCATTAAGGGCTGGAACTTTGCATTTCAGAATATAGAAGATGTAGGAATTAGTATTATCCTTATGGTTGACCATATGTGAGTTTTCTGTTATATCTATCTATATCTAAATATATCATGTCAGCAATATATTGCTCTTGTTTTGAGTTACAGCTACACACAAGAACATCTGTCATATTGACAATGTTGTTACAAAGACTTTAAAGATGATAAAGACCCAGACCAAAACAGAATTATTTTGAAGATAGCTAGAGAGAGAATATGAAGAAACATTACATTAATTACAAAGATTAGCATGCTTTGTGATTTTTCTCTTTGCTTTTGGGCACAGATTCAGAAAGGTGACGCTGGCGTCATGATACTCGCGGTAGCACAATGTAACTGCGGCAAGCAGGCAGTGCTGGTTTGGAGACTGAACTTTTCCAACAAAACTTTGGTGAAAGACTTGCCTGTTCACTAGAGAGTAGCTAATAGCTCACTAGTTTGGAAGTCAGACTGGGACTGGGAAGATTCTGCTCACCGTGTCCACACGTCTCTACATCACCTACACCACGATTATCCTGAGCAGCAAAGGTGTCTTACAAAGAGGATTCCCAATAAGCTCTCTTTGAAAGAACACATGATCTAGCAACCCACAAGCTGTGAATCTGGCTTGGATTCCATTCTGTAGGGCTAATTTTGTATGACTCCCTGAATGACTCACCAGCCCAGAGGAGAGCAGTCTGCATGATCACTTTAAAGTAACAATTGTAACACCATTTTCTACCATAAACATGTTATCTGTTATATATGTATATATATGTAAACTAGTGCGTTTGACAAATTAGTAAATTTGACATATGCTAAAAGAAAAAATACCAAATCAATCTTTACGTTTTCTCATTTTGGAGCATATTTAAATTATGGGAAATGCTCCTTATTTGACTTTCCATTATATGTTTTAGAAATTTTGTCATTAATAAGCTCACTAATATTAGTGGAAGCTTATTGTTAAATGTGTTTCATCTTTTCATATTAATTCAGTATTGTATCATTTGTATTCTCTTTGGTGTACACTCCTTTTGATCTGCATCTTATCACATTAATGATTTTATTACAAACAACATTGTATTCTGAGACTTCAATATTCTGCTGGCATATTTAAATGCTAATAATTCAAAGCTGATCAAAACACATGCATATGACAAAAAGAAGGTCAATAAAGGAGCAGTCATAGTACAGGGCTGGCAAAGCTATTAGAAAAATATAAAACTTGTTAATGACCATCATATCGGATACTTTTAGAAATGAATAATGACATGAGAGTCTAGAAGTAGATAGTTAATAAACTATTAGTGTATAATTTGTGACTAAACATATTTCCAACCACAAATTATGAAATGGCTGAGGAAACTGACACTTTTTTGCCCTCATATTCCTTATGTTCATTGACCTATACTCCCTACACCATCCCTGTTCTTTTTATTCACAGTGTGCCTGTATTAGTTTTGCTCTGTGAGGATATGTTATCTGTAGTTTTAAGGCTGTTTCACATCTTCAGACATTTCTTCTCTTCCACATCTCTTCATTTCAAACAGACTCAGTTCTGGGTGTCTACAGTAAATGTGAAAAATCCAGGAAGCTGAAGTGAATCTGAACCTAGGAAAAAGAATTTTTTTTCATCCTTACTGTCTGCAGTTCTGGCATAATTATTTTTAGAAATGAGATTATACTGGTCACTTTAAAATATCTCCTTGAGAATCTACCTTTTTTTTCTGTAGTATCAGATAACTGCAAGCCAAAGAGATTGTGCTTCAGCTGGGACTGTTTAGGTGTGGGCAGCTGAAGATACTGAAAGACTATTTTATCCTGAGACTGAGCTTTTAAGTTCTACTTTAACTTATTTCTTTAAATTCAGTCTCTGTGCAGACATTCAGGTGCCGGTTTTGTAGAGAAGTCAACACTGCAGCATTAACTGTTGTTCAAATTACACAGCACATAAACATGCTCTGGAGCTTTGGTAAGCAAATAATTGAAGAAACAGAGATAATACAACTTCTTAAGAGAGTCAAAAGAGAGCTACAGTATTTCTGGGGTCCAAACACAAATAAATGTTTCTGCTGGAAAACAAAATGGGTATTTTAGCTTTTAGAGTCCCACCTGCTCAGTTCAGAATTGTCTTCTCAAAGAGACAGGGCAGTGTTTGGAGGTAAAGCAAACAGAGGGTGATCATTTCAACTTTAAAGATGCTCTTGCTAATGTCACAGAACAGTATTTTAAGTTAGTGCTGCTCTGACTAAAGCCTGCTCCAGCCTTAGTCTAGCTGGTTTTATACTGTCCCATACAAAACCTTTATCAGTTTTTGCTAGGTCTCATTTTAAATGCCTCACTAGGTTTTTTGGGTTTGCTCTAAGGTGAGAGTACGTGCCGTCAGGCCTCTGGACCTGAAAGATATTTTGTGCAGCTTTACCTTTCTGTTTGCGTGAAGCCTTTCTGAGTCCATCAGCAGCAGTCTCTGGTGTCAGAGCCTGCCTTCGCACAGCCTCTTACAAGATCAGAACCATTGTCACACACGAGATAAGTTTAAAAAAAAAAAGAGGGAAAATGAAAAAATGGACAGATGTGAAATCACCACTAGTTAAACAGATCCTCAGAAGCAGAGGCACTGTCTGCTCTGGTGTGTGCTTTCCTATAGCTCTAACCGAAGTTTCAACCTTGAAACTTGACACTGACTGTTAATGGTCAGAGGATTTGTCTCCTGAAAAGGGAGAAATGGCCTCTGCTCAGAAAAACAAGATTTTCCTGGAATGATTTCTGAACATGTTCAAAATGTTGCAGAATGTTCCATACTTTGTGTCACTCATAGCATTATACAAATGAAAACTTGACTGTTCTTGAGCCTGTTCCTGAGCCATTGCCCTCAGTCCAACACAATATTATAAATAATTGGAGCTAATTCACAGGTAGAAACTAATCTTCCACTTTGCAGCCACTATCTCTATTCAAGTCAATAGAATCTAAATAAATGTTTACTGGAAAACAATATTCTGCAGTTCCATAATTTCACCCTTGTCACCTATCTACATCCATCCAAAGGCATCCATCAGATACAAGGTTCTTGACACCATGTCAGGTTCATTCATCATAAACCTCCATCTTTCATCTTTCATTTGGTTTCAGAAGGTCAATTTAACATCTGCCACCCTAAGACATTATGTAATCATTGTACTTTCCAACTAGTATACTTGTAATTTATTTGGTGACAGCCCAGGTGCTTTGAAGAAAGCTTCATCATCATCATCATCCATGCATCATCTTATCAGTCTAAGTTGGTGCTTGATATTTTCCTGTTGCAACAGCTTCAAAGAAAACAAACAAGCACCCTCTGGCATCAGGTAAACAAGGGCTGTACTTAAGCTCCTAACTGCTTGGGTGATTGATTATGTCTGACCAATTACATCTACAAGGGTAACTTCAGCCCATGTAAAGATATTTAAGTTTGCTTTAAAGTGCTTTTAGGCACTTCTTGAACACTCATTTCTACTGTGCCTCAGTTTTGTCCTATCTCAACCTAATTAGAAGCCTTTGGGTAAAACAAACTACATTTCTATATTTTGCAGCTGTACAGCAGGTTCTACCCACAGGGTACACAACCGAGTCCTGGTTCCTGACAGGCTTCTAGGTAGTGGTATTATTTAAATTACCAAAGGAAGAAAAAGAGAAAGAGAAAAGGCAAGGCAAGGCAGAAAAAAACCAAAACTCAATAAAGCAATTCTAAAATCTTCCCTGAGATGTCAGCAATCCAAATCAATCCAGCCCATTGAGACTGCAGGTAGATAGGACTTGTCAGGGTTTGGCCATTCCCAAATATGTTTTATTTTGACAACTCACTTCCTTTATTCTTATTCCTTATTCAATCACCTCAGTTCTTATTTTAGTTTGAATCCATTTTCAGCTTAGCAGGATACTAAATGTTTCTGCTTGCATATTTCTGTGCCTTTCCAAAGCTTTAATTGAACTCCCATTTTGGATACCACACACTTGCCAAGGTTTCTTGCATAGAACAAACATTTTTAAACTGTCCAATCAGGCTGACTTTTGGCTTGGTTCTAATTAGTACCGTTGGACCTGTTCTTGCTTTGGTCCTTATTCTCTCTTTGAAATTTCTAATCTCAGAGCATTTAACATTCATACAATTGAGTTGTTCAAGGAACATAAATGCTTGGTTATTATTAGGCTTGCCTTTTTTTTTTTTTTTTTTTTTTTTAAGCAAACCCATGCAAGAGGTCCAGCCTGATCTGTTTGTATAATCTATAGAGCTGGGCAATCTATTTATGACATAATGGAAAAGCAGACAAGAGCGATGGGAGCCATGTGCTTGGCAGTAGCTGTTGCAATCAATATTCCAGTCACAAGCAAACTGTCAAAAATTAAGGATGCACAGAACTGTATTATTTTATCATGGGCTGGGTTATTTTCAAAGGAATCCAGGGGACTTACAGGCCCAGTTCTCATTAAATTCTAATGGGAACTGGGAGTCACACTCTATTGAGCTGTCTTGAAAAAAATCAGAGCAGTGGTGAATAATTTTATGAGGTCACCCAATCAAAATAAATTCTGTCATGACCTCTACACACAGTTAAACAACTCTTTTTTGGCTTAATTCTTCTCTTTTAAAAGTATTAAGAAAACCTAAATAAATTATATTTACATTTTTGTGGAATTTCAAATTATGTTTTCCTGGAAATAGCCTGGCTTCTTTTTTCCTTTTAGAGGTAAATTAGTTTTCATGTCATACTTTGTCTTTACTGTGCCATAATCCCATGAGAAGGTGATGAAAAATGTAACTGCTGATACACTTGAAGGGGGAAGAGAAGATGTGCAGTACATATTATGCGACTTTCACATTCTACAGGTAGTTATAGTAAAACAAAGAAATGTGATCAAATTTACTGTTAAAGAGCAAGGATCAATACTTGTCCAGCATTAATAAACTTTCATCTCTTCTTATCACCCACCAAGATTTTCTTCAAAATTGTATTAATATATTTAATTTTGTGCACATTTTTACCAGAGCCATGACTACATGCTGAGCTTCTGTATAATTTAAATGGGGAAATTAGAAAAGAAAGTGCAGAAAGTAGTCATGAAATGAAGCATTTCCCCTGCCCTTGCATCGGTCCTGTAAGTGATTGTCATCAAGGTGGCTTGCCATTCTCCCTCTATATACAGAAGCATTTCTTCCCAGCTTCTTCTTCTTACCTCATGACTCCACAGGAAAATATTACATAAATTCTACTTTTTGTTCTTGCCAAGCAGTCACTATGTCTATGGTGGAGGGAACCTATCTCTTTATATAAAAAGTAGGCAAACTCCTCATTCATCCTAACAGGAAAGACCCTATTCTTGTCTCATCCTTGCAAATACAGAATTCAGCAAATCTACAGGAGGTGTTTGCAAATCCAAGTTCACTGATGAGGTCAGTGATGCCGTTCTTTGCTAAAGCCATGTGTCTCTTGATTTGTCCCCCTTATATTACTACACAACCCTTCCGGGGAACACGAGGTCTGTTTGCAGGTCCATGGTCCTGCATCCTCCTTCAGGTAATGTCATGGAATGCTCATGTTTGTAAAATAAGTGACTTGTCTGCAGCTGAGATTTTTCTTCTGCCATTTGCTTTGTCTGACATCAAGGTATGTAAAACTGAAAGAAAAAAAAATCAATGGGAAGCTGAGGGCCTTAATTACCAGTAAGGGCTGATTAATAACCATCTCTATTTCCTTTCTCTTTTCCCATTCTCCAAACACTCAATGGTGGTACCAGACACAGTAATTAGAAAACTCAGTGCAAGTAAGGCAATTTTCTTTTACAATGAAACCTTTGCTTTTACTGTTTCATGAATACAAGACAAGGTCTATTAAAATGACATTAAAAGATGAGCTTCTGGACTGAATTAGAAAATAGGTTTTAAACAGTCCAAAGGAAAAAAATAGGGAAGGAGATATAATTAAAATATTGATATGATTAATAAGGAGGCAGAAAAAGAGAATGAGCAGCTTTTAGGCAAACTAAGCTTTCCTCTACTCCTTTCAATTTTCCACTAGTTCAAAAGCTTTCAGTAAATATGTGAATTTATTTATTCACACATAGTCATGCATATAGGCATACATGCATAGACACACGGACACATAAATGTCCTCAGATAATGTGAAACAGCCTGTTTTTTAACTTTTTCTTTTCCTGTGATAACATAATGTCTACTGTTTAGCTAAAAACTTGCCTATAGTCTTTCATTCAGAATGTGGATCTCTCAAAACACAGTTTTATATGATGTGAATATATCCAGCAGTTCCAAGAAAATATATCTGGTAGTCACTCTGCAACTACTCTATCATCTTGTTAGATTTCATTTTTATTCTCAATAATAATATCTCAGTTTTCTTAATTTTATCACAAGTCATTTGTTTTATTGTGGATAAATATTTGAAGTGAAGCTTATGATCTAATTACAATCAATAGCAATAACTTGCAGCAATAAAGGCCACTGAGTACCAGAGAAAACTCCACAGTAAAAGAATATGTATTCTTAGCAACTTTTAAAATTTCCTTTTTTACCCTCTACTTAGAACATTTTTAAAGGTTACTGGAGTGACTGTTTTCCACACAGTCTTTGAAACTCCAGAATACCTTCCATCAGCACCTACAAGGAGAGCCATACATTTTCAATCTGTTGAAAATAATTGTGTGGAAAAACCCATTCTGTTGCTTCCAGACACAATCCAATCAGTGTAATGGTTTTTGAGAAAGAAGGAACTATATTCACATTTCATTCATGTAAAGAACGAGATAACAGAAGACTTTCATGGTAGATGAGCACCCTGCAGGTACTGCAGTTTGCTGCAGCATACATAGGGCCTTGTTGGGTTCATTGCATAAGGGAAAAATCTCCCTTAAATTGTATTCTTCCCCCAGACTTCAAATACATTTTTTTTTTTAATGGACTGAAGCAGGAACTGGAGGGATTTTGCATCCCAGTATGACTTTTGCTTTTGAATGGCTGCTCTGAATTTCTGGAAGAACTTGCCATAATTCTTGTCTTTAATGAGGTAAAACTGGCCCAAACAGCAGATAACCCTCACTACCACACTTAGATCATTATTTCCCAATGACACAAAGAAAATCCCTAAAACAAAGGCAGCAAGGAGATTAACATCTTGTTTCTTTCTGGTGTTCTCTGTGCCTGCTCCCTTTGTGTGGTTTTCAGCTTCAAGTGAAATTCAGTAACAGCAGAGTTCAAACACAGAGCGGCTGCCAGCCAGTGTAGTGCAGCAGCAGCAGCAGCGCTGCCAGAGAGGTGCGGCTGTTTGACAGAGAAGAATGTTCCTTTGCTTTTTATAGCACACCATTGTTATCAGCTTCCTTTCTATTGTCCTGTGAAAGAGAGCCACCACTTTCCTGTTCAAATGCTGTGCCCACGACAGTCCCTCCCCAGCTGCTCACAACTCCCCAGATCACAGCCCACCCCTCCTGAGACTGCCCACCTTCGCTCTGCACAGATGCACACATTAACAAAGCTGTACCATTAAATTAAAAACTGGGGGGAAATGTGCAGCTGAAGACATTCAAATATGTCATGGAACTGAGTTTTGAGCAGTAGTGACTAGAATTGAAGAGTAGTGACTCCTTACTCGATTCATTTGACCTTACATGTGTTAACCAATTGATTTTAATTCAAGAGATGTAAATGCTTAACAGACATATTACATATATATATATATATACACTATATTTTATATATATATATATAAATCAGAAATAGAACATGCATGCAGGAAAAATGAATTCTTGAGGAAAAGCTTTGCATGCTTCAAAATTACTAAGCATGAAAAATCTCTTCTTAAACTGGTCGCATATTTTGGATCAGTTTTAACAGCATTCAAGATAGATTATAGATATGTTGTGTTTGCAAAGCACAGGTTTTATTACAGAAATGAAGGTTTGTACTATTTATTTGCTTTATTAATGTAACATTGTCACAGGCAGAGTTTATATTAGTCATCATAAAATCTTTCTAGAAAAATAAAATTTGTGGTACAATTGCATCTGTAATATGGAATTTTTAGGTGTGGGATTGGCAGTCAGCAATCATGCTTGTTCGCATACCTGTGTGACACAGCTAAAGTTAACACATACTTGCAATTTCATGTGGCCCAAGTGAGTTCACTTAAAGACTTCTCATATAGAAGAAAATTCCTGCATGATTTAGCAAAGCTCATGAGTTCACTCACCCCTCCACAAACCTAAAAGTTACAGGAAGAAACTAGAGAAATATTTATGCAACTCTTGTAAGTTTACTAGACTTATTACTAGTTTATTAAAGCTCTTTCATTCATGGAATGCTTATAATTTTTGGTAATGTTGCTCTTACAGAGGTAATTTTCACTACATTTATTTTATTGCATACATTCTTGTGGAGACTAGGTGTGAACTATGCAGCTGAATTTAGAATAGAAAACAGAGTTTCACACTGAGGATGAATAATTCAGTTTTTAAGTTGCTAGCAAGATAAGAATAAGTGGATTCCTGTCAAATGATCTTTATCTTATTTGTCAAGATAAAGCACAGTCCCAAAGCCATAAACAGATTGTAAAGGAGACATTTCCTTCTTACCCCTTTTTTCACACTTTCAAAGATCATTGCAAATCTGTCCAGCTAAATTAGAGCATATTTTTTCTCTTTATAAGCTGGTACTTTTTAAACAAGAAAAGCCTTAGCTTGTGCACCAGCATTTAGAAAGACTTACATGCCCATGCTTTTAAAACTCTACATGTATTTAGTTAGGGCATGATGATATCTGCAAACTCTACCATCAATTTTATGACATATTTTAAAAGGAAAAAAAATAATAGAGAACCGAAACAGCTGCACATTTTTGCATTTCTGACATAAAAACTTCAGCCAATATAGTCTACCTCCTAAATTTATAATCTAAGGTTAGGTAACTTTATCTCTGGCCATAGCTACTACTGTATTCTTCTCATTAATGACAGTGAGAAAAAGAATGTCTTCTCCCTTTTCTGCCTCCCTTTACTTCCCAAAAGTCCCTCTTCCAGAAGCGACATCTTATTGAAATATAGGCCAATCAACCTCTTCTTCTCTACCTACTCTTTTGAAAAATGCCGCAGAGGGTTAAAAAAGTATTCTGACAAAATTTGGAACACATTTCCAAGATAATCAGTAGCTTCCACCAGCAACAACTTTGGACTCAGACCAGGAGCTCAACTCACATAAATCAACATAAAATGTCTTTGAAATTTAGAATTAAGAACCCTCACTCATTTATTTCATTTTGCCTTAATTCTGTTCCTTTAATCATTCACTTTAAATGGTTTATATTTTAAGCAATATTCTTCTAGTTCCCTCTTTTGAGTTTCCTTAAAAAGATGAAATTGGGAACTTCTCCCATTACAAAATTTATTCTGGAAAGTCATACTGATACAGGCAAAGCTTATTAGAATAAGCAATTATGTTCAGAAAGCATAAATTATTTAGGAATCTAATACTAAATATACACAGGTATATTTTGTCAGCTATCTACAGTTTTAGGCAGCATTGTCCAACACAGAGATCACAGAATCATAGAATCATTAAGATCAGAAAAGACTTTTAACATCATCGAGTCCAGCCACCAGCAGAGCAGCACCACCACGTTCACCACTAAACCACGTCCTCAGGCGCCATAGCCGTGAGTTTTGTACATTCACCAGGAATGAGGCTGTCAGGTGACTGAATTTGGAAGGCGTGAGAGGAGAGAGGAGATTCAGGCCATGTCCCCACAGGGTGGGCACCCCGGAGGATGCCAAGGACAGCCTGTTCAGCCTCTGATCTCACACATAAAGGACCGTCCTTATCAGTGAAACTGATGGTCCTTCTTCACTTCTCTCTTAGGTATTTCATATCCTCTGAGATAGCTGATTGTGGAATTCATTGGTTCCTGTGAATGATAACTTTAGGCACCAGGGCTTGCATTTTACAGGGAACTGGGGTCTGACAAAATTTGTATTCAAGAGGCCCTGGCATGACTTGGGATCAGCCATGAGAAGCTTATTTTATTGTGGTACCTTCAGATATCTTGCCTCGGAGTGACTAATGAACTCCTCTCTCACCCTTTAAACAAGGAGTCATCAGGCAAAGAGTACAACAAAAATTCTCATTACTTACTTACCCTTCAGAGCCTATCTGTGGCAGGGTTTTTCTAAAAAAACTTTTCCAGCATTATCCAAATATAAGGTTGAGCACATATAGTTTCCCAGAGAAATGTTTCATTCTCATGGAAGCAATATATGTAGCAAAACAACAATGACTGCGGAGCAAAACCAAAATGCCATGTTTTTTAATATTTCTTTTTAAATAATAAAATGGCAGAATCAGTACATCTTCTTGTGGATTTAATGAATTATTATGTGCATAAAAGAGTGGCACATATCTCTGTACTTAATGTTTCTGAGAGATAATCACTTATCATTGGATTACAAGTTCCTTTGGGGTTTGTGAGAGGGAAGAAAGTGAATTTTCTTGGTATTCAGCAACTTAAACAGCATATAAAATTACATCAGTCTTTTGCATTGCAGTTTGGCAACTGAAGAGGGGCATGTTTGGGAAGAAGTCACCCCAAATTTGTTATCTTACACATCTGACAGATGCTGGATGTGCTGAATTTCCAAGTATGATCCGATTACATGGTGTGAAACCTGTCCCTACCCCAGCAGGATGCTTACAGTAAGCACCATCAAATGGGGCCAGAAACCCAGGGTCTGCAGAGAGAGCTGTGTGAGCCCTCAGATGCTGCTGTACAGACTGTGCAGGAGCACAGACATGCAGCAGGAACTCCTAAATTTGGTGCCTCCTGTTAGAATATCTGAATACATTTGATGCTGCCATCACACTGACTTGAGTTTCTGCAAGGGTGAGATTTGAATGTTTGTCTGGAAGAGTTCTGAACTTTCTGCCAATTAATGAATAGGAGAGTTTATTGTGCCAATTAATTCATTAATTTTTTTTTGTTTGCATTTAAAAACATTTCATATAGTAGAAAAACTTCATAAGAGATTAAAGAAATATTCTACTGGAAGATGTGAGTTTCTGAAAAGCATGTGTTTCAAAGAGTAATTTCTGTCTAAAAGAAAACAGTGATAAACATTGCATTTGGACACATTCTGTATTCTCATTTCTTCCCCTTACTTTGTATTAGTTGGGCTATTTACATGAAAACATCATCTTTGTTCCTGAAGTGTTCATCTGTTGCTTGCTCCATGACTGAAGTCGAAATAATGCTATGTTTGTAATATTTTAATCACCTCTACTGCAAACAATTATGAAATCATAAACAGAAGATTATGACTTCAAGTGGGAACTAAGTGGCTGGAGCTGATGAACTCTTAAAAGCAAGGATCCTGTTATCATGTAAATGCTTCCAGTAATGAAGAAAATTTAAAAACTATATTAAAAAAATCTAAATATGAGCATCTAAATCATAGACAGTAGTAGGTTTTACAGACAAGATAATGGTTGTTGAAATGATTTTGTAATGAAATTATAAATCCATGCTAGCAATTATGATTTCATTTCATACACACTTTTGCATCTGTAATTTCTTTTTGTGAGTGGGATTTTGTTTTGAAAAACAGAATACTCACAGTGCCTACCATTTTTTGAACAGCATGCCATCATTTTCTGTAGATAGGACGTGCTTTTCACATATCATTTTGGTTTATGGCAGTTACATCCAAGAAAGCAATGGCTCATGCATGGCTCATGCTGCAGTTCCCTCTCCTTCCAGCCGAACAGTGCTGAGGAAGTCAGGAGTAAGCCTAGAATGCTCAGCTTCACATGTACCAACAGAAGCCCGTGAATCTACCTGTATGCAGGGCAGCAGTGCAGGTGTTACAAACCTTCACCTCAGCTCTGTGCATTGCTGACAGAGGAAAGGGCTCTAACCCGGACCGGCTTTCGTCCCCAAGGCAGGATACACTGAGAAGCGTTTGACACCAGCCTACCTTCCCAAAGGGTTGCAGTGATGCCCATCAAACCTGCAGCCGCTCCTCCTATTCCACCGCCAGGCACTCTGCTCACAGATCCCTCCCTCCCGATCGGCATCGGCTTAGAAATGCAGAGCAGCTGAGCGACGGCACCGCTCCAGGAGACCTGCTGTTCTCCTGCCCGCTCTGGGTTTGGATTGCCCTGAGAACCCCTGGCAAGTCCTGACTCATCCACTCTAAAGCTGTTCGTTCCC
This sequence comes from Irena cyanogastra, assembly GCA_013397155.1. Classification (NCBI taxonomy): domain Eukaryota; kingdom Metazoa; phylum Chordata; class Aves; order Passeriformes; family Irenidae; genus Irena; species Irena cyanogastra. Next base: position 80,391 of record VWZV01017380.1, on the reverse strand, counting down.
CGTACGCTCTCTGAACTGCACTCAACCTTGGTAATAAGTAGCTGGGTATTTCTGGCTATCACTGAGTTCTATGTGCTGTTTAGGAATCTCTGCACAACGCTCCTTTACACTTGCCTTACGTGGTTTTGGAGTGTGTTTTATGTCGGGCAGCCAGGCGGGTGGCCTGACAGACCGTTTTAGAGTGCAGCTGCTGCTGGCATGAGAGGAGGAGGTCACAAACAGCTGGAGACACTTCCAAGGCCACCGAGTATGGCAGAGATGACCAGGCCCAGCAAAGATGATGCACCTGAGGACTGAGGTATAGCCCAGTGTCCAGGGAGCAGAACTGGTCACAGCAAAGGTGAAATTACCAGAGAAATCTAAGTTAATGTCAGCTCTCTACGCAAGCAGATAGCATTTTGACCACGGAAGTCATGCTGTATGTATAATTGCCTGAAAGCTAAAGTGCCTGTAAAGGTGAGATTAATGATATTGCAGACATTACTCACATCATAAGATTTTATGATGGCCGGGTAATCAGGTGAAAAGGGAGGTTTATCCAGAACTGCACTTTGAGGAAATGGCTGGTATTTGTTAGATGACAGGTTTCAGTATGTTTGCTCTGCTAACTGAAGCCACAGTTACTCTAAAGTCATAATTGTATGCTGTGGGATGAGACCAATGCACATTTTAAAAGCAGCTTCCAAAAGATAAAAACAGACATTGAGTGAAATTTGTCACGTCAATGGACTAGTATAAGATTCAATAAGACTTATTTTGGTAATGCTTGCTACCTTGCATGGAGTCTCAAATTCCAGGAAGAATTAATGCATACAAAAATCAGATTTTATTTTTTAAGTAAATTTCTAGTATTGTGTTGCAGAGAAAATCTTTAATATACTATTCAGGTACACTTTGAGATTGCCTAAATCAGAAATCTAATTAAATAAAATTACTTTTCAAAATCTCATGGGAAGGAAGATGTTTAAGTTTCAGTGTTAGGTGGCTGAGACTGGAATTTGTGGAAGCCCAGTCACATTTACACAATAATTTCAAGATTTTTGTGGAGTTTCAGCATATTCTTTCCAACATAAAGTTTGCCTTGTACTTGATATATTTAATAGATCTTAGCTAATCCATGCCAAGATCTTCAAAAGCCGTGTATTTGAAAGCACAAACATTTATGACATGTAAAGCCTTAGTTCAGCTATAGAAGCATTTAAATATCTGTGTCTTGTTTTTTCTCTGAAGACTATATGCCAACAGGAAATTTCACACCACCATTTACATCTTCTATATTTTTTCTGTAAAAGTTCTTTGGAAACTCACATAATTGAATGAGTAAACTATTCCAGTTTAGGTTGTAGACAAGACAATATTTCTTATAGTCTTGCTGTTCAACCTTTTAATTTTATGGCAAGTGCCACAGGTTTGGATTGTTTATGTCAATAGAGCATATTAGAAAATCAGTTTCAGAAGAAAAAAAATCTTTCCTGATTTGCTCAGTACACTGCTTGATACAAAAAATTGTACCATGAAGCTACAGAAATCAGAAAGAGAAATAAAATGTATTATATTTTAGTAGCTTAAACATTTCTAAGTCAGCAGCATGATTTCAGGGACCTAACTCAATGTGATGCATTAAATGTTCATTTAACAACACTTCTTACATACATGCTTTATTCCATTTAAAATACAGTGTTAGGAGTCTTTTAAAGATCAGAAAAATTCCTCCTATTTTCTCTGACATATGGAAGTACAAAACACTTTTGCTTACTGTCAAAGTTTCTTTTCTAGTCCTCTCTACAGAAATAATTGAAGGTAGAATGTATTTATTTTTAATATAGAAAAACATTCATGCTTTTAATCCCTTTCCTGTTCAAGATTCTTAAAGAAGTAACAAATAGACAACTACATATAAATGCAATGATTGTGGCTCCTTTGCAATGCTAGCATTTCCTAACTATTCCTAGCCCTGTTTTCTACCACTGCTTCTTTTTCTCTTTTAAAGCCATGCAGTGTACAAGCTGTTTTTAACGATTTTGCTACATTTGTTATATCAGTGTAATGTTCTAAGGAAGATCCAAGGAGCAAAGAGGCAGCAGGCCAACAGTTTTCACAGACACGCTTAGCAAAGTGAGACATACAACCATGGAAATTATTTTTTTCTTCTCAGTCTTTGCAGGATGCTATTGCAACCTGCAAATGCCACAGTGTAATTGTACAACAAAAGACTTCTATCATTCTCTGCTGCAGGAAACAGTCGTACTTCTCTATTATCCCTGTCTAGTGTCTCCAGCCAGAAAGCAAGAGCAGCAGTTCATCCTTGGTCAGGTCCCACTTGGGACTATGTAATTACCATTGTGGTGGATCAGAAGCAATTAATTTTATTCCTCTTGCTTTAAAAAGAAGCAATCAAAAGAGGGGGGTGGTGAGGCTCTTAATGCCGGAATTCAGTCCAACGCAGAGATTACACAATTAAAATAAGAAGATGTCAAGCAACAGAAAAGTTAAAATAGCACTACCTCAGAAGGCTTACAGCAGTGGCAGAGAGCTATGAGGAACAATGTTACTTTATACTCTCCAAAGAGCAATTGCAGGTTTCCAGCAGTTCAGACATTGCTATTAAACCTGTTTCTTATTAATCACAAACTGCAGGCTTTTCTACTACAACAAGCTTTGTTGCTTGTTTGTTCTTCTTCAAATCTCAGATTAGGACATGATGATGTAGCCTTTTTGGACAAGTGTGTGTCACCATGGCTATTGTTCCTCATGGTGCATATTTACACTTATCCCCAATACAAATGGTTTCACCCTAGGAAACAAAACTTTTAAGTAGCAAACTGCAAGAGATTTGTCTAACTTTTTTCCAGGCTCATATTGCATTTTCTTTCATAATAAGAAATCAACCACTGTAAAAAGTCCTGTCTATCACTCATCATAGCTGTAAGATAATTTGAAGATTATGAAAGTTGCATCCTTTCAAATGTCCACAGAACTTCATACAGCAAAAACATACTGGTCCTGAAGAGAGCACAGTTGTTTGTGATGCGCTTTAAAATGGTTGGGTAAACTGTCATTGACAACCATTAGGTTTTTGTCTTTCCTATTCAATTCCCAGCAGAGAAATAAAGCTTGCTTGAAAGCCAGTCTACAGGTTGCCTTGTTCTCTTTCAGAAACAATGTCCAGAAAATAATGTTCTGTATGGGTAAAAGAGCAGAAGCTTTGTTAGATATAGTTCACAGAACGAGCCGCTGTAAAATATACGACAGAAACAATCTCAGATGTAGTAAACTGTGCTCTAATATCCTTCAGAAAAATTAACTCCTTGATCTAACAGCAAAAGTATATGCTAGTTCTGACTCACTGTGGTGCTCTTGAAAAAGAGACTGCAATAAAAATGATGAAGGTGCTTTGCTAAATGATCCATTTCTATACAGATAACAAACCTCTCTTAGCATCTAAAAATGTTATCTCATCTCTTTTGAAACCGAATGGGCTTGTCAATAGACCCCTGCATGGCTGAATTGACTCAGGCTATTTTGGAGAAGGTTTCCGGGTAGACTCCAGATATATATATAGAGAATATGAAGTAGGATTAGATTATGCTCAGTCTACTGTATCACACAGCTAATCAGTTTATTTATTTATTTCCTGATACTTATTTTTAAGGTTTTTCTGTTTGTTTATATTGGATGTGGGTTTTAATATTACTCAAAAACCTGTCAGGTGAAAACATGGATGCTTAACCTGTCAGACTTCAGGGCTTTTTAACCTCTAGTGTTGGGAGACTTGCATTTTCCTTACTACTTGACGGCACCTAAACCAAACAAATAACTAAATGCATACTGCTCAGCTGTCCTGCAGTGAATCCTTTGAAGGCTCTTAATTTCATTTTCTCTCCCATTATTAATTTCATTTTCTCTCCCATTATGGAGGCCACTGGGAATGATGTTAGTAGGTGTAGCACAGAACTGTCATAGTCTTCCGTTTCAGGAGCCCATGCACCGCACTGGCAGCAGGAGGCTGGAATAAGAAAGGAATTACATGCTCTGTTGTGGTCAGGAAATGTGTTCCCCTTCCCACTCTCAGTTTTGTACCTGTCTGCTGCTCAGTCCACTACTCACCTGTCATAAGTCCAAGACCTGGGCTACCACCAGCAGATGACACTGCATGTAGGGAAGCCCTTCCCTTAAACCCCAGCATGCAGTCCTTTCACAAGGCAGTGCATTAACTCACAGACATCAAGACTTCTGGAGATCAGGAGCACTGTAAGAACAGTTGTGCTCTCAAACTTAGCTCTAAGTTTTGAGGTGTAGTATTACATTTGCAATGTAAGTGAAAAGGTTTAAGTTGGACCGAAAAAAAAAAAAGGCTTTAAGTTCATTAGTGGTACTCCACACACTACATCTGTTTTACATTGGCATAACACCACCAGGCTTTTCATTAGAGCATTCTCTTACATGTCAGAGTAAAGAGGAACACATTCTAAGGCCACATTCAGACCCAGCACCAAAGGCAGGCAGAAGGGTTTGGGAGCCCCTTAGAATGCATGAAGAGCTGTCAGAAAGTTCTGGCTCATATTGATGTTAACTTTTCAATGCTCCTGCCATGAAAGCCTAACATACTTCTAAAACAAACCGTTTACAAAAAACAGAAGTTATGCATACAGCTCTTACACAAATTAATCCATTGTCAAGGCGCCCATTAACCCGAGCAATCATTTGCTTATTAAGCTGGAGTGATAAGGAGATGGGTTAAGGCAGACTGGTTTGCCCTGCACTACTCGTGAACCTCTGGGTAAACAATGTTATAACTCAGGAACAGCCTCAGCTTAGAATTCTGTTTCATGCGATACACTGAGACTTTGCACTCCAGCCTGTTTGTGCCATTTTGCAGTATACTTCTAAGGATCTGGATGAAAATATTGAGGAACCAAAGGCAAAAATGCATTTATTACGATATGCAATCTCAATTCCTAGGTGCTTGTCTTATCTTTTTTCTCAAAAAATGCTTGCAGTCTTCTATCTATCACAGTCTACCTTTCCTCCTAGAGCAGCATATTCAGTACTGACAATTTAGCTAAATACCAGCCTACCTGGGGAGCAGGGAAACCTGCTTAATTGCCTGGATTCTGGCTTCACAGAGCAGCTTTCACACCTTAAGCTGGACTACTTTGCATCTGGGGCTGTCAAGTTTCTGGCTCGCAGATGAAGAAATCAGATGCTCTTGCTCCTTAAGGAATACCCAAGGGTACCAAACCTCATGAATAAAATCAAAACATATGATCTGATTTCCATACTGAATAACATATTTTGTTAATAAGGACTTCCTGAAATTACTGTATCTACCTTTTTTTTTTAATTATTATTTTGTATTATATTCAGAAGACACTATAACATGATTGTAACCTCAGTCATGTCATCTAGGTCCATTCAGACTTTTTACTAACTCCACTTTGACTGACATGTTTGAATCATTCTGCAGGGTGTTTTTAAATTTAAAAAAAAGGTATTATGAAAAGCCTGCCTTATCACAACATAAAAAATTATCAACCAACTAAAATTCTTGCCTTTCAAACCTAAGCATCAGTTCAGTTGAGAAGTGTGAAATAGATTATTTTATCCTTGTGCAATTTCCCTCTTTAAATACAGATTGAGTCAAGGTAAATCAGTTTTACAGTAAACCTGAATGTTAAATAACTACAAAGCTCCAGTTTTTTGAAGGAAAGGGAATCCTCTTAAAAAAA
>VWZV01017380.1:0-74653 GCA_013397155.1 Irena cyanogastra | reverse complement strand
AACTTTGCTGGCATTAGATGTTCTATTAAAAAGATCTGCATAGACTACTTTACCTTCACTCATACAAATTATTTTTTAAATAAAAGATTGTGTACACTCTTCTGCATTTAATAAATACTATTATATTTAAAGAACTTTAAGGGTGGCAAGTTAAATAATAAAAAATGCTGAAAACTTTCTTCTACTTTACATACTAAATCAAAGTCCATCACTGTGGGAGATGAACATCTTCCATACAAAATCAATATCAATAGCAAAATCCTCACAGAGTTTATAGCATTTTCATACTTATCTGCTTTGACATCAGAATTTTGCCTGTTCATGATTCACTCAACTGTGCTGTTTATGTGTATTGCTGATACAATCTTTAATTAGGTAATTACCCAGTATTTTTCAACACAATGCACAAGATGACTAGCTCTCTCTTCATGAGCAACTAATCAATATTTCTTTTTATCTTCCTGTTTATTGTGTAGTTCTGACCTTATTTATTCCATAGTCTCTTCACTGAGCAGAAAAATATTTATTTCTCAATAGAATCCTTTGTGATATTGCTGTCACTACAGTAGAGCTCAAAGGTAAATAATTCACCTTTGCAATATCCTCAACAGGTAAAACTTGTGGAGGATTAAGACCTAGGGAATAATTGCTCTCTGGTAGTACCTGAAAGTTGTTTTCTCCTGGCCATTCTTCTGGCCCATGCTTTTTGACTTCTACCAAAATCACAGAATGGGAAAACAAAAGTGAAGAAGTGAGGCACATCAAAGTCCCATTCAATTTGGTTGTCATGCCTCTGGAACTGGCAGCTTTTTGAGGTTCCACAGTTTAAACTTGGCCAGACATCAAAGATCTAATAATTGCCACACATTTTTTTGTACACATGTAGGAACAGACTTCTGTATCTTTTCTTGTTTTCTTAGTATTTCACCAAAGAAGCTCAGCTGGACAACAGCTCATATTAAAAGAGAAAGATAAAGATTGTGAAGGGACTTACTGGAGCCTGCCCAGATCTTCCTCTTATACACAATAGCTCCAGGCCCTAGATTTTCACAGAAACGTGACACAACAATCATCAATGTTTGAAGCAAGAAAGATCCATCCTCTGAAACCAAAGGCAATTTAAGGCAGTCATTGTAAAATAACTAGTAGATAAGTGCATGTAAAACTGAGCTCTGGAATATCAAAAGTGGAAGCTATGAGAAAAACTTTGATGGTGTAAAACTTTAGCTGTTATGTTTGAAAATGTTAAACTGTTTATGAAATTTTAAGACATAAAGTAATAAAAGAATTTTAAAAAGACATTTCAAGTATTTTTCCAATATACTGTGCTTACTGTGAAACAGACAAGGCACAAATAAATGTGTATGTCCTTCTTCATGCTGTTGACATGAAGAGCAGAATGCTCTGATAAAACAACATGTAGTGGGAATACACACATTAGGAACACAAATTTCTTCGGGTAATGTCCCAAATACCAGGCATTTCTTCATTACTCAGGGCAACTGGGAAAATAAAAGGTATTAATAACACCTTCACAGAGAATTTCAATGCCTTCTTGGCAATGAGTCTGAGAATTTGAAATAGACATTGAAAGAAGTTTGAAAACTTTTCTAAAATTTGTACTGTCTCCCATCACCCATGTTTCAAGTTGCTTTTTAACCTGGAAGTTTAAGCACAGAAATTTCAGTGGGTAAGTTTTTCATGTGTCCCATTTATTTTTTAGTGCTAGTTCTAAATGGTCAGCAAAAATTTTTATCCAGTTATCATCAATTTAAAACCTTGGGGAAGTAAAATACCCACTAAAGAGGAATTTAGATCTTATTTTAGCAGCTCCAGCCACTGTGACATCCTCCTAGTATGAAAAAATTAGTTTCCCACTTAAACACCAAGAAGTACATCTTATTGATTTTCCACAGCAGAAGTAGAAGGAAATGAAGGTCTAGAAGGAAAATAAACGTTTCTATGACCATGTACACTGCACACAGTACTTCCAGATTTTCAGACAATTGGCTTATATAGATCAGCATCTCCACAGCATGTTAAACATGCAGTTTTCAGCTGTAGGGATAAATAGAGGGGGTAGATGCAAGGAAGCTACAGTTTATGCACAGGTTATCTTTAGTTTAGCAAGAAATCAACAAACTCCACATTTGAATTCTTATGCCCTGAATCTCCTTTGGTGTGAAAACAAACCATTAGTACTCAGTTTTCTTTCTCTCTATTCTCACAACCTGACAGACTGAAGAAAATGAAAGACGGAAAATGTCAGCCTTTTTTCCCTTCCTTTTTCTTTTTCAATTTCTCTATAAAAGGGAAAAATGAAAGCCCAATAAATATAGCTGGGGGAATGATGCCTGAGTTGTTGCTACACTGCACATATTCTTATAGCCTTCTAAATCGTAAAATGTTAACAGCAAAACTAAATCTTGACATGTTGATAGCTAAAACCATACTGCAATATGGCACATCAATTGCCTGTTATGTTTTTGAGGACCAAAAAATATTCTCTTCTGTACCATTAACATAAATCAAACTGCTTAAATCACTTGAATACTCCAGGTACCTTTTTTTTCCCCTCATATGGCACAATGGTTGATGTCAGTGCTAGTGGCAGAGCGGGGAGCGAAGAAGAGGGGGAAGGGAAATCAGATAGACTGTAGATTTGCAGAAGGCTTCGGTACACAAATCAAGCTCAATAAGCTTGTCAGATGAACATTTCACATTAAACAAAATAATAACCTGTCATATGATTTTAAACAGCTTCTTTTCTCTTTTTTTTCCCTTTTTATTTCCTGCCAGGTTTCAGAAAAGCAATGCAGGGCTGTAGGTACAGTATCACAGCTGCATTTCTCAGAGCAAATATTTGAAAGGCTTCATACCCTTGGTTCTTGCCAGATGTTGATTCTGACAGAGATAAAATACCAGGATTTTCCAAAACATCAGCATGGGTGAATTATGGCCAGTAGAAAACAACAACAACAAAATTAAAATCTCTAGTTCTGCAGATCTGCAAAACTACTGTGCACAAGCAACATTTGACTCAGGAGACAGGTATCAATCAAAATAAAATAAATAGAGAAAACACTACCTAATTGGAATTTGACTACTTTGAATATTTGGAAGGCTAACTCTCATTACTTAACTAACCAAGTTAGGACCTCAGCATCCTCTCTGCTAGCCACCAGTAACTGATTTCTCTAAAGCAGCTCCATACAACCTCTAATAAATATTAAATTCTTTGATGGAGGCAAAGGTCATCCTGGAGTGCCTCTACTTGGAGAAGGAATGGAGCTCACAAAATCTGAGGGTTCATTCAAGGTAATCTGTCTATGAACTAGTTTTTCATGAGAAATTCTGTTTCATGAGCTGCTTCAATTTCAGATCACTAAAACTGTAATTAATGGTAATGGAGTGACTAGACCTCATTTGCCTGATGAGTGCACAGACCACCTGATGCCTGTTCTTATATTGGGGTTTGCTGCTGTGTTCAAACATGATTATATGGGTTAACAGCTGAGAGATCTGAGTTCATTTCTGATGATGTTTATATAATCTTGGCTTTTGGTTTAAAGTCTGTGCCTCAGCCTTCCTGGCTTTAAAGGTGAAAAACAAACCCAGAATATGCAAATCATTTCAAGTTTTGTGCATAGGGGAGTCCTAGCTGTACGTACAGAGCATTAGCCAATTCGTTCTCCAGTGTAATTAGGTTGCTTGTAACTAATTCTCTTTGTATTTGTATATGATGTATAACAAAACTGTTATTAAGGACCATATTTCTGAATGCCTTTAAGAAATTAGGTTCTGGTTCTGTTCGTACTGATTTTGACAGCAAATTTTCCATTAAATTCATTGGTTCAGGATCACAGCTTAATGACCATAATTCTCTGAGTCTGATCATGGTATAACAAAGAGTTTTCATTATACTGTATCCTTTGTTCATTGCAACATTCAGGATATAGTCAATATATCATTAAATGAAACTCATTAAATGTGCAACTACATTCAGAGTAACTCAGATTAAGATTTTAGTATAAAAGATACTGTAACAGAAAGAGTGTATATTTGTAAATGAAGGAGACACAGAATTATTTGTTTTGAAAGAGCATCTCAAGTCCTCAATCTCTCTTGTCTATAAATTGCATTCATAATCGACAGCTCATTAACAACTCATTATGGATACTGAACATTGCACAAACAGAGACAGTGCAGCAAAGGAGACAAAAAATGAATTCATGAAAGGGAAAACAGGGAGATATTTTTCAGTTGAAGAGTATGACTTCATTAATGGCATTTTGGGTTCTCTTTTTTCTACATTTCAATCACTACAAACAGATCTCTTGATAATTACTGCTTCTCAGTACCTGAGGAAAAATGTGTGTGCTATATGTAGGTAATGGACCAGTTGTATAACTGTGCAGTGCCTGTTTTTCACAGACTACAAGATTTAGGAACTACAAATTAATAAAATTCCACTAAGTTGTAGAATTTTAGTAATTAGAAATTACTAAAAAGTAATTAGAAATTCAGTAACTTTCTGTATCATAAGTGAAACGAGCCCAGTAGCCTTCATAGTGCAGCCTAGGAAATATTACTTCTTTCTTACACTGTCAGTCCTCAGAAAGTTACAGTGACACTCAACACATTTACATTTGACCTGAATCTTTATGCAGCCACCTATCATATGCATTTTAATTATTCTATTTCACAGGAAAAGTAGTACCAAAGGAAAAATATTATTTTTCAAGTCCATGAGATCACACATAGACAGATAGCTTCAGGGAAGAATGGTAATGCATCTTTCCTAAATTTAAGTATAATTTTAAAGGTACTGCACATACATTGGCAGCTTCAGATTATACAATTTCTGCAATCATTTATCACTACAATGGGATCAATGATTCCTGTAAGCACAACAGCAATACTTCAGATTATTTAAATGCTATCTAAGTAAGAGGAATGTGTGAAGTAGTCAAAGTAAACACCTTTAAAAAAATTAAGGAATTAGCACAGAAAATATAGTGCTGACAGAAGGTTATACTCCTATACAGGCAAAGAAGTGGGAAACTTATAAGAATTATGCATTTTCAGTGTCAGAGAGATTACTTTTTATTTCACTACAATTTATGACAAGATTTATTAAGAAAAAATAACCTGATTTGGTTACGCTCAACAGGTGCAGCTTCTGTTTATACAGAGCTCTGCAGGAAGTACTTATGGAAGACATTTTGGGACCATTCATAAATGGCAAACTTGAGTGTGTCTCAGTTTTCCTGTGTGAATTTCTGAATGGATTTATCTTAGTTGAAAGAAGATTCTCCCAGGTTTGAAGAACTCGCTTGATTTTCCCTGTCAGGTCTAGCTCTATGCTGACTGCAGCAAAGAGAAAAAAAGTCATAACTGAACACTGTCATGCCAAAACTGGAAATATTAATACCTGTTCACAGATTTCTGAGAGGCTCTTTTGCTTCCAGAGTTAAAGATGCAGTGTTGCTTCCCTAAAGCATGTGCCAAGACTGGTCAAAAAGGATCTTAAGATCATTGCTTTCAACATTATTCATAGAAAGACAAGTGAAGCTGAAGATCCTTCTGCATGGCTATCTGTTGAAATCCATTTAATTTCAAGAATGAAATGTTTGTGGAAATGTGTGATTAGTGCTTCATGCAGAGACTTTGAGATCTCCTAGAGAAGAAGGAAGGTTTTTCTCTGTATTTTAGCAATTTATATCAATGAATCATGCATGTAGTGACAAAATTGACATAGATTAACATAGTTGAAGACAGAGAGCCACGTAACTACAAGACTGGAAGATGAACTATAGGTGATGGCATCTTTATTTCATGTATTTAAGATTGTGTAATAACATTACTTATCATTTTTCAGAAGTGTGACTGGCACTCACACAACGGAAATTAGACAGCCAGCACCACAGAAAATGTCCCCTGATGATAACTCAAGTTCCTTTATGAAGGCTCCAAAGCAATTAATGATTGTACCTATAAATGTACCCACTCCCACCAAATTTACACTTCATTGCAGTCCCAAGTCATGGCATTAATGTACAGGGAGTCACGGGTGGAAAACTGCTGAACACCATATACATTATGACTTTGCTGATGGTAGGATGAACATGAACAAACACGTTTTTAAAAGCGCAAGAAAGAAAGAAAAAAGGACAACTATATGTATAATGCTTTAACTTCATTTACTTTAATTAACCCTGGGTATCACATTCTAATAAATGTGAAAATGCAGAACATCAGTGGGAACTAAATCTTTGAGGACTATCCCAGTCTAGCCATATAATGAACTGGAAAATTTTTTATTTTTCCCTGATAAGGTTCCCAATAGTAGATATTTATGAAAATACGGATAAGGATTTGTAACTTCAATTGAACATCATAGAACACTGGGTCATGTCAAAGGCCATGAAAACATGCGCACTTGTTGCTGAAATGTTTATTGGTGAAAATTTCTGACAAGTGCAACAGCAAAAAGAGGTTTTGATGATTCCTAATAAATGAGAGCATTCATTTCCTTTATTTAAACACCTGAAAATTCCCCTGCTCACTCTGAAAACACTTTGCAAGCAGATTGCTGTGCAGCCATTTATATTTTTTCTAGGAAAAATTAGGTTAGTACTTCTGTCCTAAATTGATATCTTCACTGATAACAACAGCTAATAACTCATTCTTACATATGTATTCCAGGCTGAAGCTCAGAAAAACAATTTCAGTCTAAAATTAAAATTGGTCTTTTATCAAGGTTTTTTAAAGATTGGGGGAGGGCATTATTTTGCTGATACCTTCTGCAATGTACATTAAATCAACAGGGGAAGAAAAAGAACCCTAGGTACTTTGTATTGTGAATAAAAATTACCCATTTTTTCTCCACATTTCCAGGGACTTTTCAGTAGGGAATACCCAAGAACAATCCCTTTTGATCAGTGGTTAAGTAGGTATCTCTTCAAAGTCTTTATATTTAGTGCAGTAGGTTTTTCCTGAAAGACAGGTTATTGAGAATCATGTAGTCATTACCAATTGACATTAAATGGCCTTGTTATACACTGGGTCAGATTAATTATTTCTTCTGGCTTTAGAAATCTAATCAATTCAGGAATAAGGGGTAAATTTTAAATATATATTCTAGCTTATTATTTTTAAAATAATTCTCGGTTACGGTACAAACTTAAATTCCTTCATATTTTGCACAGACTGTGAACCTTGAGAAATCAAAACATGAGAATTTCTACCCCTAATTGTCACACAGTTTTGTAGTGGCTAATTCATAGCAACATAAAGCCCACAGTACTTTATAGGGAAAAAAATATTATCCAGACATTTCTTCTGGGTTCTCTTTTAAATACTGAGCAACTTCTGATTTCACAGAAAAGTCAACTTTGAGTTCAGTTACATTCAGTTCAATAATGTGTCTCTAGGTTTAAAACTCTATTCTGAAATCTTAAATCAATGGAACCCTTTTATGTCAGAAATTTAAGAAAAGTTTAATTATACATGGTGTACCAAAAAACAAGTTGTGACACATTCTTTCATGGGGAAATTTTTGTGACAGAAGGAAAATGTCCAAGCAGAGGGAGCATTTCCAAAGCACACTGTGTCCCACCAGAAATTTTGTAAATGAGCAGAGTGTAGCTCTGTCATCATGACTGCATCAAGACACAAAGTATCACACTACAGTTTATGTCAGAAGAAGATTTTTAAAATATGATCTGCTTCATCCCAAGAAATAGACAATTAGTTTATAAGCCACAGAACTGAGATAAGAAACTAAGTCAATGATGTATGAAAACCTATAAGGAAATATGACACTATGCACCAAAATGTGAAGCTGTGATTACTTTCTGCAGCTATGCTCTTAGATCAAACTGGAAGTAAATAATTCACTGATGACTGTTAAAATACCTTATCATATTTACTAGCACAGCTGGGCAGATATATGGAGCAGGCAAGTGGGAATGAAAAAGAAGGGAAAAAGAACACTGCTCAGAATATTCTAAATGTTCAAATCATTTAATATAAAGAAATAATGCTTTCAAAACTCAAGAAAACAAAAAAGGGCCTCCACTTTCACCACCTTTGAGGGAGGAAGAGGCTTTACCCCCTCCCTTTTGTGTCCCACAAAAGGGACATATCCATTCAGCGGACTTTAAGCCGCAAGTCCTACACTCTGACAGGATCTGTCCACATAGGCAGATTTTCCTCCTCTGAACAAGGTGTTACTTTGAAGTCCACCTCTCCCACAAGTCCCTGTAAACAATCGTGTGCTTTACCACCCTACAGAAAGATGTAGTTTTTCAATTAACCCTACTTCAACTACCAGAAAACTACATTCCTTCAAGGGCTGAAATGATCTAATGGATCTTCCTTTCTCCATCTTGAAGGACAGCAAAGAGAACAGTGACATTGTCAAAGGCATCCAATGGAAAATACAATTGAAAGGGACAGAAAAGAAAGCAGAAAAGTCAACATGCACCCATTTTGATCCCATCAGTGGAAGAATTATCTTGTGATAACTTAAAAAATATCTTGATTTTTAATTTTTTGTGTGCTTTAACCAATCATTTCTTTATTTGGTAAGGAGGAATCAGAATTTTTGTTGCCATCATACTGGCAAATAAAAATGGAGAATTATTTCCCTCCAAGATGAAGAATCTCTCAAAAATATTAAGGAAATTAATTTTGATCATCAGCCTATACAATGACTGAAAAGATTTACATAATTATTTTTCTAAATTTGTGAATGTTTCCGTTCTCAAACAGCAGAATTATTACAGTTTTATTACTATATTGCAATGAGTAATTACTATATTGTAAGAGTTAATGATCTTTATAGAAATACAGTAACAGAAGAACAATTGATGAAATTTTTTTAAAGCAAAAAATTAGAGGATTTTCCTGGATCTATTTCAATTAACTTGAAGAATCCAACTCCTCAGGATAGAAACAGGCACCTGTAATGAGGAGTTTTGCAGAAGCCAGTGTGTCCAGGAAGTTAAAGATCTTGAGCAAGCCACATCTGCCATATGGGGCCTTCTGCATAAGGCTTGAGAAACCTGCGCTCCAGCATGAGTGGCCATGGCATAGTCAGGTACACACACAGTGTAAGGGAGTGTGAGGGAATATCCTGTTCCTGGATTCTGGGTATGCTGGATATGCTCTGCCAGGCATTAAGAAAAGGGTAACAAAGTCTGGCAAGAGAACTCGGAAAGTTTTGCTGCTGCAGCTGTAAGGAGACATCACATACAGGAAGGCTGAACCTCTCCACAGCTGGTTGTCCTGCACAGCACACCATGGCTGTCCCACTGCTCTCTGCCCAGTAAAGTTCCCACCCCCTGAAAGAGTGTTAAGGTTGGCCTGCCATCTGTGTTTCTCATCCTATTTTCTACCTTATTCTACTTACCGTTCTGTCTTCTGGGACTCAGAAAGAACTCTGCTCCTCCTGGGGCAGAACAATACCTCCAGAGTTCCAAAATAAGGTTATAAAACCCAAACCCAGCAAATTTACAGCCAGTTCTCAAACATTTGTGATGAGTCTCCAAGTCTGGAAGAAGACATTCAGGAACATTTTTGTGACCTTTCTGGGCAGCCAAGAAAGCATAAGAGTTGACTACAAGATGGTTTTTTGGGAAAGACCATGACTAAATGTTGAATTAGAAATGGAAGGAAAAACAGTTGTCTAGAGTTCATTATTTCAACTCACGAGATAAGCTAAATGAGGGAGAGTAGACAGGTGGCTTCCCAAATGACACCTTCTAGCACTGCAGCTAAGGGACCAAAAAAAAAAAAACACCACAAAGAAAACCCCAAACCTATCTCAGGTCTATCTCAGGTATCTGTGCAGTCTAAGCACTGCACAGAAAATATCCTCTTTCACTGTTTAATTTCATCACAGTGCCATGCTGTAACTGAGATGTACCACAAGGAGGAATTAAGAGTGAGGTGTACAAACAAAATGCTTTTTTTGCTATTCTAAACTAGTTCTAGAATGGAAAAGGGCAAGGATAGGATAATCTATCATTAGTAGAGCCTGAAGTTATTTAAAAAAAAAAGGTGAAGGGGAAGAGAAACTGAAGTTTTTCAACTAGTTATTTCACTTTGAATTTTTTTAATTGCACAAAATTAGATTAACTGAAAAAAAAATGCTACTGTATTGATTTTGTCTAGTCCAGCAGAAGAAAGATGAGATTAGACAAAACCCTGGACCAACCATGGGGTTCCTCTGTATGGGGAAAAATGAAATGAGCAGTTGTGTAGATCAGTGATACAGAAAGAGTAGAAACACATTATGACCCAGGACTTCAAAGCTTTAAGTTCAAAGGTATTAGATGCCTCGATTAACTGAAAAACAAGGTCAACTTGTTTAACACTTCAAGAACTTCACTTCAAGAACTTTATCTGTAGAGTCCAAAAGGAAGGCTACCTGTATTTGAGGTGATAACAGACACATTTATTCTGAATGCAGTCCTAGTTATGAGTCTAAATAACAATTCAGCTTCTCAAATCAGGACTAAACCAGCAATTTCCATGCTGCAGGGATGTTAGTTGCTTGTTTGCTACAGACAGATACAATAGATGTTTTTCAGTTCCTACACTGTCCTTTGAGATGAACATGGGACAAAGGTTTTGCAGTAAGCTGGGGCCTAACTTTCCTAATGTTCTTTTCTCACGTCTTATTATATGCTTTAAAAAATTCAATGACAGATTTTGCACTTAGTTGCAAATTTTTAGAGTATGAAGTTTTCAAGACCCTTGTTCCAAAATCACTTTTATATTTTGAAAAATGTCTTTTGCTCCCTGACAGAGAATTTCAAGAAGTCAGAGAGAGATGATGGGCAGCACATCTCCACAGCCTTCCAAAAAGGATCTTCAAACAGCTGGCTTTGTCTGGAAGCTGACATGAGGTCACAACTTGGACCTATCCCACGTTCCACTGATGGTTCCAGAGCAATCTTCATATATTTTTTTGACTGAGAAAACACTCAACACCAGTGAAATGCCTGGAAGAAGGTGCTGAAGTCCTATGCCCATACTAAGCAGGGTGCATAATAAAAGATATGATTATCGTTCTTTTAATTCAGTAAAGGATTAGCCTAGAAATACCTGCATGTACATCCATGTAAGTTTGTCTTCAACTGTCTCCATACCCAGTAACTCTTGGATTTGGTAGCTGATGATTCAGCCAAACTGAGGAATGGAGAAAAATAATATTTCAGTAAATTAAGTGGACCAGAAGAACATATTCCATTATCAAGTCATGCAATAGTGGAGATTCTGACAATATACATTTACACATATAAAAAAGCTTAAGCACCATGAGCCTCTGTTAGGGCTCCCAACATATGGCTCCCACCATTGAAACCAAAAGGAAGAACTCAAAACGTATCTGTAGAATGAATTTTTCAGATTTGTCACTCCCAGGATTACTTACTTCTTTTGCTATTCCATGCCATCATTTGTACTTCAAGGTCTGTGGGCCTTCCTCTCTGTAAAGCTGGTAGGACATTAATTCTAGGCAGACCATAGAACATTTCCTTTGTGAGGCAGTTTAATATTTTTTCAGATTAAACATTAGTCATGAACTCTGACACTTATTTCAGTGAAAAAATATTTTGCCTGTTTCTTACATCCCACTTCCTCCCTTCAAAGGAAAGATCTGCTATCTGGTATGTCAGTCCTGGAGTAAGATACACTGATGAATCTGCAATAACATTAAATATGAATTTCTATCCCTTTATGTTCCAGTTTAAACATTTACTTACAGGTCATTTATCAAGAAAAGAACAGCAGTTCATTTCCAGATTCAATGAAACAGACTATATAACCCAAAGTTAGCAAAACAAGATCAAATCTTCATTCTTTAATAGTCAAAAAAGAAAGTCCCTTTGGACTACAGATGTGAAAGTAACACTGGGGTGAACAGCTTGCCTTTTCCTTCACATAATGTCTGTGGCCTTCTAGCAGTCAACGACTAATAACACAAATTTTAAAGCAAACTGAGACCAGTTTTGCTGTCAGGTTTTGTAATGCCTCATACTTGTTAATGAGGACTCAACATTCTTCCTCTTTATTGACACACACACAAAATCAGAGTCCTTTACCTGTCATTTTGAGTGTCTACCTTGAGTCACTAGAAAAGGTGATTTGAAACTTTCCTGGGCCACACACCCACCCCTGCCTGCAGGGCAGGTCTCTGATTTCAGGAGCATTCCATTCACTGGGAACATGCAATCAGTACTGGCTACTAGGTCATGCTTCAAAAAAAAAAAAAAAGGCAAGAAAGGCAATATCCTTAAATGAATATAAGTATTTAGTCTTTTATTGCCACTGGAAACTACAGTTCTTCAAATATTTTTAAACCATATGAGCAGAAGTCCAGCTATTCAGAATAAAACCAAACACACTAACACATCTCCCAAATATTCCTTTTTAAGCACTGAACTGGGATGTGCTAGTTCTGGATCATTTGTTGAGCACATCAACTGCTGGCAGGAAACCAAAGATGATAGCATTTTACACATTTTTAAGTAAATGTTTGTTCTTTTTTAGTTTGCTTAAATTAGAGGAAAGGATTTCCAGTGGAGAATATTCTGCTTTATTAAACTGAAAGAATTGTAAGATTAGTTGCAACGACAGGTAAACTGTACTGAAGTGCTTTTCCATACCTCCCAAGCACACTTTCCTGAGAAGAGGTTTGTTACCTTCAACTTTCTGTGGATAGAGCCATATGGTCCTACCACTCTCAGACTGGAAATCCTGGCGGCAATCTCTCATTTACTACTCATGTTCAACTGACAGACCCAACTGTGTTTGTCATCAATATGCCTTTTCTTCCAAGAGCCTACAACAGCAGATGAATTGAAGTGACCCCAAGCCAGCTTCTCCAAAACAAAGCATTATTCACTCAGACACAGAGAAAAGGGCTTAGGCTTAAGCAAACAAAAGACCTTTACCTCAGCTTTCATCTTTCAGTCCCAGCCTCAGTAAATTCAGCTTTTTCCTGCTACTTCCACATCAGGTTAGGTGGGAGTAGGTGAGACTGTTTGTTTTGTTTCAGCTTGCTTATGTGTGCCTTGGAGTCACTCACCATCTTCCCCTGCACAGCCACTGACAGCCCACTTCACCTCCCTTCTTCCCTTGAACCAGCATCTGAAAAGTTTTAATGTCCTGCCTGGGCCTAAAAAGGGCAAACTTGCTGACCAATTTGATGCCTGACAGAGGCAATTTCCTATTCAGAACTTTTCTGTTAGTTTCCAAGAGAACTTCAGACATTTTCCTCAGAATCTATCATTATTTTCCTTCATGTGGCTTTCCCTTTGCAGTAGGAAAGACAGTAACAATTAGGGAAACTGAGGTGCATAAGGTATTTGTTAAAAGTATGCCTAAGCTCGCAAAACTTCCAAAGCAGTAGAAAGAGACTTTAGTGGGGGTGACAGCCTCATAGCCTGTGACAGTTTCAGGGTTTAATTGGTCATAAGAAAATAGAATTTCTTTTTCTTCACTATCTTAAAATGTATCTGTTTATTACGTGGTTTGACACACTGCCATTTTTGATTCACCCTGAAACACGTGTTCTGTGAATTCAGTAGTAATGGCTGTAACTAATAGATTTTAAGTGACTTTTCTGTAAAATACAGAGTAAAATGTTTCTAAAAGTAAGTGGTGCAGAACTACTTGTGATATACATAGTACCTTGACACTCTCTGGGACAAAAAGAGATGGAATTTATCCCTACTTACCAACATGAAATGCACAAGTTTTTCACAACCAGACAGCTTAAACTGTGAAGACAAAAATTATTCCTATGGTGAAATAAAATACTACTGGTCTTATCACACAATGCACACCAATTATTAGTATGCAGCATCTCAATGCAATAAGAGCTGTGAAGGCCACAGCACCAACACTAAAACCTGGTTGACACAGTTTGAATAAAACAAACAAACAAACAAAAAAATCCCACAACAACAGATAAAAACCCACTAAATTTCTATTAGAGTTAGGATGTCTATTCTCGAAGTGCTTTGAAATAGCCTGGTGTCATAAACATTATAAATGTGAAGAAAGCAGAATAGAGCTGTTAGAAACTGAGGAGTGTCTGAGTCTACTGAACTGAGAATCAGAGAGAGACTTACTACAGTTTGCAAGATGTTGCTACTCCTTCCATTTAAGGCCTCACATTCCCAGCAAGATATTCAGATGCACTTTTCTGCATAAATTCTGAGAGACAGAACAACAAAATTTTTGAAAAAAGTACTTAAAAAAACTGTACTTGTACTTTCATCTTGCAAAACCCGAGACTGAGAAAGTTCACAACAGCCTGTTCAAACCTTTTCATGAGATGCTTACTTTCTAAACGTGCAATGTCCTTAAGCATCTTGAATTATAGATTCTTATCCTGAGATTGCCATTAAACTTAACAGTTTCCTGTCCCTGAGGACAGTGGTATATTCTGGCTCCTTTCATTCTGTAGCTTACTACCAGTAATGGTCTATGTTCTCTACTAATTCCCAGCACTATTCCCTAGAAGTTACCCGAGAGAGTACAATTTGGCTGCCCTCAGAAACCCAAGGATTTTTTTCTAACAATATCTCTGTGCAGAATATTTTCTGCCTGTGTCTGGTCTCAAATCTTAATTCTTTTCAGTGTAACACAATAAGCCAAGCCTGAAAGTTTTGGGATTTGTTTTGCTGGTGGTTGCATATTTAACTCAATCTCTTGCTCTTAAATAGGGAAAAGTCTCATTAACTTTGTTAAATGTTTTCCTTTATGAAGGCTATGAGTTTGGTATAACAGCTGATCTGCAAGAAGACATTTATTGTGAGCATTAAATTCCTCAGCTATCCACATTGATTAGCTTGAGAGCACACTGATGCCTTCCCTATAGAGTGAGTGGAAACATTTAAAATACAATCCCTCTCCAGAGGAATTTGCTAGTGCTTGAGCTGTGCATAAAGTATATACCACTTCAACATCTTCATGGCCGTGTTACAGCTTGTCAGCAGCAGCTATCTAAGCTGTTGTTCAGAAATCCTCAGCCACGAGTTACCACATTTCCTGGGCTGTCCTGCTGGTGTGGTAACTCCCACACACATCCCAAAAGAGATGCTGATCACAGCAAACAGGAACCTCTCACTAATAAAGTGCCTCCATGAGCTCACAGTCTTACGCAGAGATCAGCCCGGAGGGGTCAGTGTAGCTAAATTTTAATCACTCCCACTTTTAGGAATGGGATGTTGGGTCCTAGCTCTGGCATTTCCAGGTGAACACCAAGAGGCACAATCAAAGTCTTTTTCAGCCTGAGATGAGAGCAAACAATGACTCCTCACCCTTCACAAAAATGAAACTCATGAGCTTCCAGCTCAGGTTCAAATAGTCAACATTTCTACTCTGCCAGTCTGCAGAAGCACTGAACGACAGTGTTAGTGAGCACACAAAAACAGCTTCAGTGCAGCATGAAAAAGATTGTTCTCAGACTTCTCTACCTTTCTGCTTCCTCTACAGCTCAGCCATTATCCTCTATAAAATCCCAGGCCGACTTATACCAATCCACCTCTCTGTGCCACAAGCTTTCCTAACAACCTCCATTAGATTCTCTCCAGTATTTCACTTAAAATCTGCTTCCCAGAAAGGACCAGCAGCATAACTCTGGTACCAGTCCCTTAGATATCTTATAGAGTTGTGTGGGAGGCAGATGAAAAAAAAAATCTGGCATAGGACACAGGATGAGGACTTTTGATTTTTTATATTCCATTTATACATAATCACCTTTGCATGTTGAGATTCAGTGAAGCCCTTACTTCCAGCTTTCTGAAAAAGCCCATTAATCATCACAGCCCTTCAAGAGTGCTTATTTCTTTCTGGGCTGGTATATCAAAGCTCATGAAATGGTCTGACTGGCCCAGCATTTACACTTCATCGTGTCATGCCCAGCTTCATCAGAGATGAACTTGCCTGGGGACAACATCTTCTAAAGAAATGTGTCATCCTTGCATTGCCAGTTCATTGCAGAGGATTAGCATGTCAAAACAAGAGTGGTGAACAGGTACAGGTGAAAACCAGAGAAAATGCAAACACAAATGTCTTTGCAGCTAAAGATTTTCTGCCCCCAACCTTATCAATATAGCTAAAGGCAAATGAAGGAGACTATACTGATTTAAGCACATTCAGAAATGTTTCAGTCTTAGATATCAGTCATAAGAGAGGAGGACAGGCAGTAACTCAGATTTCAGCAGCACTACTGGGAACCCAAGAAGATAACAGAACTATTCTGAATTTAAAATCTGTGACTATTAATGAAAACAAACGTATCTGCAGTTTCATCATCTATTTTCCAAACTATATAAACAGCATGTTAGGAAGTAATAGCCAAGTTCCTTCTGGAAAGAGTTTACGCAGTTCATATGGAAACAGAATGAAGGCCATCAATTCAAAAGCAGAACTTGCATTTGTTCACAAATATTAACAGTGAATTTGTAAAACATTGAAGTTTTATATGTAATTTTTAATGTGCAATAGTCGTGTATTTGTATTTGAAAAAGAAGACATGAAATAAGCTTAAAAGATATTCATGATTTTTTGGAAAACAAAATGTGAACTTCAGTGGTTTTAAAGGTGCACAAATATCTGAATAACAACAACAACAACAATAATAATAATAATAATTATACAAAAAGACTATGTGTATAAAAGGGAGAGGTCATATTTATTGCGAGCTGAACTGTCACCTGATAACTGTAAACTTTAATCACAACTGTCCTAAATATGGTACCTCTTTGAAACATATCACAAGTCTGGTTCCAGATATTTCTAGTCTATTTCTAGTTTATTTCCCTTTTAACTGTCAGTCTGTTGCAAAAGCTGAAAGAATCATCCCCTAAAGTCTTTTTCTTTTACTATCAGATACATAAAGGACAAGTAGCCTGAGGCTCAATATTTTTCAGGCTTTTAAATATTTTTTTCCTGAGTGTAGAATGAGCATGTGTCATTTCTGCAGCAATTCAGAAGCAAATGGTTCCAAGTTCAAACTGTGACTTTTTTTAGATTAGATCTGTTGGATAAAAACTTGTTGAAATGAAATGGAATTCATTTGCCATAGATGTCAACCCAAATTGACAGAAATAAAGATTCATATACAAAAGAAAAAAATTCTAGGGAATCAAAAATCCCAAACATGGCAATGTGTGAAGTGAAAGGTCTTTATTTGCAGCCCATACACCAGACTCTTTTGTTCAGTGACAAAATATCACAGGGATTATCCAAAAAGCAATCAGACAGGTGCACTGTTCCTAAATGCTGGTTTCTCTTTTTAAAGTACACTATCAGTCCGCAGGGAGAGAACAGAAACACAGAGCCAAGAACAAAACAACCATTAAGGGCCAGTTATAATACATGAGCAGCTCCTTCTCAAATTCATGGCTTTAGTTCTGTGGTCAGTGTTTTGAGCGTCAGTCATGAATTAATAAACATTGATGGCTCCAGCTGCCTCACAACACAGATCTTGCTGCAGCATTTGACTGAGTGAGGAGACGTGGCAGGGAACACATAATGGTTTCCAATAACTGGACATGAGCAAGGACAACTGTGTTCTTCTGTTAATTAAATGTTAGAGAACAGTGAATAATTTAACATGGAGTATTTGTTTGACAGGTCTGCTCTTTTACCGATTGCCTTCTTGAGAACAGTTATGTCCTCCTAAAATTCATTTTGTTTCAAAGGATGGAAGGACCATGAATAATTCAGCCCATTCATTCATTATGTTACTACTGAAATATGAATTATCTTTTCTCGAGTTTTTTTGTTGGGTTAAGGCAAATGGAATAAGTATGCAACCTCTTCCCATATAAAAGTTTTTATGCATTAAAATTTTAGGCACAAATGTCTTGAGACATATCGAGCATAGGATTTTAAGTATACATCACTCTGGAACTGAAAACTTTGAAAGCAGGAGAGCTAGCAAAAAATTACAATCAGCTTGGAAAAATCAGCCATCTATAACAAAAATTATATCTTACTGTGTATAAAATTTTGAAAATTGCCAAGATTATTAAGTATTTTCTCATTTTTTATAGCCTGTATACCTGCTTATTTTTACATTCCCTGCTGGATATCCAGTTTTCCCTTGCTGTTTTGATGTACTTGGCACCATGCAGAAGCTGTGAGAGGAAAATAAATAGCATGTTTTAAAAATGGGCTTTTGTGACTGTAATACTAAAAGAAAAATCATTAGGGCAGGTCAAGTACTTCTTAATTTGCCCAGTTAACCATATAGCTGTGAGAATAGCTAATCTAATAATATCGTAGATACTGTTGCAACCCAGGCCACTGGAAGCTAAATTACATGGCTGAACCTCAGAAAAACATGTAGCTAAAAGGTGCCAGAGGTTCAGGTGCTTATTCCACCAGCTAAAAGTATGCTGAGATATGTGCTCATGAAATCTTAAGGCAAAGTGTTATTTATATTTCCATACTGACTAGGGTGATGCTTACTGATACATGCTCATTGCGCTACTAAATGTTAAAAATTAAAATGAAAAAAAAAGGTACATATAAGTACCCAGTCAGCATTTATCTTAACCTGTAAGGTTCATAAAACACTAAGGTCATTAAATCAGATATAGGATAATGAAGTAGGGGACCATAGTCTATTCTGCAGTGACAAATCAAGAGAGAATACTTGAATGAGTGTGCATTCAATGGCTTCAAGGAAAGGTGTAATAAGAAGTGGTAAGATGAACATAAATATTGTATAAATCATCAAACTGACAACAGCATGAGCCAGCAGGAAGCATCTTGTTCTAACAGATCCCTACCCCCTCTGCCTGAAAAGCAGATTTGGGCCTAATACAAAAGATTTCTGAAAACTTTGACATGGACTGCTATTATACATTTCAAGGTATTTATACAGCAGCGCCTGCTTCTGCTACTAGAGTTAGAGGGAATGTCTTTTCCCATCTTAGGTCCCCACTCACAGGGCTTTCATCATGACCATGGAATTGGGTTAAAGGCTCAAACTTGACAAACAAGGATTTCTGAGAGAGATTTTCTAAAACACAAAGGGCATTTAGACACTAGTGGATTTTGGTTAGAGTTGCACAAATAACCACGCTTTTTGCATATGAAAATTTCTATCTCAGCTGCATTTTCCTCATGCATTCCCTCTTTCATTCATTAGGAGCAGAATATTAATTTTAAAAACCCAACAACAGCAACAACAAAAGAGGTAAGCAAGCAAGAATAATTTTTTGTTTGTCTGTCTATTTCACTATAAGCTCACATTGTATTATTAGCAGTCTCAGTTTTCCCTTCACCCTCCTTTTTCTAGAATGAGAATTGAAGGATAATGGAAACAAAGGTCACTTTGAAAAATGAGAAAATTTGTTGGCTAGGAAGTATTCTGCTGACTTAGAAGCAAGTCAGTATACGAGTGGTGAGTCACATTGAGTAAGTGGTACTTGCATTAGTGGCATGGATACACACAACATAGCAGTGAAAGTGCTGTAAAGCTGACATTTAAACAGAACCAAAAACCTGTAAGGAAAGAAGCACATGATCTGTGAAGGTAGAAGCTAGGAGATGGTAAAAAGTGGAGTGCTCATGATTCTTTTTATCTTTCACTCCTTTGCATGGAAATGTTCAAACAAACCCAGACTGAGAAACAAACCTGGGAACTTGAAAACATTTTTCTCTCCCACAACACAGACTTAACTTTCTATTGAGACAGATAAATAGATAGATAGATACAGAAATAGAGATAGAGATGATATATAGTTATATAAGCAAAAACTGTTCTAATCTTTATAAATATAATACTTAAAGGATTTCACTTTCTTTGCTGACTTGGACTTGCAGCTTCAAATGAATCAGAGCAAAGCTCCATACAAAAAATTTACTTCAGTGTTTCTTAATACGTAAAGCTACTTCCTTATACATGTTCTGCATTTTAGTAAACAGTTTTAGTCTCCCTTTTAGGTTTTTTATTTGTAAAATACTGATATTTACATATATTAATAATATTTCCATGCAGGACCAGTGATCAGCTTCACCAGAGCCCAGATACAATTTGGAAGCTATGTTGACAACTTGCTCTTGTCTTCCATTAAGTTATTTGGAGAAAAGATGGGACATGATTAGAGTTCTGTGCTTCAGAGTATTATGCTAGGTACTTGCATGCAATATACATGGGATTAAAGGAATTCAGCAACAACAAAGTGAGACCATTTAGATATTTCTTTCTTTATGTAAGAACCATATTCATATATTTACTAGTGGCAAAATATGGATGCCTAAAAGGCCTCTGTGTG
The DNA here is from genome assembly GCA_013397155.1 of Irena cyanogastra. Lineage (NCBI taxonomy): Eukaryota > Metazoa > Chordata > Aves > Passeriformes > Irenidae > Irena > Irena cyanogastra. Next base: position 54,335 of record VWZV01017380.1, on the reverse strand, counting down.
GCACTAGGCTTACTGGTGGGATAACTGAGATACAGCAGTCTAAGATTCTGCTACCTAAATGAAGTAGACAGATAATGGCTATTAAAAAAAGCTAGAAGACAGAAAGGTGTCTCCTGTCAGGGAGTTGTTAGAAGGTACAGCTCATGACAAGCAAGTCTGTAGGTTCCCTAGGTGCTCAGCTGACTGTCAAAGGCTGGAGCAGCTGCTCGGCATATGGCCTGATGCTTCAAGGAGCGCCTAGGAATGAGCTTCCCTGCTTCTTCCGTGTGATCCAGAAAAGGGACACCTGGGAGAAAGCTTTGACAGGCAGTAGCCTTCCTGCAGGATTATGTAAGGGGATGACAGTAGAAACAGTCCAATCAACTGAACTGTCTCCTGTGTTTCTGTCTAAAAGTAACTAGAAGAAAATAGCAACTGAAAAAGACCTAAATTTAGTAGGTATTTCTGAAGTAGAGCTGTCTGTCCCAAGTCAGAACAAATAAAATAGCTTATTAGTAATATGTGCAACCAAGAAATTATCATTGAGTCAGGTTGAGAATGGAATTGAACGTGGATATAAAAGTACCTTGGGAAGAGGAGTGGGGAGCAGACAGTGCTCAAACAGAGAAGGCTTGGAATAATGGGACAGAATAAATCATATTTAGAAAGCACTGATAAGCTAGTCCTTTCTTCCTGCTACAGTTCACATTTCTGTACAGGACAGAAGAGGCCCAAGTCTCCTCATTCCTCTACTGTCAGACAACATGACGGTAGAAACCCACCAGGAAAAAAAAAAAAGCATAACTTATCTTTTAGTTTTGGGGATAAACTTGAGCTATATATTGGACAGACCCTCTCCTCATTCATTGACAATGTCAAAGACAAAGATGTCAAATGCCAGTACAAAAGCTAATAGGATTATAACACCTTTCTTCTGTATCAGGAGAAAAGAAACAGAAGTTGAGATAAAAGAAAATAAACCCTTTAAAACTGTAACAATGGGTGACCATAAGTACCTTTATATAAACCATTCATACACCATGTCAAAAATGAAGTGTGGAAAAGCAATTTTTTGGTTTTATATCGGTTGAATACTTCTGGCAGCTTTAGCAAATTCAAGAAGAAAACCTCATCCTAAGTAACACCTAAGGAATTTGATTAAAATTTGGATTGAACATTAGGCACAGTGACCAAGATATAACTCTTACAATACTGTAGTACAGAGTGGATTCTTTAAAATCTGGAATTGTGCACATACCTTTCCCCTTTTCCATCTTCGTTAGATATGCTAATTCATCACAGGGAGAGATTGAAGGAGAACCTTCCAGTTAAGGTTACCCAATGTTTTCCAAAAAATGACAGCCTGAAAGAGGCTTTGAAAATAAACTCTCTGAACAAAACAGACTACCAGATGACCTTTGCATGGCAGCAGGGGAAACTTGAGGGACGTTTAAGAGACAAGAGCAAGTAGGTAGAGGGAACTTGTGGGAATGGCGTTAGAGGTTTCAGGATCATGTGGGTTTCTTGAGAAAATGAAAATTCATAGCCAGAACCAGCACCGGACCTCTCTGGAGAGCTGAGGAGAAGTAAATTCTATGGATCTGAGAGACTGTTTCTCTTTTCTGAACTGGCAATTTGTTTTTCTGCAACTGTGTGTCTTCAACCAAGGGCTATTCCTGCTGGAGATGAAATCTTTGATAACTTGTGTCTAACTTCTAATTCAGGTGGGAGACCGTAACTATGCTGTGCAGGTAGCTCAGAGACCCGCTAAAAAATCTTTGTTCTCCATGACTGCATTCTGCTTAAGCTCTTAAAGGCTATTAAGGGTACTTGAAAACAATGATTTATGTGAGTCACACAAATATGTGACGACCAAGGAGAGTAAAGCTCAAAAAACTCCCTCCCAGCTCAGAAACTAAAATTGGCTCAGTCTATTTTGTCTTCTTTTCTAGGGTTTTTTTTCTTTTTTGTTTGTAAACTTGCACAGGAATGTCATATCATGACACAACTGCTAAGAGAAAAACAAAATCTTCAAAGTCAATGAGGCTAAAACTGATATTCAAATTATATTTGATATACTGGGACTCAAAACTAGTGAAGAATGCCTTCTGTCCTGAACAAAAGCCAGCAGAAAATTAAAATCACAAAATTAAAGAATAGAGTGTTCCATTCTTAATGCAGCAAAAGTTGGTGATTCAACTGCTGGAATAGCAGAGGGCAAAATAGAAAGCATTTGTAGATAAGAAAGCAAAAGCTAATGGATATTTTCAGTAAGCCTAAAAGCTCTGTTACCACTATAGTGCAAAGATAATGGTTTCTACCTCTACAATTCCTTGCAATGATTGTTTTGCCAATATATAGTATAAAAGAAACAAAGAGTAATAATTGCTTGTCAGCACTGATGAAGCATGACAGGCATCAGCCATGGGAAGGGGGAATGCCACTTCTCTGCTGTAGCCGATGGTAACAGGCTGCACAGAGTTTGTACTGCTCACCTATGGAACTGGGTCAGCACTGAAGGAAAGGACATCTGGAGGTCAGCTTGAGCAAGCTGTTTGTGTCTATCTAGTTTAAATACATTCAGGGAATCTCAACCACTGAGATAATTTAAAATTGCACAGAATGGTGTTGCAAATCAGATTTAGGTTCTGCTCACAGATCAGGTCCAAATGAAGTTCACAAAGCTGCAACAAAATGTTTTTTCCAGGAAAAGGCATATGTCTCAGAACCTTACATCACAGAGGGATATCTAAATATAGTCTAATTACATAAAATGATATGCAGCATGCAGATTCAAATTGTGTAGTGGAAGCAAAGAAGGAAGGAGTCACAAGATAAAACCTCTTTATAAAAAAGGATGCACAGTGAAAAATAAATCATAGTTTATGAACATCCTTTGTTAACTAAGTGAAATCATAGCAAAGCAGAAAAAGAAAAGCTGATAATATTGTTATTACTCATTTTCTAGCTATCATTTGAATCAAGCCTCTGAAGTATAGTTTTTTAAGGAATGATTTCTTTTGGAAGTCACAAAGGCTTATTTTTGAAGGGTTTTTTCAGTATATTTGTGTTCTCATAACAATAAGGCTCTTAACCTTTTCAAAACTGTTTGAATAAAAATTTCAAAAGGCACTGTGGTCTTAGGAACTCAACCCGGAGTACCTTACAAAAGTCAGACTGTCAAAAGCTGGAGGCTCTTTAAATTTTGAAATTCAGGAGTCAATTAGACCTCAAGATCCTCTCACTCTTTAAGTAATGGTCTACCCTAAGAAGAGGCAAAGCAACATCTCATACATTAAAACACATGGGAGACAAGTAATCCAAGTTCTACCTGGATATTTAGGCCATAATGTTAATTGCTACTCTGAGTTATTTATGAAAAAACAAACAAACAAAAAACCAACAGCAACAACAAAAAAAATAAACACAAACAAACAAAACCCAAAAAACAACAACAACCCTTAGATATTACATTTTAAATATATGCAAACACATTATTAATTTTGAGAAGATTCCTATTTTTTATCACAATTTTTTAAGCCTAATTGTCTTCTCCATCATTTGGCTCTGCAGACTCATTTTACTGTAAAAATGGAGATTTTTCCTGCAATATGAGCAAATATTTCCCTGAGGAAATACGGCAAAAGTTCAGCTTATCAGAGTCAGGACTCTCCCACTTTAATTGTAAGAAATATGTTTACCAATGCAAAGAGCAAAATGTACTACTGAACAAAATTCATAATACAATTACAGAAAACAAACAGTGCTTTTACATAGCAGGGTTTCTGCAAAGAAAGAAAAAAGCTGCACAATTTTATATTTTAATTCCAGAGCAAGAATATCTGCAGCTAATCAGCTTTATTCCCCTGATAAGTATTTTGCTACAGACCATGGAATTGCTCTAGAGAGGTTCACAGATGCAGAGACTAAATGTCTCAAGGGAATAATACCAGACTAACAAGTCTTGCACCTCTAAATCGACAGTGGAACACTACACAAGAAAGAAATAGATGATATTCTGAAAGCAGTGTAATTTCTTTCTTTAATTCATCACTAGAGTCCATAAAAATATTCTTAAAGAAATCCTTTAATCTGATGTGTGTCCAGGGCCAGTGTTAGTGATGCTTGAATTCTTTTATCATGTATCATACATCCAGTCATCATTAGTACTTCATGACAGCTATAGATTCATATATGTAAGGAACTTAGAAGATGAAATATCAGCCCAGAAAATTTCTCTCCCAGCAAGACTTCTGACAAATTAATGGATTAGTGAGGGGAAATTTACATCAGATTCCCTTAAACAACAGAGCATCAGTAGATGTCTTCAGTTCCCAAGGCTATCAAGTCAATGGCTTTCATCATTTTAATGCCTTCCTAAAAAACTCACAAGACAGAGTAGATTCTCGGGAAATCTAGATTCATACAAATCAATGAAAGATAAATCAATTACCCAAATAACATAATAAACTACCAAGAGAACAGCACTATCTGAACACTTAAAAGAATAAACCTCCACTACTTCATGCCATACAAACCTATTGGTAAGTAGAGCTTTTAACTGCTATCTAACTAGAGAGGTATCTTTTAAGATGTACATATATTTGCCTTCTGTCACAGAGTAGTCTATTTATAATCAGTGTTTAACTTTTCTGGGATTAAATTCTAAGAACAGTACTTTGAAAAAATATGTCCTTCACCATAAGATTTACAACAAGGAATACTTGGGATTCAGTTAATTAGATGATTCTGCCAAACAGAGATGTAGGTATGTCTTTCAATTTTTTTTCTTACTTATTTCTGTGTATTACCTCATTTTGTGGATGAGTGGTTGTTAACATTAAAGGAAAAGAAAATAGCAGCACTCTATTCCCATTCTTACTACCAGTCACTATGTCCTTCTAAAATGCAGATTTTTTTTCTTTGTTGCCATAATCTCCACAGAAGATATAATGCAGACAGAATAATTACAGTGTAAGATGAGGAAAGTGTGTCCTTTTTAGTTAACATCTTGAGGGGACACATTTTCTTCCTCTTATTTTTGGGCAATATATGTAGCTTTATCACATTTGCTGCAGGCAGTTCCCAGAGGATTTTCAGAAGAACTCTTCCTCCTGTAAATAGGCCAATTCACTTGCAAGTATGTATTCTAGAAAAGAGTAAAGATATAAAACTTGAAGGTGGCTGTTACCATGCTCTGGCTGCACCTTGCACTTCACACCTTGTCTACACTAAGGATGTTTTAGGGGAAGTTTCACACCTAGACTAGAAAACCTAGTTTGACTTCTGTCAGCATTTTAGCACCACATTGATTAGACTTGCACAAACAGTTCTTGAAACACTCACAGAATATGGTGCTACAGATAACTTCTACGTCCAAACAGTGAAATCAAATTAACATTAGGAAGAAGAAATTCCTGTTCCTAAACTTTCTAACTGAAAAAAAAATATTACAATAGCTCCTGCAGAATTGTGGCTGTTACACATATATATGCTCATTCATTCACTTCAATACTTCTGAAGGATGTAACACTTTGTTTTGCTTTTAAGGTAAATGGAGTGCATACAAAGCAAATCAGTGAGTACTGACCCTGTATTTTCTTTCTTAAATTGGGATTAGTTCGGAGGATCGTGTAGTGCAATGAGTGAGGAGACTGGGAGGGGAAGAAAAAAATAAGCTGATGAGAATGGATGATATTGTGGGGGGAATACTTTAGTGGAAAAAAAAACATTTATCTTTACCATTTATCTGTATGACTCCATATCATTCTGTTTGTATCACCACCCTCAAAAGTACTATCAGGAATTAAAAGTTTTGGGTGAGACCCTACAGTCATACGTATTTCGCTTACACCCTTCAATTTTAGGGTGCTCAGATGTTTAGCTAGGGCACTCTTAATGTGATCCACAGGCTTCACTGCCTCCTGTGATCATGGCTCAAATTATCCACTGGTTCTGTCAGGGTGAATAGGCACTGTTATCAGAAAACCCTGTGGGTCTCTTGTATTGGTATGGAAATGCCTCATCTGGATATATCAAATGTTAGTACCACTAAAGCTATTGCAACTCAAACCCTAAGGCAGGCTTGTCCAGTGCTGTGGGCAACCAGTGAAACAGAGAGAAAGTTTTATTAAGTTGCTGTCCTTTAGATATACCTGTGTATAGTTTGGTCATACCTCAGGTTGCAGTCTACAGTCCAATTTCAAAGTTAGTTGTCAAGGGTACTCTACAAACCTCCTGTCCAATGACTTTGGCCCTCTGAGACACCCTTCCGACACTTTCTCACAAGCAGGCAGAAAGAAAACATTAGCGGCATGGCATGTACTTGCTAAATCTGCTTGCTAAATCTGCCCATTAGAAGATCACAACTGGTACTTCAAGCTTCATCACAAGATGCTACAATAGATTTGAACTCTGGAAAGTGAACTTCCCCCTATCCTAAGTGTCCCCAGCAGTAGAGCAGCAGGGGTGTCCTGGAGGCAGAAGCAGAATCTCAAGGCAATCTCCTCTGAATAGTGCACAACAAGCCCACAGGCAGCCACAGCAACACCCTGCTACCCACGGGACTCCACAGGAGACATCTTTGCACACTCCACATTTTGAGGTTTCCTACCTGCATAATGCAAGATGACTTTTGAGCAGTTTTGAAAATGGGTGAGGCCAGGGGCTGAAACCAGTCAGGATGTAAAAGGGTAAAGGAGCTTTTACAGCAAGGCACAAATACTGTGATGTCACAAGGCCCTGTGATACTGAAAATGTGTATTGATGAAACACTGAATACACACTGAAAATGTATTGATGTCAGCAATAATATCGATAAGTTTTAGGAGAACATGCTAAGGGTTCAAGGTCAGATTACCATCAAGAAAAGTAATCACCAATATAAATTGCAGTCAAGTGGGATTTTGTAATTAACGGTATTAGTGTCTGACATTCCTCATCTAAAAAAGCTGCTCATTAGCTATATGTTTACAGCACACGCTCCACATCCATGGGAGCTTGTGGTGGGCACAAGTGAATTGATTCTGCCTATGTCCAGAACTGAGGAAAAAAAACCCCAACCCTTAAGTGGCCTGTGTCAGTGCATTACACATTGTGTGCTAATAATCCCACCTCTCAACAGCTTTTGCTAGCTCAGCACTGCAGTAATGCCCTCACATATCCTTTTCCCATTCAGCTCGGGGTACAAAGAGGGCAGGCTTGCACCTACCCGAAGTGTACAGTGTAAGTACCATGTAGGAAGACTTTATAACAAGGATTATTTAACATCCCTCATGTGGACTAGATGTCACTCCCGGAAAAACAAAGGGCTTAACAACGTGATCATCCCCTAACTCAAGCAGTGGAAGAGAAATAAGAATGTGCTGGGAGGGCTGGAAAGCAGCAGCTGTAGAGCCGCTGATTGATCGGTGTGGGAGGGGCTCCCATACAGAACTGACTTTGATCTATCTTTTAATCTAGCAGCACAACAACAAATCTTAAGGCAATCAATTCTAATGGTATTAATAGTCTCATTCAAAGTATTAAATTTCTCCCTTAATTTAGGAGGCTGGCTCCATGTTTCCTTGGCAGATTTGTCAAATAAATATTGCTGGTTTTTTGAGAGCAGTTTTCTTTACTGCTTCATTTCCTAAACATTCTTGCTTCTTTAAAGAGTGTCATAATTTCCTCCCAGGACTGAAAAATTAATAATTCATTCAATTGCTACTTGTTGTGATAATCTTTCTTCATTGTATAAATCATTTCCATGTTGGCTTGGTTTTCCTTTTAGAAAACTACAGGCAACTTCAATGTATCTTAATCCAACATAAACCCTGATCAGTTTAGATAATCTTTGTCATTCCCCAGTCATGACTGGACACAGGTCAGGACTCTTCATTCTAGTAATTGCCCTTCCTTCGTCTATAATTTTCTCTCTTGAATAAACCATCAGTTCAACTTTTTTTTCCTTTTCCATTCATTTCAGACCTCATCCAGTGACTATGGGAATCAATGGGAGATTTTACAATGGGAGATTTTATTGTGAGAACAATAAACAGTGTAAGGACTAAGCAATATTTTTATCACTTTCAAGTGTACTGAACTGGGTGAGAGGAGCAAATGGAGCAGGGCTGGAATGAACTGCTTCAAGACAGAAAGCAATAACTTGAGCAGCAAGCTTACAGAGCTCAGAGCTCTGCAAGCATATTATCATCTTCCACGGCTGCTTAAGTCTCTGGAATAAGTAAATAAATAATAAATACATGAACAGAAGCCAAATTGCAGTATTCCTGTAACCAATAGCCATGAAGCAGTGCAGTAATATTTTTTTTCCATTTTAATTTGGTTTTAACTAAAATACAAGCATAAATATATGTAAACACCATATGTAAACCCCATATATCCCTGCTATTAAGGGATTACGTTTTCATTTAAGGGAATTCAGTAAAGGGAATGCAATTAAGTAAATACATCTTCAGTGTAAAAGAACTTCCTAATTTCAGAAAATTCAAACACTTTGAGAACATACATCTCTGCCGGAAGTTGGAAGATTGAGTTTGATTTCTCTCTCTTTCTTCATATAGTCTTCCACAAGGATTTGTTATTGAGCACTTCCATCTCAGGTTTGGTGCATTTTTCATCTGAAACACTAAGACAGTCCTTACACACTCCCAGTGGGAGTTTCTGCAGTACAGGCCATGCTGGTTGGTTGTCAGGTAGATTTCGGAATGTTAACCATATTATCTGTCTCTCAGGCATCCGTATTTTGTCTGTAAATTTGGGATTTATCTCACATCATTTAAAACTTCCAAAAAGCTGGTCTCCACCCTAACACTGCTGAATGACTTTTTGAAAAGGCTTGTCATGTGTGCCTATTTCAGACAGAGTCTAGCCATTTAGAACTCAGCTTCATCATCCACCTCGTCAAGGGTGTGACCATCTGTGTGAAACTCCACTGCGTAGACATGGCCCAGCCACCTTTGACCCATGGCTGTCAACATTAATCTGTGAGTATAGCTGACTATGAAGTTGTGCAGATTAAGAGAGCACAGAGTGAAGGAGTAAGGCTATGCTCGTAAGAACCTATGAACTCAGTTTAAGAAGAGGAACATTGGAATTAAACGCTATAACACTTTCAGAGAAAAAGTGGAGAGTAAAATGAAAAGTGATTCAGCAAGACACAGGATAAACCCATTCCACAGAGCAGTGGAGACCAATGCTTTTCCCAGCTGCCTTACCTAAAAAGACTCCTAAAATATCTGCACCAGCGTGGTAAAATTAAAAATGTTTAACTTAGTAGTATTTTTGTATCAGCCTTTGATAGCCATATTAGCTGATAAGAAAATGTTGCATGTGCAGAAATAGTGCACATGATTCTGAGTGCAAGTCTTTACACACTGTTGTCTAAAAGTCTAAAACTCACTAAAGAAAGTGATTCAGATCACTAAACATAGGTACATACTACCATTTTAGGTGTCTAAATAGTCTGATAGACCCACAAATAGACTTTATTCTGACAGATAAAGATGTAAGACCTTCTGCACTACTCTGATGAATTCAGGTGTGAGAGCATTGTAGTGTCCTCAATCACATCCTTATAAGCAGATCAAATTAATATTGAGCTTACAAACTAGACCTGAATAATAGGCAGTGAACTGCAGTAGTCGTTAAGTGAGGAAGTAATTCATTTCCCTAAAAGCAGTGTATCTGTATCCCCTTCACCTTTTCAAAAGTGCTCCCTCACCCATTTTAATAAGGAGATTTCATGCACAAATCTCATATGCACATCCTATCACTATTTGTGTGTAATTTAGTAGCACAAGAAAGTCTTCATCATGGAGTGTCACATTGCGCTTAGTAAAACATAAAGGACCACTTTCCAAAGACCTTAAAATGTAAACACAAGTTTCTCCCAGGAATCTGTTGGACCAGTAGTCTCTTTCCTCCATCACTTTTTGTCAAGAAAAGACATGGAGAGAGAACTGAGAGAGCTCATATTGCACTGGGAGAGAAACAGAAGATGGTAGAGCTTAAAAAATGCAGAAGAGAAGAGCTTGGGGGCAGATGAAAAGCTAAAATGAAAAGAAAAGAGAAATATAGACACAAATCTCCTAATAGGAAAGAACAGAATAAATCCTTTTATAATGAATCCATCCCCATGGAAAACAGAAGAGAAGTATTTTCTTAAGAACATCAGAACAAAAAATACCATTCTTTTCTCTTTAAGATGTTGCAGGGAGAGAAATTCCTCTGCCATAATTTAGTTAGGTATGAGAATGGAGCTAGCCCTATCAAAAAAATCATCAGTAGCACAGAGATCTTATGGAAAATCATTGCAGAACTCACTCTGGAAGAAGATGCACTTCATGGTAAAGCATAATTATGCAAGAGTTTCACTGCAAATTATATGACGGTTGCCATTAATAAAAATAGAACGCAACCTAAAATATCTCAGTGTTAATCTCATAGACTGATAATTTTAATGTTTGCTTTTGAATTGCAGGTATGGTATATCTGACTGCACACTTAATAACACCATACTAAAAAAATGCTATAACCAAAGTTTACTCTACTAGCAATGAATTAGCCATGCATAATCACCATGTTGGGCACTTAATGCATTTTTTAGAACCTGTATTTCAGTGTAGAGCTATATAACACATAAATGTGAGATACAAAGACACATTACAGTGTAATTTTGGTGCATCTATAGGATACTGAATGAGCCAGTCAAAAGGATGTGTTGTGACTCCTCAACACTGTGTTGGACAGCGTTAAAAGTCACCTCATTAGCCCCCCTCAAGAACTGAGAAATAGGTACATAAAGATCTTATGTGGAAGAAGCAATGAGGATATTTAGAGAGACAAACATCAATCCACTGAATCTCGGGGAAAGATTCAAACACCTCAAGAAGTCAGTGAAGTGTCGACTACAAACCCATCACGTAATATCTTGTAAGTAACATGCCCTTGGAAATAGTGAAGACGATGATGAGAAATATTTGTCTTGCTAATGGCTTACAGAAATACAGAAAACAGTCAAATAATACAAGAGGAGACAACCCAAAAGAGTAAGCCCACATCTGGCTGTGGTCTGCATTTCTGTGTCTGGAAAGAAACCTCAGTCGTACATGAAAAAGAATGAGTGACAGCACTACCCGTTTGTGCAAGGGATTGTGCTCTCCCCACTCCTTAGATTTTTCCCTAGCCTTTCTTTTTTTTTAATGTTTGGAAGTCAAATTGATTGGGATATTAATGTGTTAATCTTTCCTCTGTAGGAATTTCTTCAGTGTTTAATACCATTGCCAAAATTTCAGAAGTGTTAAAAAATCAACAAATGCCAGCAATCCAAGCAAAAGCCCTCTTAAGCCCCATTTAAACCCTTTCTGCTTTATAATCTTCAAATTCTTGTACCCATTTAGTCTGACAAAATACAGAATATGGCTTCACATGCCCCCCATGATGTTAATCCCATCTGGCCAGAGACTGAGACCCCTTGGATTCAAGAACTACAGAAGCAAATGTATGTGGTAGCCACAACACTTCACACTGACCAGTATTTGTAGCGTGTCAGTCAGCATTTCCCAGCATAAGGAATTCTCATTGATTCCTGATGAAACCTAAAGTATGAGCTGTCATTGTATGACCTTCCTAACTACATTAGAAAACAAACCTAAGTAGCAAAAATGCTGTATGACTATGGCTCTACAATGAGACAAAAAGGAGAGAAGAACTTGGTCATCAAGTGGAAAGGCTGTGCTTTCTAAAATATCTATAAGTTGGTTGCATGAACCGTGTTAAAATTTATAACCTTTGCAATCTCTCCCTCTTTCTGTTCCCCTTCTCTTCCAGCTAAAGAACACATGGTAAATGTCTCTTCCATTTGTTTCAATCATATCTGATAATTATGCCTTTTTATTCATGTGTTATTAACACCTATAAGTTTTGGTCACGGACAAAGAGCTTGTGGTCACAGACAACGCACACAGATCAGAAAGTTATTCCTACTTTACCTTTTATTCCACACAACTTTGGCAAACAATTTACTAGACAATAAACTATAGTCATTTTTTCTATGAGTGCAGCGATTGGTATATTTTGACTTAGAAACTGGAATTGTTGTAGGCTGAGAAAATAATTTCTATTACATTGGTTCAAATGGGCAGCTAAGTCCATCAGGGCAGGACAGAAAAATGCTTTATGATTCTTTTGTTAATAGGGAGAAAGATATAGCTGCAAATTTTCAAAATACTTCACCTGCCATCTCCTACATTTCCATTCTAGTACCCCCTCCCACAGCTACCTTGAGCTAGAGACGGCATCCTGGAAGCAATGAGCTGCTCACTGGAGTCATCCTTTTCCATGAGAGCAAACAAATGGCTCCAGGAAGAGAAGGTGGACAGGAAGGACTGTGCAAGTGGTAGGGTCTGCAGTCTAAATTACTACCTGACAGCAGAGGGCCAGATCTTCCAGGTGCAAGACAAAAATTACAACTTTTCATGCACAACATGTTCTTTTCCTTTGAAATGCAGTCAGAGTTAATAAGCATGGTATTATATAAGAAAAGGTTTGTTAATTTATTTCCCTAGAATTATAGTAGTGTTGGGAAAAAAGTACCCTCTTATCAAAGCCTGGTAGCTGTGGGCAGCTGTAGTGACCACAAACACTCCACAGTAAGAAATGACCTTTCCCCTCCTCCCCCCCTGCCTGTCACTCTCTGACCACTCTGCCTCGGCATTTCTCTTGCAGCTTTTGACATTTTATTTGAGCACAGAGGTAAGGCTGTAACAGGAGAACAATGGGAGCAGCAGCACCGCAGAGCAGTTTTCCTCCCTCCACCTCCAGCCTCTCATCCTTCCCCAGCAATGCACAAACAAATAATGCGGCCAGCTGCCTTTTAACAGCTTGGGATCAGGTTCACACTTTCATTCGGGACACTGCCTTAGGATGGTTCGTGTTCATCTGAGCCACTGAAGTAGTCAAAACAAGGACCAGTGGTTTTTTTTTATAACAGCAGTTCATTGGGGCATTTCAGGCTTTTTCTGGACTGTCTCCTATAGAATGGAATCCAGTGAAAAATATAAATGTTAAAATAGAACAAGATTTATCCTCATCCAGTGCGGCAAACCCTCCATTAGTGGTATTTAAGATCTAGCCAGGCTTAGAGTTCAGAAGGTGAAAACTTCCTCAGAAGGATCAAAGCTATTTTTGAGGGGAGAACAAAAATTTTAAACCACAGTGGAAAGACACGGAAAAGCAGACTTATTTCTTTTTGTAAGTTTACAATAATTCAGATGTTTTCTAACAGGTATTTTGAGTTTCTTTCATTATTTGAAAATGGGCTATTTGGTAATTTTTCTTAAAAAAAGATGAATCTCATAAACATCCCAAAAAAAAAGTAAATATTCAGTAAAGTAAAAATTACAAAAAGTAAACATTCAAATATTTTCAGACACCTCATAGTTTCCTTTACATGGAACCCACATTTCTTTTCCTTTCAAGTATTTAACAAGCCATTAATGCAGTCAACATTTTAATATAATTTTAAATATTATTTTTTCTTTTTTGGTTTTTTTTTTTTGTTTTCTGAGACTTTGAGAATGGCTTTTGTAGTTTCTAGCCAAAATGCTGGAAGCTCATGGCTTTTTAAGAGTTTTGTTCTGAATCATGGTTTCTGACATAATTTCATAAATCCAGGAGACCGTCTTCTATCCTAATACATAAAATACATAATGCAGTTGCAATATTGTCTTTCTTTAATCTGAATATAAGAGCTGATGAAAGAAAATCTAAACACCTGTAATCAAAACAAAAATTTTGCAGATGAAAGATTCTGCTTTCAACAAAACCCACACATATTTTTCCAGACAAAGATTTTCTTTTGAAATTTTGCTTCTCATTTCATCTGAAAATGCTACGGAAATCATTAACTGATAGGAAAGTTGTGTAATCTTCTGATATATCTTTCCCCCACTGCTTAATCACCTTCTCTGTCTAAAGATGCTTATTTTATTTCTCCTTTGCAATTGTCTGATCTCAGCTTCCACTCTTATACCTTGTAACGCCTTTGTCTTCTAGATTAAAGAACATTTCAGTAGCCAGCGTTTTTCCTTGTGAAGTTACTCCATCTACGTTATAATCAAGTCACCTCTCAATCTTCTTTACTTTAAAGGAGTGTGAGGGATGAAAGACCTAACAGGCTATGAACTCTGGAGGGGTACTAGAATGGGATACCCAGTGTTCATCACGGGACCCATCATTCACCCTCAGGCAACCCAGCTCATCTATCCCCGTCTCTTCTTACTTACAGATTTTTCTTGCTTGTTTAAATTGCAAAGCTTTTGTGTGTGTCTGTAACACAACAGATTAGTGACCTTTTCCAAATCTTTATTAGAACAATATAAAGCAGCTAAACCGTAGTACAAATGGGTGTGTCCATTGTAGCTCATTTACAATTATTTTGTTGGTAACTGTTCTTACACTTTTTTCTTAAGCTTTTCTTTGTTTGTTTGTCTGTTTTCTAGATGAAGCATTGATTTAGAAGACATGAGGACCTCTCTTTGGATCACTGCTGACCTCATTTCAGTGAAATGTAGGATCCAGTTAATATCTTTGTGTGGGTTTTGTGAACACCCAGATAACTAATGCAGGAAATTCTCTCCTTCTGCAATATTAGTTGCTCCATTTTAATTAAGCATAGACAAGAGGTCCTACCTTATAGAAAAAGCTTAATTATTAATATCAGCAAAAAATGTGTACTTTATACATTGCTTTTGCAGATATTTCTGCAGTAATTAAAGACCTTGAGTGACCAAGGCAGAAGCAAAAGGCATCATTTAACAATATCTGAACTCCACTCTATAAAGCTTATAGGTTTTAATGCAGGTTGAGTTAGTCAAACTTGGAGTAAAGGGTAAAATGTTAATCAAACCCAGGGCAAGGTGAAAGACTTTTGAAAGTAAGAATTTCCACAGGTATAACTGCAGTCAGGGCAGAACAATTCTGGAAATACTTCAAAAAGACAAAATAGCATAGTAGGATGAAATAGGAAACTCATGGCAGATAATTTGTGATAGATAACATTCTCTCTGGCCACACAATTCTGCCTGCATCCTATGGACGTCATCAGTGCCAGCTGAACTATAAGCACTGCTTCAGTAAAAGAGACCAAACCAATGGAATAAGAACATAGCACATTACTTTCACCAAGATATTCACTTCTTATTGAATTCTGCAAACATGACTGGAAGAAATACTAAAAAGTCCCTTCTCACGTACAACAACAACAAAAAAGAGACTGATGAGGCATAATAAATAAATAATTATTTTTATTGTTTTTTTCTCTGAAGTCACATGGAAAAGGTTGGAGGCAGAAAAAATTAAATCTTGGACATTAGGTCAGGAAATTTTGGAACACCATGGGGGTTCTTTATCTTCATGCTGAGACGCCTTAGATATGACAACAATGAATTTTAGTATAAGCTCTAATTTTGAAATGTGCCCTTTTAAAGCAGAGACCCTTTATGAAAATTGTGGAATCAGAATTAAATTAACATTTAGACAGGTACATGAATCTACTAAAAAATGCACTTTCATGAACTTCAGTTAATTACTTCTTACCCATCCCAAGAAATGAACAGGAGTAGGGTTTATTCTATGTCTCAGTCCACTCTGGAGGTCCTCCAAAATTAATGAAATGGAATATGAAGCATTGCTCCAGGGAGAGAGCAAGCTAAAGTGCTGTAGAAGACATAAACAAACTGATTAGGACATTGTGAGGAAGTTTGCTTTCAGTAGTTACGGTGAGTTAAGTTTTAGTAGTTGAGTTTACTTCATAATTCTGCATAGAAAATTCCACCACAACCTAATCAATAAATATGGAGAAAGATAAGAAAAAAAGGTCTGAGATGAGGGTTCATGGAAGTGACATTCCGTCTCATTTTAAAGTAAGGATTAGGGTCATCATGGGTCACCTTAGTGCCAGCGCCTTATTTATGCTGTGCATTTTACACCTCTGGGCAGAAGCCTAAAAGTAAAACAGGTGGGCTGATATTTCCTCACAAAACCCATTCCAAGGTTGAATTCCTGTAACTGTGCAAGACACAAATTGATTCCTATGATAAAACCGAAAAGATGGCAAACCTATCCAGGTATGTTGACGTTGTTGAATCCAGGGATAACTACTGGTGGCATGAACTTATCATCCCTGCTAGTCTCTGGCCTATATGCCTTCATATTTTATGCTGGCTCTTTCCAGCTCTAACATTTACACTTTGACTCTCATGGCTTGAGCCTTAACTTTAGGGAAGGCCCATATTAAACCTGAAGAGAATTGAATTGCCATCTGAGATCAGTTCTTGTGTGAGCACAGTGCCTTTTGGACGTGTCTGCCTGTACAAACCTCTACCCTCTCTGGTCTTAATTTCAGACCAGAGGCTGTTTCCACAGCCAGAGATGATAGACTGAGCACAGTTCATGCTGGTTGCTGCTAGTGGTTGATCCTGCTCTAGCTCTAGTCCGGTTTGGCCTGGTTTGGCTCTTGCCACCTCTTGCCTTGTGTGTGTATATGTCATATAGTTATGTAGAGGAATAGGAATAATAATTCACACCTATATATGTCTGTAGCTGTATGCACACTGTACACGTATACAAATACACACCAGAATATACAAAAAATATATGAATATATAAATATGTAAATATCTATATATGTATTTAACTATGCTGGTAACAAATACCACTGTTAAATTGTGATCTATAGAAACACAGGTGATATCTGCCCATTTCAGTGCTAGTTTTTGCTATATCTGTAGCTCAAACATATTAACCTGTCCTCAAAATAATCTTGTAGTAGTCTTTTCTGGTACAATAACCTGTGTATGTTTCTCTTTCTTACTAGAATTCTTCCAGAATATTAAAAAAACAAACAAACAAACAAAAAAAAATCCACAACAACAACAACAAATACCAAAAAGCCACCCAAAAAACCCCAAACAAAAATAAACAAACAAACAAAACCAACAAGACATACAAGGGCTCTTGGAAGCTTGGTTTGTGTTTTGTTTTTGCAATCAAAAAATCTTATGTGATTCTGAAAGTACCTAAAATGTTCATTATGTATCAAGAACGTAGAAAGGCTCTTTAACCGGTGCCCTGGATGGCTTAAAATTGTACTGGCGCCTTCCTGCCTACTTCAGTATCTTAAACTAGGCATGAATCACAAGTAATTGCCCAGTCTAATCAAATTCTTCCTGAATATATGTTACATAGAGTTACAGAAGATGTGCTATATCTTGAAAAACGGAAATATTTCAAGGTCTAATCAGATCACTATAAGTAGAGAAGCAGTGATCACTAACACCAAATGAAATTAGATTGTGAAAAGTACAGAGTGGGTTATTAGATAAGGCCCCAGTGATCGCTGGTATAAATTATTGATCACTACTTTCAAATTCCATGGTATGACTGACGTCTCCTCCGGTGTTTCTACGTGTGGCTCAATTGTCATATGATCTAAGAACAGACCAGTGATACATACAAAGCCGGATTCATCACACTTTCATTTCAGTTTTGGCAACATATGCAATGCTATTGAGTTCAATGGCAAGTAAGTAGAGGTAGTGAATAAAACTATAATGATCAATAAGAAAATTGACAACTATCTTAAATTCCGGTATGAGGGTTCCAGTGCTGCAGGATTGACCTGAGGCAGAATGCTGCAGAAGAAGCAGATAGAGAAAAAGCTAAGTGATTTCAAAGAACATATCTAGTCAGAAGGTAAGTCTCTTTTCACAGCCATAGGTACTCAGAGAGCCAAAACAACAGGGTAAAGAGTGTTCATGTCTGTGCTGGAGTATAAGGAAGACAGGAATAAGACCAAGGATATTAGCAGCAGTGGGCTGAGACTAACCCTTTGTTATGAAGGGTAACATCCTGCCTGTTTCTTGGAAGGCTTTCAGACACAACCAAGAAAGATTCAGTTTACTCAGAACAGAGAAAGCCTCAAAGCATCCAATTCGCAGCTATCTGGAAATAGAGAATCCAAGCCCAGAAGCTCCTGGAGGTTTACCTGTGCCACAGAAATAAGTACAGACAGCACTAATCAGATACATAAAAGGAAGGAAAAAACCATAGAATGACTCACAAACTACAGATCATTGGACTGATTTGCCTTCAGAAGATTACTGAAAATCTGAATCTTTCACTTTCACTGCAATTTATACTTCGTTCTGCCTAGTCTTCTGAGCCAGGTGCACACACCAGGTTTTTGGCTCACTTAACACTTTATTTTCCTGTGGTTTTCAAGATTCTCCTCCTGACTATTCCATCATATTCACATGAAACATTTTTTAAAAATCCATATTTCTTATGCAAGTGCTGTACTGTCTCTCTAGGGTGTATGGGACAGATCATTTTTGTAAGAAATCCAAAAGGGAAGTGGAAAAGAAAGTGGACAAATTGAGAGGAAAAGTCAGTTGCTCTGAATTGCTTTGTTGCAGCCAAAACTAAGAAGTTCAAGTACTGTGAAGAGAACAAATGATGTCTTTTGGTTTTCATACAGAAGTGTACTCCTCAAAGATTTCCAGCTCAATATTCAAATAAAAAGCATTCAATAGAACTATGAGTTCAGCTTCTGCTCAACATCATGTACTGCATGTCAAACATATTATTTAGGTCAAAAGTATAATTTTCATTTGATCCCTTAGTCTGAATGTTCATATCTGGTTTTTTTGGAGTGAAACAAAAATTGACATTGAAGCAAGAGTTAATGCACACTAACTCCACATTTTTCACAATATTTTGGTCAAAACAGGTTCTGGATCAACTGAAACCAGGTGGCTTGGGAACTTGCTATCAATTCAAATTGCATAGGTGTGAAATCAATAGAGCTGTTGAAATTAATAGTGCCATTCTAAAGAATATGACCTGCTAACTAACCAACATTTAAATAATCACTCCTGGGCACAGTATGAAATTTCCTTGGCTTTAAACAGTAGTTTGAGCAAATACTCATTCATTAGCATGTCAGATTTTTTAGATTTGGTTTATTGATTTTCAAATCAATGAAGGATGGTTTGGAAAAATGCAACAGAGACTGTTTATTAAGAGCTCTAATTTAAATTCACAGAAGTGTTAACAAAAATTGCTAAAGATAAAACCTCTAGTGTGTAAAACATTGAGATCAGTTAGGGAAGGAAACAATTTTTGCAAGTACATTACAATTTTCTGCATCCATCTGATCTCCCTAGTCTACGAGCAAGTGTCAGAAGAAGTCAAAAGCAACATATGAGAACACATCTACTGATGCAGCCAAGAACGCTTTTAAAATTCTTAAAAATCAAGAGCGAAGAATAAGCCTGTTGAAATCTAATTGATCACATGAAAAGAAAAAAGCAAGGTCAGGAAAAATACGCTGAGAAGTACACTTCAGAACAGTTCATCGCCACTCAAAAGTAAACAGATTTATTGTTATTATTGTTCTCTTAAGATTCATTTTGCAATGTCAGTTCTAGACCAAGGCAAAGAGCTTCACTCCATTTTTAAATTCATTTCCTATTGTATTCACCTTCTCAGCAATTCTGTTTTCTGGCAGAAATGCAGAAGTGCATTTCACGTATACACAGAAATAGGATTTTCAATTCACCCATGCAAATACTCACCCTGGAAGAGCACGAACGGTCGTCCAGTCCAGAAATAGAAATTTCATCATGTGGGTTTCTGACCAGCTGCATTTGAGTAGCACAATTATAAACTTGGGCTGTTCACATATCAACTACTCACAGAAAAGTGTTTATGATTAATGCCTTCAGGCAATAATTATTGAAAAATGGCAACCAAAGTCCACTCAAGAAACAAAGAATCCTAACCCAAACACAGCTATTTCAGAGAACACATGCACACAAAGAAAGATGAATTTATATAAATGATAGACTTCAAACTACTTCTGGAATGAAAACAATTTGTTATTGTGTTAGATACAGTGGTTCTAAGTGCAAAATTAATTCTTTCCAGTTATCCTAAAATGAAAATCAAGTCAGCATTACTGGCTCTTCATTTACTTACTACCCTATATATGGGAATGTTTTGCAGTATTTAGCCACAACATAGTAAGCTACAGAGAAGCAACAGTGCATGAATTTCTGGACATATATAAATTCTAAGTGTTATTATACTTCATTAACGTATATTTCTGTTCTTTTGATTTTGATCTTCACTTGAAAATGTCCTTTCCTCTTTTTTCTTCTTGCAGGTACATATACTCTACTGTAACAGAATAATACGCAATTTTTCATTTGTTTCTTTAAGTTGTACAATAAGAAGAAAAGCACAGTCCACATTGGCTGTAAAAATACTGTCTGTATTGCCCTTCAGGAAGTCAGGCTGCACAGACAGATTATCAGCAGGTTATTTTCTGCTGCTTGACAGCAGCAGCTGCATTGTGGGATTTTTTTCTTCTTTTTATTCAGACATTTCGAATTGTTTGTTTCTGTTGGTAATGAGTCATTGTTCCTAACTAATAAGTACTTGAAATTTTCTTATTTCAGGAAAATGACAGCATAACACGAAAGATGCTGTCACTTACTGCATTTTTCTGCAACCTCTGTGACATATCTCAAGAAAAGAAACAGAACATTTATTTTCACCCTCTCTCACTAGGAAGAGAGACTGTGGTGAAGTCAAACCATTTTAACTCTCTAGCATCTGACAGCAGAAGAGAAGCAAACAGCAAGCACTAAAAAAAAGTAAGTCTGGAAGGATGAGTCAGGTAGACAGGAAGAACAAATCAGAGTTCCACCATCCACTCCACAAATAAGGGAGAGGGACTAACCACCTTAGGGACTTGAAGAAAGGATTGCTTGATCCAGCCCAAACCATGGTGCTCCATATGAACACAGCAGGACATTGCTCTAAACTGATTAAACTGGATTATTTTTATTAACAAATAAACTCCAGGAAGAAAAAACAGCCCCTCTCACAGCACTAAGCTAAAGATACATCATTTAGTACCTCTATCAGTACAGGATCACAGAGCATCAGCTTAGTTGCTTATTACTACAAGCACTCCTTCAATGAATATAAAATTGGCTTAACAAGCTTCAAATCGAGAGAACTGCGGCCGCGATGGCTAATACCTACTGTCTCCTCTCAGAGTGACACAATAGCAGTGATCTTTTGTGACTGACTGAGCATGAATGTTATTTTCCCCAATGTGGCTTAATCTACCCTGTCAGACTCACAGGGGGTAAACTAACATCAGTGGGAACCGTTCAGTTAAATCCCTGTGAACTATTCTTTAAATTTCCCCCCACACACATCACCTTTTAGAAAGGCAATTATAGTGCACGACAACACCCCCTGAGTCTCTGGCATCTCATTGCCAGAGAAGGAACACAGTTTCCATCTATTACAAGTAGGAGTAATATAGACCATCCCTGTTAAGGAAATCTCTTCTAAGTGGAATGAAAATGGAAAATTTCTGATGATAGATGGGATGTACTAAGAGCAAGAGACTCTACCTTGTCATTGGTACCTTGTCTGCTTCTGGAGCTACTGGTACTGACCTCTCTACTCAAAAAACATTTCCAGAGTCATCTACCATGTCTGTATTTGGCCCACTGACTGAAAGAAAGAATTATCTGAGGATTCAGGATCAGGTCTATTCAGCCAAACAAGCTGAGTGAACTTTGTGCTGCTCTGCCTTCATTCTTAGGATTACTATCAGGAAGGTAAAAGAAGCCTTAACTAGCAAAAATGGACTACGATATTTGTGAGCTGATGCATGCTAAAACCTATTTACCTTTCAATATCGTTAAAACTTTACCGTTGAATTTTAATGTCTTTTTTCCTTGCAAACTCCCCATATGACCTCATGTGTCATGCCTGCTGCTCTAATTAAAGTTACAGTAGTCATCACCACAACCAGCTCTCATCCTTCCCCATCATTTTTCTTGCAATATGAACTAATGAACTGAAGGACTAAGAAATCTTAATTCAGATTTCATTTCTCTATTTTGCCTGTGGCCAGCTATCTGCCTGCAGTGACACAGAGCATTGTTTTCTATCCACTGCTATCCTCCAAAGAGAGTGCAGGCACTGCAAATCCAGACATAGATCACTTCTAATTCTGTTTCTCTCTTCTTGGAGCATTTTTACTCAGCAGTATTATTCTCCTATAACTCTTTTGCCATGGAGAATATTTTAGATTCAAGATGCTGATAAGTAATTTCTTCTTCTTTCCAAGTGATGAATATTCCACCAACATCAATTCATTGCTATTTTTCTGTAAGTAGGTTTGTATTCAAGGATACTTAAGAACCTCATTTTAAAAGGGACATATAGAAATAAGTACCTCTTTTTCATTACAGTTATTCTCTCTGTACTCTAGTTCTTGTCTCTTTATATACAAGGAAAAACTTTTTTTAAAATGTGATTTTTCAAAAAGCATTAAGAATACATAATGATTTGACTAGACAATTTTTTCTTTTTTTTTTTTTGTACCTATTTGCAGCATTCCTCAGCTTTTCCTGAAATTCCCATCAGCTTCTCCCATTACAAGCTCTATACAATTTTTTTTTCTCTGTAGACATCCTGTGAATACAGACTTTAATTAGTAGAGTGTTTTCCCTAAGGGTAAACTTTATTAAGGACTCTCCCAGGCCCTCTGGAGCTCTTCAGCTTTAAGTGAAGCTGAGAAATGCAGGTGGAATGAAAGCTATTAGAGGAAATTCCTTGAAGTATCTCTAATCCCATTATATACTGCAGAGGAATATGCTCAGGTTAGTATCAAGAAGAGTGGCATGAAAATTTTCTCCCCTCTTTTATGGCACTGAGTCACTGGTGTGGGGTTCATGAAGTTCAGCTGCTCTGGATAGCTTAGATGTGGAAAGGGTAAAAATACTTTCACTCAAAAATGTGAAACATCATATGTGGAAATTTGGATTTATGCACACTCGTCATAAATAGAAAACATGCAAAAAAGGAAAGGGCTTAAACAGTCTTACAGGGGATCATTCACTGGCCTGAAACTTTAGCTCACCATAGAATGTTTGCTTGTGTTATAAACACCTATTGCCTAATAAGCAAATTGGAGTTTCACTTTGTTCTTTTTTTGTATTCAGTACTATGTTTTACGTACTATCTTTGCACTGTATAGATCAAATACAATTCTCTTCAGAGTCATAGAGAAAAGATGACACCTGTAAGTAAGGGCCTGAAAAGCTTCTCAGTGAAGAACAGCTTTTAGTGGTCTTGTCTGAGCACAACAGAGCCTGGTAGAATATTGAAATATTGCCCATGTTTCCCTCCCTCAACTAGACACTTACCTTTGAAGACTGACAACTGTGCAACCCTTTCCTGTACTGCCTTGCAGTGCTTATTGCCTGGATGGCCTCTGAGGAGCAGGGGTGAGCAGCAGATAAGGAGTGAGGCAAAGTGCTCAAAGGCAGTCAAATTACTGCACTTCCTAAATGCAAACATTTCTTCTTTTTAATTTCACATCTGCAGCATTTAGGTGGGGATAGCCGCCTTCATACTTCCACACAGGTGAAATTATTGCACTCATCTTCCAGTTTGATAGCTGCTGTTTCTTTTATTACCCCCAACACTCTGTGAGATCCCAAATAAGATATTTATTCAGTGGAAACAATCCTGGCCCTCCAGGCCAGCACAGGGTTTCTTAGATAAACAGCTCCATATATGCTAATGATGATGTCTGCCTGGAAGTAAGGTTATAAAACTCAGAACCACCCCTAGCTGCTTTTTTCCACCATAAAAGAAACAGGTCAAAACATGCCCCTTGGGCTTCAAGAGCAGCTTATATTACCAAAGAAAAAATCCATGACAGCATAAAGCCCCTGCATGTTATTGCACAGGGAAAGCTAAATTCTTTTAAAAGTGATGGATGCAAAATCTAAAGGAGAGCTGAATCCATTTTGGCACTTGTAGATGCAGGTTGCTCTCAGGTGCAGCACAATGTAATTTCTCTTGCTAATTGATTAATTTATGCATGACAGAACGGTCAAATATGCCTTGGCAAACATTTACCAAGACCTGCTCCTTCTTTCCTCTCTCACACAGTCAGGTGAGATCTTTCACTATGACTGGACCCTTGTCAAAAAAGAAGGAAGCATGGCTCAGACTACAGAGAACGGCTTTTGTGCTGAGAATTCTTCGAGGACTCTGGAGCATCTAAATTACACTTGTGCATTTTGAAATCTTACTATGTGCTTCTCATACATCCAAATCACTTCCATCAGGAAGGCAATACAGAGCTATAACACCCAAGATTTCCTCCTTATCTGAAATAACCTTCTCTCCTTGTAACGCCTCCATTTGTATCCTGATGAAACACAAAATGTTAGCTGGGGGAGTGATAGAAGGATCTAAGTCCCATCCCTTTTTAGGGATGCTCTATTGAAGTGACAACTTGGGTTAGAAGTCTTCTTATAAATGCCTACACATTAAGTTGTTAACACCCTGTATATTGTTTCTTTAAAACAAACAAGAGCATATTTTTCCTGCTATTACTCACGGTTGAGTGGTGAGGCAAACTAAGTAGCAGATCTTGATTCTCAGCTCAAAAGTCGACCATCAGTTGAGAAAGCAGCCACCACCACTGAAAAGATGCAACAGCAGAGTATGTCAGGAAACAGGGGGGAAGGTGGGGGTGGGGCTGTTTATGAGACATATGTGAACCAAATGCCCAGACAAGCCTAGCCCACACACATAAAGAACCCAAAACAAAACAAAAAAAAAAAAACTACAACCAAACAAAAACAAAAAAAAAAAAAAAACCTACCAAAAAAAAAAAAAAAACCTACCAAAAAAAAAAAAAAAACCTACCAAAAAAAAAAAAAAAACCTACCAAAAAAAAATAAAAAACCCCACACCAATCTAGCTGTTCAGATTTTCTCCTAGAGACTGACATGAACTTAACCAGGAAAAATTCTCACCAGATTTTTCTCAGGACAGATGGATATAACACTACTAAAAGAAAAAAAAAATTAACAAAAAAATAGGAATAGCTAGCTGATTATATGCCAGCTGGGATGTCTGGTCATATTACCCCACTCTTAGTTTGTTAAATACTGTTACAGTTCTTGCCATGAAAATGAAACCACTGGGTTTGTTGTGCTGTTTGCTTCTTTTTTTCTTTTCATCATTTAAGAATGACATGACAGAAATATCATTCCAAATACAAATGTTCTACAATTTCTCTGGTTTAGTGGTTGTTTGCAGGCTTCTCTTTGGGAGGAACAGGTCCTCCAGATCAGTAACCAGATCAGAAACACTCCCACCTGATCAGCTTAGCATTTATTTCTATTTAGGCATGTTAGGGGTGTGCCCAAGGAGTCTGGCTGGCAAGATGCCCTAGAGAGATGGTACTGCTCAGCACTGAGGTTTCAAAAGGGGTTTAGTAGAGAGAAGAATCAGACAAAAACACAATCATAGAAAAACAGGAAATTAATGTAAGGAAAGTCCTTCTACTGTATGCATTTAGTCCTTGAAAATGGCTCATTGAAGCACAAAAGAAGAGCTTATATGCTCAAAAGTTTCTGTATTTTCAATGTTATGACTTGCTCCTGCAGAAAATAGTGCCTCTTTCCCCAAACCTGGCTGATCAACAGGAGAAGTCTGCTTCAACTGAATCAGCAAAAAGAAGAAGGTACAACGAGGAAAAACCAAACTTCAGCAACAATAGTGCAAAGGTCTTTGTTAGTTTAGTAGTTTGTTTATTTTAGTTTGGGGTTAAATGTGCACAGATTATTTTCTGGTTCATATTAAGAAATAGGAAACAAGTTTCATTGTCAACAAACAACCACTGCCAACAAGGATGTGACAACGTCCTGAAATTAAACCCATTCTTGGTATAAAATATGTTTACCAGAAGGAAGCAATTTTCTTGCATTTTTATCATTATAGACTTTTTTTTGCAGTATATTGACAACAAAGTGACCATTTAGACTTATTCTACCAGTCTGGAATTTAGACAATGTTTAAATGGTTACTTTTGCTTACACAAGCCCTTGAAATATTTTCTTTGGTGTTTATGGCCTGATTATCAAAAGAACCAAGCAGATTTTGAAAATCTGGCTGCCACATTTCACTGGGCTGCAGAAGGAGATTGATTATGTGACTGAAAACTTTTGCACTTTTTTTTTTTAAATTGATACCAAACATTCATCATCACTAGGCACTGTACCTCAGACCTTTGGCATCAAACTGCTAACCTCTACCTTTTGAAATAAGGAACTAATCTGTTGGCTTCTAACTTTATGTCAACAGTCTTTAGAAAGGAAAGAGTTTGTGTGGATTGTTCACCTATATGGCATTTATATCAACTCTTCCAATTCTGACACATGTCATTAGGACAATCAAAATTGAGACTCGTGTTCATAGATAAATGGGTCACAGCCAACATCCATCTGTGAAAATACCCCTGGATACCAAAAGCCCATTGCGTGTTCAGGTGGGACTGCTTATATCTATCGGTGGTTATACATGCTTTAGAAAATACTGCTCTCAGTGACTATGGAGTGTTCTTTTGTCATTCCACTTTCCTTCAGCTTTCTGCATGCCTGTGAAGGTATGAGCATCACCAGAGCCGTACATGGGGTTTTTTTACAACACAACGTACCCTCTCTCCACCGCACCAGAACAGTTGCTTCTCATCACAGCTGTGCTCCTCAGTACAGCAGAGAAGAAATCTGCTTTAATGTCTACAACAAACTTCCTTCCCACCCCAGGAGTGAGCTACTCTCCTCATGTACTGATGAGCTCACTGGGATACATCATCAGGAAAAAGCTGCCTCGTGAGAGGACTGCTGACCTGCCTGGGTCAACTTTGAGTTGGACCTGGAGGCAGCAGTGATGTTAAAAAACAGATAGTGTGGGAGTCTTAGGGAAGATAGGACAGCAGTAACCAGACACTACAGCATCATGTCGTGGTAACTGTTCTTGCAAGCAGTTGCCTTCCAGCCAAGACTAATGCTAGAACTGTGGAACAATATTCAAAAAATAGAACAAATATACTCTACTTACATGTTCCCATGTCATGGGAAGAAAACAGTTTTCCCAAGAACACAGAAAATAATTCAGCTCCATCCTCCAATGATTCCTAGAGTTCAAAGCTCATCTGATAGGAAACATTCATTATTAAAAGCAGGATAAATTGAGATTATATCCAGCACTAAAACTTTTATTTGTTTTGTCAGGAGATACACCACCACTCGGTTTCACAAAAATGAACCTTGTTCGCCTTGTTGCCTAGGATAGGGTCAACAGGGTTTATAACCTGCTGTTGTATAATAAAGAACTGTTATCATATTGCTGTACCATTTCTTTTCACTGCAAAGCACAGATGATTTTTACCATAAAGGCTGCTAACCCTACCTTGTATCAGCTTCTGAGACCCTTAGGACTCTTACCTAAGTGTCACTAACTAGCAGTTCTTCTTGGGAAAGCTTTGCTGCTAAAGAATTACTTTTATCGAAAAAATATGGCAAGTGATACACATTCATGGTAATATAATGCATCACCCACCCCACCATAATTCATCAGGGTCAGTTACCATTTTTGACATAAAACATGCATGTTATCATCACTACAATCTTGAAACACATGCTAACTCATGGGAACACAGTAAATAATTTCTTAAAGAAATAATGCAGCATATTGTTGTATGTACAAACCTTTTAATAGATTTATAATCTAATCCGTCTGTATTCAGCACAATGTTTGTGTTACTCCATAATCCTGGAGTGTGACATTCTGTGTCATGTATTAAATATTTACTTTTGACTTATTGGGTTCTCAATCTAATATAAAACACATTTTGGGTCCACTTATCCTCTCATATTATTTGCTAGGGAAAAGCATTCCATATTCCCAGGGGCATATTGACAGCTGCCTGGCTTAAATCCAAACTCAAAATGAACAAATTAAAAGAAAAAAATTCTTTTCAGTGACTATTTTGTTTCTGAGGGGTCTAGTATCACGAGAGGCATTATCGAGTATGGCAAACAATTTTCTCATCTTGACTTACACACAAAATCTTGGCCACAGAACTCACTGTTCTTTATGTTATGTAGGACAGTGACTACGTCCTTCATTTGACACCTAAATCACCAAT
Organism: Irena cyanogastra; assembly: GCA_013397155.1. Taxonomy (NCBI): domain Eukaryota; kingdom Metazoa; phylum Chordata; class Aves; order Passeriformes; family Irenidae; genus Irena; species Irena cyanogastra. Next base: position 26,245 of record VWZV01017380.1, on the reverse strand, counting down.
TTCCCCAGTCCATCTCAACATCAGGAAACTTTTATCCCAAATTATTTGCAAGGAATAATAGAACCCAAAATTAGTATTTGAAAAAAAAAATTCAACAAATAATGGAGAAACCTTTATTAATTAAAGCCTTTCCTTTATAATTTTTCCCACCTTTCAGGCATGGCATATAGGCTTATACTGCATCTCTATACATCAGGAAGAAGAGCACATTTCTGTGAATTTCAGAGTGTCTGTCTTAATGACTATGGCACCAGTTGAACACACTTACATGCACATTAGGGAAAGACTTGCAGAATTTATTACTTGGTCCTGCCATGCACTTAAAAATACATCACTAATGACTTCTAACCTAGCATTTGAATGAACCTGCAACTTCAATGAACACTCATGAGATGACAAAGCTATGGTGGGCTGTCTTTTACAAACATTTTCATCCATGTCTTGTTCTGCCTTTTTTGGCACAATGTTGCAGTCAAACAAAATTTATGGAAAGCACACGAAGTAATGGCCCTCTCAAGGTCATTCTCTTGCTTCTGGTAGCCTGCCACCCCTTGCTATATAGCTTTCTTCAGCTTCTACCTGAAGTATTTTAACAGGCAGTGTTTCTTATGAGCCACTAGCGTTGTATAGTCAAAATTTCACATTAACTGCAAATATTTTCTCCTTATAACTGCTCCTTTTAATTTCCTTGCATTAAGATTCCTCATTTGCAAGCTGTTTTCCTTTTTTATAACTAAGCATTGCACCACTTAATTTCTTGGCCTCATGTGTCCTGCATCTATGGACATACCATGTTATGTCCTAGCTCTAACACTTTTCATGCAACTTGTAGTCATTACACAACACTTTAGCATTTATTTTATCATGTCTTGTTTGACTTACTATTTACTGGAAAAAAGATCTCCCTACAAACAAACCATAGAAATAAAAATCTGTCTAAATGAAAATGGAAATCAGTATGTTGCTTTACTGCAGTCACAAGGAATATGAGCAGCTATGACCACATCCTAACACAAAATAGTCTTTATCAAGCACCGATCTATCTCTATATGTGATTGCAGTTGTCTAATTATTAGGAGAAGAGATTTTTGGAATGTTGTGGAAGGAAGGAGTCAATGAGCTCCCTTGCCACCATAGCTGAAAAATGATATCTGGGAAATGGCACTTTTCTGAGAAGGAGGGGAGCTGCAGAACTAGTACATCTCCCTGGACTATAGAGAAAGAATAAGGTAAAGAAAGATCCATGAACAAGCTTTGAAATAGGTGTTCTGTAAATCAAATTGCCAAAAGCATTTCTAGTTAAAAAAAAAACCAAAAAAAACCCCAAACCCAAACCCCTGGGATTCATAACAGGATGGAGCAAGGAAGGCAACAAACATGCAAGGAAGTGACAAACCTCAGAGGCACATGGGGACACATGTTAGTGGGAATCCTCTGGGGCTTGGAAGACTGAGGAAGAAAACCAAAAGTACTACCAACTCTGCTCTGGGAGTTCAAGATAGCTCCAGGACCTGCCCATGTAGGAAAAGCATGAATGCTTCATACACACAGATAGTCTGACATATGTTTTTTTATATATAACATATGGTCTGTGTGTGGACTGTAATTAAAGGGAACCTCTCTTATGAATCAATATATGATCTCACATAAGTTCAATATGTAAAACATATGCTATTTAGGCATATATACCACTTGCATATAGCTTACATTTTTGATGGATCATGGGCAAGGATAATCAGAGACATTTGGATGACTGTGGATGCAGAGGGAAGGGATTTTCAAGGCAGGAGAAGACAATATTCTAGAAGAGTGTACAGAGGTGGGAATGATGGAAAGGACAAAGTAAAATCAGAGGAATTACTTAGACACAGTAAAACGGCAGTGTGAGAAGAGGAGGAGGAGGAGGAGGAAGAGGCCTACTTCTGTTTTCTAGTTTTGAGTGCAAAAAGCCTATAGTGAGAAAATGCATCTCATAGAACAATTCCTATGACAGATGGGAGAGAAGCAAAAAGCAAATACCAAAGAAATATGGGTATAGGAAAATAAATTAAAAAACACTAGCAGAAAAAAGAAGAAAAGTAGCAGAAGAATGAAAGAAAAATTAATGTTAAAAACAGGGAAGTAAAAGAAAATTAAATGCTAAAAAAACCTCACATTAGGAAAAAAATGGGGAGTACAGAAAAAGAAACAAAAATCACTTGATTATTTTATTGATAGCAATTAAATGCATTAATACAGCTTGAAAAATAAAGTATCGTTTTCTGTGTATTAACAAAGTAATATTAGACATTTTTTTTTCAGCCTTTGTCACACCATGCCTCCTCCGGATGTTGAGATTATACATCATTAGGATCCATTCCGATGAAAGGCACTATGTAAATTTAAACTTATTAGCATAGTAATTGTGACATTTTCACAAATGCATCATGATTCACTCTAATTTATTTGTTATTTGAAATGATTTGCCAACTAATTTCTATAATTCTTGGTTCTGCAGCTCATCCATAGTTCATTGTGAAGAACTGAAATCCATAATCCAAGCTATTTTGGTTGAAGAAATAATCACATGGTGATTTTTTTATTTCCTGATTGGAGGACCATGACTCTTAGAATATTCATTTTTCTCCTTGATTACCAATTTAAAATCTGTTTGTAGCTAACAGTCTGTATTTTTCACATAAAATCCTGCGCTCTAGAAAGAAATCTTGCAGGAAACTTGTTTGTCAGAGTGGATATTGATGGAAAGTGAATAAAATAAGTTATAGCTACAAAGGCATTAAAATTCATTTAAAATTGCAAATGAATGTTCACAGTATGTTTCTTCTAGCATTTGCCAGCTCTGGAAATAATCATGGCCTAAATTACACCCAGGAACATGTGTGTACACCATATTTAAGACAGATTTTAAATTCTCACTAATTTATGTGTGAAAAATGGAGTCGATAACACTTCTAATTAGCTTGGTTTACAAAAGAGCAACATGCTATTGTTCTTCTAAAGACAATAAGCTGGTAGGCCCTAATACATCAGCAGCAAATGTAGTTGTATCTGTATTTGTGAGTCTTTTTCTAAAATGTAGATTTGTTTGGATAATTCAATGTTTGATACAAGACATAACTCATTAAATCTGAATTCTCAGTAAACACCAAGCAATTTCTTTATTCTTAAGGAAAGGTTTTGTCAAATTCTGGGGTGAAAATACTGCTCATGATTTCATCTCACTTAGAAATACTGTGTGCATTAATGTTTGTATTGAAGAACTGTCTTTCCATCAGAGCGATTTTAATTTGAACCTACAATCAATCTCTAATTCCTATAATGGCTTATTTCTGTCTCATATGGCACTTTGCCACATCAGCTTGTGTTTCACCTATAGAGAGAGACATGAATCATAGCAAGGATGCAGTAAGATACCTCCAGATGCAGAGGTAACTGGGATTTTTAATTCCATCTGCGTACTCAGTTATTGGTCCTGTACGATACATGCCAATTCTTTGGTCCCCGTAGCCATGGCCTCATCTTCATTTGAAGATACAGTTTCTTTTACAACACTTTCTGCCCATGAGTGAAGTTTTCATTAGGGAGAGAATTTTTGTACAGTCGAAGACCCAGACCCCTAAATTTTGCTGAGAATTTGAAATTAAATGGAAGCTGTTAACAACCATTTCATATGTAAGCAAAATATCTCCACCAGTTGTGTTTGTTGTCAATCTGGGTCCCCCACAAAACATAGAATAAAGTGGCAGGTCTACACACAAGCAGAAACATGGAATATCCATAAGTAGGCTATAAATTTGCTCCAGGAAAAACAAAGGATAATTTTTAATTCCATTATTTCATTTTGTGTCAACTTGATGCTTGTAAAAAATGATAGAATAATTGTCTATGGGAATTAGTTCCTGTGTTCATCTGCTGTAAATTTTAGAGTAGCAGTAAGAGGAGCTTCCATCCTTTTCCCTGAAAAATACCTCAATCCTCATTTTGAAAATCAATAAAAAAATCATTCATCCACTTTTCTGTTTTTCTGTTAGATTTCTAACAAGTGGTAACTGTCATGATTTTGTGTAGGTAACACACTGTGGGCTCAGACACAGAGCCAGTCAACCCAGATGTGTAAGACAATGTTTAGATTATTGAGCAGATGTTCTAGACAGCCACACTTTAAAAGTGCAGGGAATTTCAGTATTGCCTGCATATTCTGTGGTGCACATAAATATTTTTCTATTGTTTCCGGCACATTAAGGAATTACATTCCATTGGATGATAATCAACTAACTAAGCAAGTAAACTCGTGCAAAATACACTATATACTAGATGTTTGATAACAAAATTATTAAAATAAGAACGGGTTAAAGTGGTGAATGCAATTGTATTGTCTAAATCAGTGTTAGTATTTCTCACTGAAAATGGTTCCTGTAATGAGACATTTTAAATGACAATACTCTGTGATGAAAGAAGGACCAGGAACTGAGGTATCTGAAAAATAAATTTTTTCTGCTAAAAATGTGTTCTGTTTTTAGCTCTAATTATACTCTTCTAGGAGAATAAATTGAGCAGTTTGACATACTTAGAGGTTCTCCGTAGAACATCAATAAACTTCAATAAACTTCAGCAAAATTTCAAGAAAATCAAGCTGTGTTTTGAGTAAACTTGATTCAAGTTATGGAAACCATTCAAATTGTACAGTTTAAAATTATTCTTGTCACTAAACTTAACAAAAATACTGTTGCCAGTCTGATTCCATTTTAAGAACCTAGTACTCTTCAATTTAACATGAAAGCAAAACTCTGTGGGTGAAACAAAACCAGAAACAAAATTATTGACATGAAGGCAATCTGTTGAATCTCATAGAGTGCTATCAGTATTTCTGTGAAATTAAACATTATATTCAGAAACAAGAGGAAGAAGAAACAGTACAGTTGCAGTTTACTACTATAAAAGCATTTCTTATTGTTTTCCTTTCAAAGCTATCACTCATTCCAAGATTTAATTGGCTAGTTATAAAAGTTGACAAACATCTATTATAGAACTCAACATGGTACTCAAGCATATATATTTAGACCTTTGCATCTGTTCCTAAGCCCCCACACACTCTTAGATGAAAAGAGAATTTACAAGCCGGTGGAAAACCTTGAGTGTCAGATCATGTGACTAATTCAAAACACATTCAAAATAGATGAAGAGTGGGCAGAGCTAGAATCTAAATGCACCCAAAAAAAGCACAAGGGAAATGTGTGGGCAACTTCCCCTTGTGGTGGACAACACTATTTTTTAAAGACTATGCTTACTATGTAGTAAATTACATATTAAAATACAAATAAATCTAATCAAACCTTACATAGAAGAAACCATCAAATACAACTTGAAAAAGGCACCACCTTCCAAAAGAAGCAGTGAAGTACAGAACTGGGTTACTGCTCCTCTTCGAAACAGCCATATACACTTTTTAGTGTAATGTAAATTTATTGAATAGCAGTGTAAAACTTTATAGTGTATTTATTACAGAAATAGACTACAGTGTTTACTCTGTAAAAGAAAACAGCATCACATCACTGATTATCTTTTTTAACTGAGGGAAAAAAGACAACTTACATAATTCTCCTTACAAATCAGTAGTGAATCTTTTTTTTTTCTACTATATAACCTGAAATATTTTTCTTTGCCACTAGGGCAAGGAGAAGTGTTTGAAAGATCAATACCATAGTGTGGTCCTGTCATTTTTTTCAACCACAGTGTTCCTGAGACTCTCTGACAATATCTGTTCAAAAATCAGATGTGATAGTTCATATTGTGAGTCTCGATAGCAATTCAGGTATTGTCTCAGCCACGCCATAAGGGGCAGTTCAACATATAGTTCAGTATTTGTGGAGGACACTTTTGGCACCAAATTGCAGGACTGAGAGTGCTAGCTGCTTGAATGAGCTGATTGGCTTAACACTGCTAAGTGCTATTTAATAAGTGCTCTCTTTATTCTTCTCATGTGGAAGGCTGGGTTACAAAGCTGACGGGCTTTGTAGGTGGAAGCAGGCAACTAAAGCTTTTTCAAAAGTGTAAACCCCTATAAACTGAAAATAATCTTCAGCAGGGCATTTTGATTCTTGAATTTTATTTTAGTTGATTTGAATGTTAACTTTGGTGTTAAATTGTTTTCTTCTGTTTTATTGGTGGAATTTCTATGCCGACCTCCCACACACACCTAATACAATATACTTCGTGTTGCACTGTGCTTTTCTGTTCTTTCAGGCAAAATTTTCATTCGGGTTTGAGGATTTTCTACGCTCCGTGCCAATCCAGTACTCCTGAAAGGTCAGCTACCTGCACTGAGAGGAAGACTCCTCCCTCTTGGAGGCGGTAAGCATGCACCATCCTCTCTTGGGCTCACCCCTGCATTTCCCATACTAGTCTGCAACACTTCCAGGAGGGACCTATTTATTTGCAGAGCTTATCAAACACAGCCAATTTGGTCAGTGCCTTTGATGCCAGCAAAAATATGCAAGGAGTGAGAAAAGTTTGCAGACATATTTCAGCGGATGAACACTCGGCCCATGTGCACAATTCTACTACTCAAATTTAGGTAGCTGCCATGAAGATGCTCACCTGCATATGAGTAGCCATCCTGGGTTCTGTTTGTAATTGAGAGGGGGGCTGAAGTCACATTAAGATGCATCAGATCTACCATCAAGCATTCACATTAGGAAAAGTTAGGCCTTATGCTGGAAATGCCTAAGAGGCATAAAAGAGAAAGATGTTTGAGCAGGATGGAACTATTGGGAAAGTTTCTTCTGGCAGATGGAGATTTTTCAACTGTCAGCATGTGAGAAAATGGGAAGCTGGCAACAAAGGAAGGAAATGTAAAAGGAAAGAAGGAAATTTCTATTCAAAAGAGGCTAGTCAAAATATATCAAGACATACACTACACTGAAATACCTGCACTTCTAAATGACCCAAAATATTTAAGTATATTAAGAAATCTGATGTTTTTCTCTGTATTGCATAGTTGTTTTTCTTTCTGGATTTTTCTTTTAACTAACTAAAATGCAGGTCGTTCTGCAAAGCTTGTGGTTTGACTGTTTTCACCATCAAGTGTCAAAGAAGCAATGAGCTGTAAGCCAGAGCCATGACAGGGTAAATCTTCAGGGAAGTTTCCTGGGAACCTTTAGATACCAGCTAGTCTTAAAGAGCTGAAGCTCTAATTTCCCATTCCTATCAGCTGGAAAGTCTTTTTGCCTAGACAGCATGCAAAAGAGGGCACGAAAAGTACTGAGCCTGGAATGTCCTTGGAAGATAAAGGCTCGTGACCCAAAACAGAATGTGCAGACCCAGTGCCTAAAACTACCAAGTATTTAGCTGAAGTGCTTGGCCAGAATTTACTTTGCAGAGTGTTTGATCTCGTGCCAAAGTAACTCTCATTCTCCTACAAGTGCTCCTTTACAAATCTAAGGCTGTATAAGAGGATTTAGATTGTGGCAGTAGAGCATTTAAGAAATAAAGTATGACCTAATAAGCAAAAATTCCCATTTCACTAGCAGTATCACTGTGTCTTAAAACATTTGTTTATTTGTTTAAATAGGCCTCCAACATAGCAACCCACACAACTGATAAGAGAATTTTGCTGAGCAAAATAAAGTATTTAACCATCTATGGGAAAAAATGGTTAAGGGAAAGGAAATTAAGAAATGTTTTTGAACCTCAAGGTGCAAGACTGCAACCATGAGTGTAATTAAATCTGTAATTAACAATTTTCCTGGAAAGTACAAAAAAATTCATTCTTTTGATAATCTGAATTACACAATATCATGTAGGTTATAATCTCAACATGACGGAAAAATGGACAAAATGACATTATTAGTATCTAATTTACATGACACTAGAAGTCAGATGCTTGGTCAATGTGAATTTGCATGGCTCCATTAAATTCAATGGATCTTTGAAAACCTACAGGCAAAGAAGGGAAAGAAATGCACTCCTACATACAGCAATTGGAGATTTATTAATTATGAAACAGATGTTTACATCTCCATTTGAATGGAATACCATCCTATTTCTTTTGCAGCTCTTGAACTCTTCAGTGTAAAGATATTTGAAGCTGGCCTTAGCTCACTTCTGAGGGTCTAACAACTTTTTTCAGAGCCTGTAATTCAGTTCTTGAATTCTCAGTCTGTAATGAATTGGAACATGTGCTCTTGACACACCATAACTGCACGATTACGTATGTAAAGAAGTGCTCAGGATCTTAACTCTTCTGTCAAAATATACAAAATGCAAGTGCTAGGTTAAGAGCATATGTGAATGCCATCACAGAAGCTGATCACACATTTTCCTTTCAACACTTCTTTTCATCTGTATTTAGCACTTAGCAATAGTAACATACATTAAATGATTTAGAGCCTTTGCAGGTGTAATTAAGTGAATAAACACAAAAAGAATGGAGAACATTTACCTCTCTAGCAACAACATAATATTTATCTTCCAGATATTGAGCAAATGAATATTTGATCAGTACACTTGATTTTTTTCTTATGTTGTGAGGGTATCAAGCAGCCACAAAAACCAATCTTAGTCAAAATCTTAGCTAATGTGTAACTTTCAGAAACTGACACCAAAACTGTTTAATTGAACAGCAAATTTCAGAGGAATTTAGCAAAAAGTTTTATTTTTAAAAAAAATTGAAATTTAGACAGGGAAAAAGAAGGTATGTGTGTTAAAGACTCTGGTTCCAGGAAGACCCCTATAGAAAGTTTAAGGGATTAAATTAACTATGATGTTATAGAAAAAGGAGAAAGGTGGAATGTAAAAGTCCAGAGCTGCATTTAGCACCAAAAAAAATTGCTTTAAAGGCCAGGAAGTATATAATACATAAAAATATAATTCAGCAAACCTTAATATTTAACTTTGGGCCCCCCAAAATATTAGTTCTTAGCATTTCCTTCTCCGGAGATATTAATTGCAGCTGCAAATAGTTATCAGCTGATCATTAAGGCTGGAAGATTTTTAATGATTTCTCCAAATAATCAAAAATTGTTTGGCCAGAAGCAGCAGCTCCTAAGCCTCTGGTTTCATTGGGTTCCCTGGCTCTGAGCTGTCTGATCTTCCAAAGCTTATCATGATGAAAAGCTGTGCTACCCTCCAAATGTTTAAAACAAGCACATGCCAGTACAGTGCAAAGGCTGAGTTGATTAATGCTTGTAAGGGCTTGCAAACATTAAATGTTTACATTCAGGAAAACACATACAGAACTATCTGGGCCTTGGAAACCAAAAGGGCCCTCTGGCCTCCAGCTTGGGTGTTTGTTATAACATGTTCCCAAGGCCAAATTTTGCAAGACTGTCCAGGCAAACTAGTGACACTTCTGAGCAGGCTTGGCATGGACATCTAGGGGTCGTCTCGAAAAAAAAAAAAATTTATAGTTACATGAGAAGGGATGAGAAAACGACATGCAATACTTTTGCTGCTGATTGACATTACCATATTTGAATTCCTTTATTCTAACTGTACTACGTATTTTCCTATAGAATTTTCTTGATTCGTTGGAGGCCAATACCACTATTTTTGACTTTTAACCACTCTAGAGCAAGAGAGATCTTTTTCAACACTTTCTTTTTTTTCTTAGAATATCCTATCTACCACCTTACAGGACTTTCTGTAGATTAATTCTTCCCCATATGATCATGACTTTTGTCAAAAGCATCTTAAAATGCAAAGCCATACAATTTGCTTTAATTTGACACTGAAAATATCTTTCTAAAGAGAAGATGTATTTCTTAGCCTTGCTTTCAGAAAAGAAAGGACTTAAACTCACGGATATAAAATAGTTATTATTGTTCATATTTCCAAACTTACATCAATTTCACCAGCAGGAAAACTGTAGAGTATATCTCCATATCATAGATATCAGTCTTGCTGCTCAAAGCAGATCTAGAAAGTGCTTGTCTAATATGATGGTGGCAGCAGAGTTTGGGTTAAGACAACATCTATGGCTATGATTAATTAAACCCAGGCACCAAATTGATTCCACAATGATTGCCATTGTGGCATTTACCACATGGTTAATGTGGGAAATGGGAAGCTTTGCACAGGGCTGGAACAGTGCATGACTCAGATGCTAATTGTCCAGAAACTAGTTCCCACTTTTCATCTCGTTGCTCATGTCAACTACAACTGGAAGGCAGATCTGAAAATAAATAAGAGTAAATGGAGGACCCAGAGACTGACAGATCCAGCCTTTTGTAACTGAACATCATTGCTGTTTGCATGATTTATTCCCGTATTTTTTTGAAGAAGTTGTTCTTCATGGTTTCTCTGTATAGGCAGTCCTGCTAAAAGCAAAGACCAGAGTTATACTGCAGGATTTAGGAGTGCTCTGTTGTGGTTGAAAGAGGGTGAATATCAGCCCTCTCCTTCTTACCACAAGCCCAGTTTTCCACATAAGGACATCTGAGTCCAAGCAGGAAGGAAGCTGTGGTACAATTTAGTGCATCTGTAATTGGGTAAGGGGGGGACCAGAATTTCATTACTGCGTAGAATATCTATCACACAGTATAAACACACCTGACATGTGACTTTGCAAATGTATGAAATTAATCTACTAAGCAGAATAAAGGAGTCTTGAAAAGTATTAAACCAGCACTGTGCTCAAAATTCTGAAGTCCCATTTTCCAAAGCTGTTCTCTCATGTCATATACTTACACTTGCACTCTTCTTCCATTAAAACACAGCTTTATTAGTCATGCTGGACAGGCACACAACAATTAATGAAATTTCAGTTGTGCTGAAATTAATTGCTTGTGGTTGATCAAGGTGATAAAAATGGGATATCTTCTCTCTCTCACACACATGGCTTCTGGCTCAAACATATTTAAAAATGAGGGATCTGACAGTCTGAGGAAAGCATCTATGGTTTTCCATTTTAAATATGAGTGGAATATGATGACTGAAAAAAGTAGATGACCTGAAAAGTTCAGAATATTTCACAGTCCTTCAAAGTTAAGATAACACATTTCAAAAACTTGATACAATTCCTTTAAAGGGCAGAAGTCAGAAAACTTGAAAGCAGCTCATCCATTCTAAGTGCCTACTTTCCAACTGAATATGTCTTTTTCTAGGAGATTCTTTGAGTTGGAGGTCTGTGTCTGAACTATATATAGAGATCACATCCCACTGCAATATTTGGGGTCACATGTGGAGGAAACAGCTGAAACAGCTGCCTCATATTTTGAAGCCAGGCTATTAATTGTTAAGTACCCATTCATCCCATTCACAAACCTGTATCTACAGAGATAGATTTATTTTTTTTTTGCTTTATAATACAAGAAAAAATAAATATTCTATGAAACATCTTGGCATGGAGCAGTATTTCCAAAGACCATATTCTGCACAACCTTAAGCATGCCTACACAGGGAAATTGCCTATTAAAACTACAGTAGAATAAGCTCTCTCTGTAAGCTCTACCAGAACAGCTATTCAATGAATACTTGACTCCAGAATAAAAGTGTTTTAATATCAAAATAATTATTCCATTGAGATTTACTTTGCCATTGGTAAGCTGGACAATTTCCTGTTTCCATTTTTTCTGTTCCAACAGGAATAGCTACCCAAAGGCTTTAATCATGTAATAAAAACAGAAAAAAAGTCAAATGTTGTTTGTGCTTTCATTATACTTTTGTTAAAATTAACATTATTTATTTGTTCAAATATGGTCCAATTTAGGTGACATTATTAATTATTTCTACACTGATAGAGATCTTGCAATTCAGCAATCAGTTACTGCATACGTCTAGAAAATATTGCAGAACAATTTTTTGGAAGGATTTTGTTCACAGCATTGCTACATTTTCTAAAAAAAGCAGAACTACCTTTTAGGCTGGCTTCAATTAAATTATGTCTTATGCATATATAAATACAGGCTTTATACAGGTTTTAAAATTGAAAAGTCTTTTGGTACAGTCCTGCTCCATTTGGATATGATAATGTTTTCTTTTTGCTTTAAAGACTTTGTTTGCTAGTGACCATGTATTGGAATTCACTAGATAACATTCTTATATTTAAAAAAGGTTCTGTGTGAAATATTTTTAAAGGACAAACAAGTGTGAGTAAATATTTATTTCACACACTCATGCCACAAATGCTAAAATTCAAAGAGAGTTAAAGATTTCCGACACGTCATGCTTTTGTTCTTACTTTTCCCTTTCTCCATCATGGCCTTCTCATCCCTTTCTAGGATATCACAAGTTAAATGAGGACTGTTGACTTTCCATTGTATTTTCTCCTTATTTCCAACCTCATAAGAGACGCTTATTGTAGTTCAAACATTTATGGTGGAACTTAATCTTTTGGGTCATGTAAATATCTTCGACTGAGAGTTTTCATATACCTATAATAAGAAGTAGTTTATGCAGCATAAGTTTAAACAACTGAAGAGCTTTCGTCTTCCACCACTTCCTCTATGGCCTATATGAGATATACTCACACAAGGCTGATCAGACCCATGCTGAACTAATAGTTGCCTTAAGCGGTGACTTGAGACCAAATTGACAAGAGAGGAGGGAAAAAAATTCTCAGGAAAGTCCAGTCTCTATAAAGTTTATTCCTAAGCTGCTTGTTTGAAAAGTGAACCAAGGAGAGAGTGTTTGATTAGCTGATGTACGTGCAGATCCTTCAAATGCAACAATGAAATTGTCTTAACAAGCTTTGTGGTGTCCTTATACCTGAGCATCCCCAGAAATTTTAGTTGCATTTAATCCGTCTGAAGACTTATCTTCTTCATATTGAAAATATTTGAGGGAAAAACCCTAATCCCAGAAAAAGGGATTGGATAAAAAAGATAATGAATAATTGTATAATTATTTCAGAAAAGAACATAAATTTAGTATAAATTCCATATTTCATTTAAAGAAGTTTGTCTATACTCATGTCCTTGAACAGCACCCCAAAAGAAATACAAAAGACCGGTCCCATGGTGTTATGAAGTCTAATCTTCTTTTGAAGGTCATAACCCTCTTTTAAATCTGGGAACTTGATACTTCTCTTCAATAACTGAGGAACCAGACTCACTCTGAAACAGCTGCCAGAGGATTCTGGTTCACCCTGGAGGAGACGTGTAAGGTACTGGACATCTTCTTTCTTCTGGAACTTGAACCACAGCTGATCTAGTGGGAATCAATAATCAGCATGTTATTAACCATTCTCACCTGCAAACCCAGCCAAGGTACCAAGCTCCAAGGGTTAAACTAAGAAAAGCAATCAGTATCATTGAGAGCCATAAAATCATCATATAGTTATAAAATGAATATTTTTTGCTATTGATGTTATAGCTGTTCTAGCAAGATGAGATGCATTTCGATTCCTGATACTCAATTTGTATGCGTCTATCTGTGTAAGATCTGAATATTTATTAGACCACTGTCATTGGAGTATGACTCTGCACCTTCTGTTAGCACTCAGGTAAAAGTACAGAAACTAAGTTTGTGGGCTTTAAGCTAGCGCTGTAATATTTTAGTGAAAAGAGATTCTAAGTGTATCTTTTGCAAGATGAAAAATCGCAAACGAAAACTGCAATAAGAAAGAGAATTATTGTGTGAACTTTGACACGGGAAAACAATAAAATGGGTACCTACTAATTCCTAGCTGCTAAATTTTTGGAAGCTATTCTGATGCCTTTCAACAGAAACTTGAGTATGTATGCAGTTTTAAGCACCTATGAAAAGGTGGGAGGGGTGATGCGGGGATGTTGAATACCACTAGCATTTAAATGTCAACTCTGGCTGCCTGAAGAGGTATTTATGTGCCTACATTCTCCTTGTGAATCTAGGTCTTTAATGTTTAATGTGGATGTTACTGATTGCTAGAGTGAGATGAATAATTCACAATTAGCAATGTATTCATCCAGGCTGGCTATTTTCTGCTTGCGAAATGTGCAAGAGTAAATCTAGATTTTCCTGAATTTATTTGCTTTATTCCTTTAGAAGGATTGCAAACAGCCTCTGTCAGAGGCTTGTCCAGCACAACAGAATACTGAGCTTCATAAATTAAACTGTAAGAGTTCAGATTATTTGACACATTGTTCTGATCTCTGATTGTGGTTTCTAATAGGTTTTGAACCTCTCGGGGAATTTCAGTAGATAAAGAAGATTAAGGAATTTCAGAACACTTTAATTCTTATCCTCTTTAGTCACATAGCTTTTCAGGAATTCATAGCCACCAATATTAGTTTTCTATTGAATAAATTTCCTGAAAACTGAGCTGAAGTTACTTTTTCCTTTCACTCTGTTGGAAAGTCTTTGCATAGAAGACTTTTGAACTTGAGAAAGGGCAAAGGGGGAACCATAGAGGCCTGATAGATCAGGATCAGTCTCCATGTTTTGTTGCATTCATCTTCATTCTCTTGGACTGCAAATTTTTACTGTCAATGCATAGTATTGCTACCTCCCAGTCTGTAGAAGTCACCCATTCTGAGTGGGACAGCTGGGTGCCACTGCTGTCCATCTCTCTGAGTGATGTGTGTCTCTGAAGCTGCTCTTTTGAGACATCAAACCTGCACTGCAACAGGCAGCGTTAAGCCAGTTAGATTACAGTAAATCCCTAATAAAACAAAAACTACTTTTGAATCAGTTTTGCACCCAGGTGTATTTCTTCTCTGTTTCCTCTGTACAGTAATAAATGTCACCTATTGTGTAGAATGGTGCAAATAAAGCCTGTTTGCTCAAGACTTTGTTGAAAGCAAGTGCAAAAGGAATAGGAAATGGATATAGAACTCAATCAAAAATGCACAGAAGATATTTTAGAGTATTTGTCTAGCTCTTAATGATTAAACAATCAACATGTCAAGCAGTTGCCATGCAAAATACATTCACTCTTTGGCAGTTTAAGGCACCTAATGTACTCCAGTGCAAAATCCTGATGTTTTATTAACATATCAAGCTTTTTAATGTGCCTTTAATTAAACATTAAAAAATTCTCCAGGATAAATGTTTTGATAAAACTCCAGTATTTGTCACTGCTTTCCAACCATGTGCCCTATCCACTAAATCTCTACAGAACCAACTGCGCTGTAGCAATGGGAATACTCTAAATGTCCATCTTGGTTTTAGAATAACAAAAACTTTACTTCAGTTTCTTCTCTGGACAGCCTCATTTCTTCTTTCACTTGAAGTGGAGAGGTTCATATTGCCCGGGCTTTCAAACAGGTAACTTATTTACAATCAGAAATCAGGTGCTTGCTTCCTTTATCACATCTTGGCCTAACCTGGCTGGATTCAATGTGGACATGTCGTGGCAGAAAGAGCAGAATCTCCTCTAGAAATGTCTGCAAGGACCATTTTCACCCCATGAAATTTATGGAAGTGTTGAAAATATTAGAGAACATTTCTTATACATATATTTCATATTTATTCGGGCAGCATATTTTGACATTATGCCACTGGAAAATAAGACAGAGGTCAGTAATACCTAATAAGTGATCAAAAAATACAGCAACTTAATTGCTGCCACAAGTAGCTGGACTTGAATGAATTTTAAAATTTCTTTTGATGTTCAACTTGTAATAGCATTTACATTTCACATACTATCCAGCTTGGATAATCTTGATATCAGACTCAAGAGTCTGTTTCCGGTTACCTTTAATTTCATAAGTTTACAGGTAATGTAATGTAATGTTATGTTTCAAAGTAGCACTTCAAATTTCCTCCAAACTGAAAGAATATTTAAAAGCCCCTGAAATGCTTTTCCATATAATAAATAAATAGATATATAAATTACAGTTTAAAATTTAGTGGATGGGAGAACAAAAGTTTCATTAGTAGAGTTCTTAAACTTGGATCCTGTCATAACTTGAGCACAAGGGTAATACTTGGAGGATACAGGTGATATATAAACCTTTGGTGTGGACTTTGATTCAGGAGAACCTAACTTACACTCTTCCTGGCAACATCACTGCACTGACAATGGAACACAAGAGAGCATATCCAAGGGAATACCCAAGTCAATTGCAGTCCTTTACATTTCTGTTTATAGAAATATTAACATGTGGTGCTTATTCAAAGTGGCTATGTTCCAGTATATTTCATAGCCTAATACAACTAAGAGATACTCATGCCTTTGAACACAACATTTGAAAAAGTACAGTTGCTACAACAGGTAAGTAATGAAACACATGGAACAATCTTTCCACAAAAATTTCAGAAGAATGACATTTTCTCACACCTGTGACAAAATAATACAAAGAGAGGATGTTTTAAAGGACTGTTCTTGTCGCAAACTCCCATATTCATAAGATCTAGCCTGGTTCCTGTGGGATGAATAAAAAATACAGCGCTAGAGTTACAGTTACCATCCCTCTTGAAAAAGGGAATCTGATAACAAACTCCACTTTCATTGGCAAAATCTTCTTGAAATCCAAAAGCTGCTGAAAGTTTTTTGCAAGTCTTTTCATCAAAGGCCATAGAATCATTAATGCTGGAAAAGACCCTTAAAATCATTGAGTCCATTGAGTCCAGCCATTAAACTGGCAGTCATGCCCACCACTAAACCATGTCCATAAGTGCCACATCTACACATTTTTTGAACGCTACCAGGAACGGTGATTTCACCACTTCCCTGGGAAGCGTGTTCCACTGACCACCCTTTCAGTGAAGACATTTTTCCTAATGTGCAATCTAAACCTCCCCTGGTGCAGCTTGAGGTTCTTTCTTCTTGTCCTACTGTTTGTTACTTGGGAGAAGAGCCCGACCCTCCACACCCTACACCCTCATTTCAGGGAGCTGTAGAGTGTTAAGTTCTCCCCTGAGCCTCCTTTTCTCCAGGCTAAACACCACTGGCTCCCTCAGCTGCTCCTCACAGGACTTGTGGTCCAGACACTTCACCAGCTTCACTGTCCTTCTCTGGAGGTGTTATGGCACCACAATGTCTTTCTTGAAGATCTGCTGTAGCGCCATAAAACATTATTGCTATAAGACTCAGAACCTTGTATTCCTGCTGTTTTCTTAAAAGACAGGCTTTCACTTGTGATGTTCATTGCTGCTATGTAATATGTGCCCGTAATTTTAGATTTACTGCCAATAACACTTCGAGTGATAGATCCCAGTTGTATAACTCTTAATTTTAAAAAAGCATGACATCTCTAGTAAATCAAGATGAAATTTCTACCAGTTCAATTTACCCAGCATCCATGAAGGGAATCTAGTGGCCTTGGGATTTTCTCTGCTTTGGATGGTTGAAATCAGGTGTGTGGCTGTAATAATGAGCTGGTTTTCAGAAGACAAAGGGAAAATAACCACTTTTTCTCAGCATCTTTCTCTAATCTTGGCCTGGAGATGCCATTAATGAAATCAGAGATGACTGTGCGTTCCACTATGCTTGTTTTCTCATCAGC
Organism: Irena cyanogastra; assembly: GCA_013397155.1. Lineage (NCBI taxonomy): Eukaryota > Metazoa > Chordata > Aves > Passeriformes > Irenidae > Irena > Irena cyanogastra. The sequence goes on along the minus strand of VWZV01017380.1, from coordinate 8,879 downwards.
TTTCCTGATTTACTCAAGTCCCTCCTGATTGCAGTCTCTCATGAAACTTGAAGTTAGTAAGCATTCTAGAGATCTAAATATGTACTCATTTGTTACCTAAAAATGTACTTGTTTGTTTGCCTTTAATGCAGGAGTTTTGGGGCAGGGTTGCCCTGTACTCAAGAATTGAATAGACAGAGCCTGTCTGCACCTCAGCCCTAAACCAGGAGACACATTTACACTGCAGATTAACATTCCTGTGCTCAGCACTGAAAAATAATCAGGTAGGTCCTCTCACAATTTAGTTAGTTCCCATCTAGCTGTATGCATTTTAATGGTGTTTATGTTCAGCTGGCACTGGTGAACAAACCTGGACAAGGGAATTCTGGACAAGCACTGAATTGAAAATTTAAGTTTCTAAGGGACTGATCTGCCAAAGAGTCTTCAAGGTATGAGCTAAGGCAAAGAAAATGCAAGGTGATTAAGGTCTCTAGCTATCCAAGGTTGCCTTCTGAAACCATAGACTTCTAAAGGAATGTCACATAGGCACTTGAAAGTGTCCACTATAATGATTATATTTAATATCTTTGCTTTGCTACTGAGCATTCAGGAGCCAGTTCTGTGAACATAAACTCTGACAAAAATAATTTTGTTCTAGCATGCCCACTGGCTCTAGTGACATCACTGTTTGATTAAGCATTCAGCCCAAAAGCAGGACATTGCCAGATCAGTCCAAGATAGTGGCAGGAATAAGAAATGTTTGTAAAAAAACTGATTATTTGAACAGGAGGCATAAGATCAGAATCTCTTCTTGTTGCTTCATAGGTAGAAATTTATGCTTTTTGGCCATTTGAATATTTTCTAGGAAGATCGACATATAAAATCTGAATATTTCTTGCTACTTCAGAACAGTGTGTAGTTTCAAGCATCAGTTAGATTTCCTCAGCTGTTTTTAGTGGTTGTGTACATCCACAAAATGATCTGATTGTGCTATAAAAGGTGAATAGTACATAATATATAACATGCTAATTGCATCTCATATAATCTCTATTTTATGATTAAATGTATTTCTTTTCTCATAAACAGAAATAGACAACTAAAAAAAGTTTGAATAATCTGCTGTTCATATTAAGTAGATATATGTGGATTTTATTTGCACTGTTCTTCTTTATCCAGAAATCAACTAAATTAAATTCAAATTCCTCCACATAAATACATAATGGAATAAAAAAATTCCAATATTTTCACACATATGGACACAACTTCATCTCAATGATATTTCCTGAATAAATGTCATTTTTTATAGAAGAGTTATTATTTGAACATTAATATTCATAATCCTTATTAAAGATCTGGACCTCTATATCACAAAATAATCAGAATTCTTATTCTTAGTGGGTTTTTCCACTTAAATAATAATATCTTAATACCAGTATTGATGTTAAGGGACTGATAATAGACACAAATGGCCAGTTTACCAAGAGGTCTCCAGGACTAGCTAAACTTATCATAAGCCCAAAGAATAGATGTAGAAGTAGCTCTTTCCCAGAGGCTGATAAAGATAAAGAAGATCATGTTTAATTACTGCATAAATAGGATACCGTCACATATTTCTCAGCATATGTTCTCACAGAAGATAAAGGTTACTTTTGTGTTAATTTCCAAACTTGTTTTATACATAAATTATCATTGAATGGAATTAATTTGTCATTTTCTTTCAAGAGAAAGGATCTTCAAAGTACCACACGCAGCAGGTAGAGTTTATTTAGGCTGAAATGCAGAACTGCTCCAACAGTTTTCCTAGGAAAATTCCTTAATCTGTGCCCAGTTCAGAATGCGGAAACATGAGGAGGATCCTGGAGAAGATGGAGATGGTGAATAAAGGGTAGGCAGGTACAGATTTACTGTGCATGAGGTGAGGGCTTCTTTCTTTTCCACAGACATGTATTGAGTGGATAATACTTTTGTTACATTCATCAGAGGTGCCTATTGCCACCACCATGAGCTGGCAGTCTCCCAGGTGTAATTGTTTAGACACAGGAAAGGCAGAGTTATGCAGATATTGAGCAATTGTCGATAAAGATCAGGGGAACTTTGGAGAGAAAAATCCCAGCAGCCTAGGATGGTAGCTCCATAACACACGACTAATTTTAACCTCGTAAGTTAAACATTGTCAGAGAAGACAAACAGTACAAAAACACAAAATGAGGTCAGAAGATTAAAATAACAATGCCAAACACAAGTGCATGAAAGCCAGGACTTCAATGAATGGCTTGCTTCTGATTTTTTTTTTTTTAATAGTACAAGCTTCAGAGCAGCTACAAGTACCTTTGAGTTCAGTTTATCCTTTGGGCTACTATATCCTTTTTGCTTTTATGATCAGCTGAAATACAAGCAGCAATACCATTTTCCTCTCACAGTGGGACACTCACTGTTGTGGGCACAAACTGCTGTTCTCATATTTGCACTACTTGTCCCCCAACAGCTACAGGGTGAGCAGGCAGGCAGACACGCTCTCCTCATCTCTGAGACATCTCTGGTGCCTTGTGTCTGCTGAGGAAAGGCAGAGGCATCATGTAGAAAGGCAGTGCAAACGGCGAGCCAGCCTACTCACTTGCATTGACTCAGGTCAGGAGTCATGTGTCGCTCTGGCTTATTCAGGTGGAAAAGGCTAATAAAGAAGGGCCCTGTAATACCCAAAAACACAGGAAGAAAAACAAAGGGATAGAAGGAAAGGAGTCACTAGCTCAGCATTGACAAAGTTTATACAGACCAACGCTTAAGGATATACAGCAAACGGAGCGACGTGTCCAGTTGTGGGTAGGCATTGTTGGATGGGCTGCAGGTAATTAAAACCAAGATTAGGAAGGTGAATTTGAAAATCTATTCAGCCAAGAAATGTGATTTCTGATATTCTTCTTCACACATCTTCAGTCTATCCTTCACAGAAGGGCAAGCACTGCAGGGGAATCCCTGTAGTGTATCCTAGAGGGCCTGACAGACGGCAGTTACTCGGCATTCCTCCTTCATACCAGAAAGGGAAAAAATCTAGAACCCATTCGTGTTGGATATTCATATCAAGAGCTGTTAATACTCACAGGCACCTTCGCTGCTCAAAAGGGCTTTTAAAACCTAGCAATATAGTCTCTACAGTATGTTTCCATAGGATACCATTCCTTCAACCTAACATTTTCAATTTCCCTCCCTCAAACAATCCATTTGCCCAAATCTACTTGAAAATTAGCTGGTTGTTATGCAGTGGCAGATTAATTGTCATATTGCTGCAAATGTTAACCAAATAATTAGTGCAATCCAAAGGAGAATCGATCCTATTGCTTGTACTAAGGCTGAAGAATAGACTTCTGCATTTAACAAACAAACAGCAACTCTACCTAGCCTGCTTTTTCCTCAAAACCTGTTTTAGTGGAATTTATTTTAACTGTATTTCATTACTGAATATCATAAAAAAGTAATAAAAAGATACATATTTGTTTCCCTCGAAGTGATGTGAAAACACATCTTATTGTATTTATAATCTTTTTAGGCTATAACTTTATGATCAAACAGCTGTTGAAACTGTGAATTTTATCTTCATAATCTCATCTAGTGATGTCTCTTAAAAATTGATACTATCTTTTGTAATATTAATAATTTAATCTACAAATAGCTACACAATATAAATGTACTATTAAAACTAAAGGACAGTGCTGGCACAAGGACAAATGAATATAAACTTATTATGAATAAATTTAGTCTGGAAATCAGAAGAAAGTTTTTAACCATCTGGGGACTGTGGTTCAAAAATAGCCCTCCAAGAAAAAAAAGGAAAGAAAAAAATGAAACAAACCTGTAGTGAGGGCAAGGAAGCATTTAATTTCTGGAAGAATTTGATTCCTGCTGCCTCAGCAAATGTTTCTTTTGAAGGCATATGTTCTTTGGTGTTCTTGCTCAGTTTGGAAGGGTTTTTGAATTAACTAATGGTTTAAAAAATTTTCTCCACATTTATTCTGTCCTTGACACTGCAATTATGAACAGCACCCTTTAATGTCTATTTTAACACTTTCAGAAGACTTTCAAGTTTTAAACATTTTACCATGAAAAACTGGAGATCTCTTTCAAAAACCCCACAACCTGTTCTTGAGATGCCCACATGAGGGAAATTATATGTTCATACTTGAGATAGATTTGTTCTTAGATTTTTGCTCTTCACTACCTGTTCTAGATCATTACCAGCATTTTATATGTTTTTTCATACCAGTGAAAGCACCTTTATTTGTAACAGGGGAGTTTTCTCTAGGGTAGAAGACTTAATTCATGTCTTTTGTCTTTTCTCAGCCTCTCCTGTGTGGACTACTCTAGCCAAAGACACAAGTACTGACATAGAACACTGTAGTTATTTCCATATAATTTTGCTAGCTACTATTTCAAATGTGCAAATTCTTTCTGCCTGTAAGCAAGTCTTTCCTTCAGCACATTGTTTCCCCATGTCAGCCTGTACCCACAAAGCATTTGAATTTCTTACATCTTCCTGTTTGCCCTAATAACAGAAAAAGTCTGTACTCATGCTACTTGTCAGATCATTGACATTTCTCCTCACTTCACTTCCTTTTTTTTAAATTTTATCTTCTCTTTTCTGTATTTTGACTTGTTTAGTTGTGCTCTATGTCTCCTTCAAGGACCACAGCATGTTTTCCTGGTTGTTATTCAGCATAGGTGTCAGGTCTATGAATGCATTTCCTATTTACCTTCTATTCCTGCACCAAAAGTTATTTAATTTTTAATGAGAAAGACTTTGAACAAGACTTTTTATCATTATGAAAAATGACTGTATTGCTTTCTCTTCTCACCCAGTCTGAACTTTTTGGAATATATATTTCTAGAAAATTTATTAAGCTTTTCTGACTCGAGGTCTGCCTGCCTGTGCCCCCCCCACAGACTCAGAAAAATCAAACAGCTCACACTTTCACAAGACAACTGATTGTGAGAGGCTGTAACTCCCTCTTTTAGGAGGGGCTTCAGACCTCCCGAAGATTTACTAACACTCTTGCTGGCCAAGTGCTATGTTAAAGCTCCTTTGAAGCCACTCAGTCTGCTCTGGGAAGACTTGAAAGTATTGTAAGCACTTGGAGCTTGTATTTTCCTTCACGTCTCTCTTTACTCGAGGCATACCCCAACCTCCTCCTGTACAGGCTCACATGTGCGCATGTACAAGTTCTCAGGAGAACTATACAGGCACATATCTCTTACTGAAGCTTTTTCACCTTGCTCATTTTGATCAAGGAATAATTTCAGGAATAATGAGATACTGTGAACAAGAGTTTCACATATAGAATTGCAGATTCCTGGTGATGATTTTAAAATACCAGTGAAACTCATTTTTTCTCCCTGTTCTGCTACAGACTTTACTGTGACCCAGTCAAGTCAGCACTCCAGTTCTCTCAGTGAATGGTCCTTCACAAAGGTATGAGAACAGTAAGTTCCCCACTAACTGATTGATGCTGAGGTGTTGTGCAGACAGGAAAGCAAGAACTTAATACAGCATCTTTCTCTGAATCAAAAGGTTTTTCTAATTAGAGCATGTAGTGACAGATAAAGTGGGATGGTTTTGAACTGGAAGAGAGTAGGTTTAGAATAGGTATAAGGAAGAAATTCTTTACTGTGAGGGTGATGAGGCAGTGGAACAGGTTCCTCAGAGAAGTAATCCCTGGAAATGTTTAAGGACAGGTTAGATGGATCTCTGAGCAAACTGGTCTAGTGAAAGGTATCCCTGTCCATGGATGATCTTTACAGTCCTTTCCAACCCAGGTCACTCTATGACTCTGATTTTCATCGATAGTACCCATCTTAGATTGTTGTTAGACAATCAGCAGAAGGTTCTGAATGCACTTCAAATTACTTGAATGGGTTTTTTTTTTCCTATTTAAATTATACCCTGACCAATGTTGTGGGTAAAGCAGCATAATTTTTCTTTTTTTTTTTGTCTGTCTGAAAATTGCACTTTTCATAGAGATGAAAAGCACATTGGAAGTTGTTCCTATCTCAGTCATTATTTGGAATGCAAACTTCCTGTAGTCAAGGGAATCCAAGGCCACGTATTGGATTATATCTATTTGAATATTTTTGGCTATTATTTAGAGAGCTTTGTCCTTCCCTCAAACAAGAAAATCCTTCATTTGTAAATAGAAATACTTGCAGGTCTTTAGTACATAAAGAAGCTGAGGAGAACCTTTCTGGGGATTTCTGGAAAAGTAAAAGTTATTTATTGTGAAAAGATAATGCTCTTCACACATACTGGAGAATATATTCTAATTCCATGTCGAAATAGTTCTGTTGTATTCATTAACAGTGCAACATCAATATTCAAAGGCTTTGTAGACTCTACAATAGCCTACCTAGTTCAGACTTATCCGAGCACCACCAGAGATGTAATGAATAGTAATCCTATTACACATTGACAGCTTACACCCTAATGGCTCTGATGGAGCTGTTATGATGTATTGTGTCACATCCTAATAGGGATATAGCACTAAAAACAGCTGTATCTTGACAAGCTCTACACAAACTAGATCTGAAGGATCTATGGTTCTGTATGCTGACAATGCATATAAACTAAAAATGTTTATATAAAATGAAAAATTAAGTGCTCAGGAGAGGTCTGCTTTAGTATCAATAATACTTTGTTCTTATCTAGACCCTTCTGTGTGAAGATATTGAAAGACTGTGATTAATTGAGCCTTACCAACACTTCTGCAAGCTAGGAAATGTTTTAATATCCCACATCTCACGCTGAGGCACAGATATGTTCTGTGACTTGTCAAGGTCACCTTGCAAGTCTGTGACTGGGAACTCAATGTTCCTTGCTTCAGCCCTAAGCCTTAGGCAGAGAGTCCATCCTCTGTTATTGTTTAGAAATATTAACATACTCGAATTTCACCCACTTATCATGTCCTTCAAAGACCATTTAGTAATGTAAATTCATACTAATTCTAGAGCTAATCCTTCAGCACTAGTAGATAATAAAACTGATGGGTTTGCCCTTGCCTTTCCTTAATTCCATTCCTTAGACTGGTAATATTATTTGTATATAATTTTAGGAATTTGATTTTGAGTCAGGCTGAAAGGAAAAGAAAGATTTTTTATTCTCTTGCAGGCTGGTTCAGAGGTGTCACAAGCCTGTGTTTCTACATAATTTAATGCAGCCAGTGTGACTGAAAAAAGAACTGCAGGACCATAAAACATAAAAACAGAGAGACAGTTCAGATGCAGTGTAAAATGAGATTCTTGTACTGGTATCATCCTTTGCTTTTCCCATGGGGAAGAGGAGTTGAAGTTTTGAGCCTTTAAGCTCAAAATAAAAGAAAAAAGAGCATAATATTTTAGTACAAATTAATATTTGAATATTAAACCTGAGGGAATGCTTCTGGTTGGAGACATTTAAGCCAACCTGGAAAGTGAATAGGAGATGCACAGTACTTGTTCTCTATTGCTGCTGCTATACAAAAACAGGGTACAAAAAAACAAAGTATTTTTAGTATAATTGGTGGAGAATGCAACTAAGAGATTTGTGCTATAGAGTTAATTTCCTTCTCACCATGCTACCTCTCATGCCATCTTTCAGCAAACAATTTGCACTAACTCAAATAATCAGTGTACCAGCATTATTCAGAAGTGTGCACAGGCATGAATTGTGCTCCTAATTTTCCCACTCAAAACTCAAGCTGCCAAATGCAGCCTTCCACTGACAAAGATCAGCCAAAGGAAAAAGATTCAATGTGGCTTCCTCCAAGGCTCTGGGTAGGCAGTTTTACTTTGTCCTTAATCATACATATTTAAAACAGAAAGAAGAATGAAAGACAAATTCCAAGAGATGAGAAATTATATACTAAAAGACACCTGCACCCATTTACTGCAAAGACCCAATAGCCTGTCACTTTCACGTCATTACACTAAAACATAATTGATATTATAACTTACATGAGGCTTACAAAATCATGAAATATCAAAACACAATGAGTAGTTTTAAACATGTGTTTGAGAAGGTATAAATACAACAATTTCCAGATCACATACACAAGAGCTGCTTAATGGTCAGTACAGTAGGAGGAAAAAAGCCACGGCCTAAGGGGATGAGAGACTTAATGTCAGTTAAGAACATTTCATGCAGCATATACATGTACACTTCCCCAAGAGAATTGCAAGAGGATAAAAGGATGAAGAAATAATAGATATCCCAGTGGCTCTTTTATACTGGCTTCTCAATTTAATCTAGTCAGCTTATTACAGAAGAGGAAATAATTCAGAATATATATTTTATTCAACAATTTTCTTCTCTAATCTAAAGGACAATTTTCTCTAATTTGTTTAGCATTTCAAATGATTTATGAAATGTTTTTTGCACACAATGATGGGTCTGAAATGACTTCTGAGATTTGCTGTGTAAGTATGCAAACCATATTGATTGGACAGACAGAGAGAGCTCTGTACTTCAGTGAGTGTCAATTGGAAAATCAGGTACCCTTTTTAAATTTAGCAATCTGTTCAGTCATTCCATAGTTCAATATTACTATCTACTGATTATTCAAGGCAGTGAGATAACGGAGTAAATTTACCTGCATATTGCTATTAATACAGTGAGTATTAAGGGCATTTTTGTGTCTGTAAGCTTAATTATTGCTAGGTGTTTTATGTAAGCATTATTTTCTATCAAATCTAAAACAAATAAATACATAAGAGATTTCATAAAACTATCAATTTATCTTATAAGAGTGTTTTTCCTAGGACAATGCAGGACAGTATTTTAACATGTTCCTAATTTGATTTCTAATACCAACAGCACTGAAGCATTGTTTATCTTTAAGAACATTAATAAAATCCATTGAGTTCATTGTAAGTGTCCTCAA
>VWZV01017378.1:1235682-1285975 GCA_013397155.1 Irena cyanogastra | reverse complement strand
GGGCTCAGGTGAGGGGCCCGGGGCGCTCGGCTTATCGAGCCCTGGGGTCGCCGCTGCCCGCCGGCCTCGCCGGGGGCCTGGGCCAGGCCCGTCGCTCCCTCAGCGGCCTGTGGATCGTGTCCCTTGTCCCGCGGGGCCGGGGCCGCCCGTGCCCCCTTGTCCCCCCTCGGCTCACGGAAGGTGCTTGCCGCGCTCCCGGCGACAGCAGTGCTCCTGTTCAAATAAAATGATGTTTTCAGCGCTCTGGAGGCTGCAGCGCGTGTCACAGCACTATGGAGCTTTAAGTAAAGCGCACCCAAAAAAGCTGTTTACAAAACTTTGTTTTGTGTCCTTGCAGTGACAACTCCCAGGTGTTTCAGCCTTACGTGTTGCGGACTCGCAGGAACAGCACAACAGTTATGAGCCGTCATGGAATGGTGAGGAATCTTAAGCATGTCGTGTTTACACACAACAAGGAATAATTGGAGTAGAGAAATGAAGTTAAACTTGATTTGTATTTGCACTAAGTATCCTAGCAAGCTTCCAAGCTGCAGAATAAGAATTTTTGCACCTCTAACTGCAGCCTATAATGAAATAATACTGGTGCATTGACTGTCCCCAAGAAGACGAGTAGTGATGTTTTATGTGACTTCCCATATTAAGTCCAATTTTAAAGTTAATTTAAGCCTGTGTTAGAAGAGTAAAATGAAGAGTCAGAATGAAGAGTCCTGAAAGGATGCTTTACTTTGTTCTGAAAATGGACAAAGGAGTCACAGTTCTTTGTTGACCTGTTTGACATAGTGCTCTTTTTTTGCAAAGGCCTAGACCTCAGAAAATCACTGAAAGGAGAGGAATTTATTTGTTGTTCTCTGTTATACGTCTGGTAGTCTACAGTACTGCAGTTTAACTTTTCAAAGATGTTGTATTTCTTTTTTTCTACCCTGTCCTTGACAGGTGAGGGATTTATGTGCTCCTTCCACTGAAATTTTTCTGTCTTGTCTGAAGGTAGTGAAGATTAAATACTGCTTTCCTCAAAACCTTGAAGTCTTGACATAAGTTTCCTCTATGTCTTATGTTCAGGAAAGATGACAGGTATTTTTAATTCAAAGTCTTCTGTTGTGAGATTTCTTAAGAATCCAGAATTTTGGAGCACGTCAGTAGGTGTGACATTGGACGCATGGCCATCCTGAGTGGGAGCTGTTGGCCCATTTATATGTGATGTTAGAGTTCCAGAGGAATTAGATGCATAAAACTGCACACAATCAAAAACTTGCAGAAGCTAAGCTTCAGGGAGTGTTGTTCAAGACTGAGTTGAAGCACTGAGATTTCTCCTATACAATAGCCAGCAGGTTGAGTAAGGTGTCCTACAGGAGTTCGTCATATCCTGGGCAGTGGGGAATTGTGTAACAATCACAGTTTCATTTGTAGTATCTCCCTTGTCTAAATGGCATCTGTAGCTATTTGTGTACTTGAGATGCTGTATCTGCCTGCAAGTCAGATCCGTGCCACTTGCTGAGTGATACAAGGAATTCGTGAGTGGTAAAACAAGTCTTTTCTCTTGAAGGTCAGTGTGTGCTTTTTTGCAACATTGTTTGAGTCATCCACATGTAGTTGTGCAGCTCATTTTGAACTCCCTAAGAATGTAGTTGATGGTAAATAGTGTGTATGCAAGCAGTTGTGTGATTTAATCATTGTGGTTGTCACTTTTTTTTTCCAGTTTTTGTCATCATCTCCTATTCGTATTCCTAGCAGCCGACTTCACCAGATCAGAAGAGTAAGTGGAGTTTTTATCTGTGTATTCAGTAACAGAATCAAAAGTACTATATGACAGTGAAGCACTTGCACGGAGAGGGTTTCTTTCCTATTGAGTATTTCAAGTGCTAAAGAAAACTGAGTATTTCTTAAGACTTAATTTCAAGGAAGTGGCCTTGCAAGGCTTATTGTGTTTAAGCTACCTTGCATTTTAGAAGTATTTAATTTAAGAGAAACAATGAGCTGGACTAGTGGCTGTCCTGTCTTTCTGTGTAGTGGTTCTGCTGTTCATATTTCAATCCTGATGGCAAATAATGGAATCTCAAGTGGTATTTCAAGTATCTGTGATGAATCAAATGTTATGGGAAAACTTACAACGTTTATCTCTTTCAGGAGGAAGGAGTGGATTTAATGAACAGAGAAGCAGCACATGAAAGGTGAGTGTCACTGAAAAAAGGTGATAAAATAGCCAGAGTTATCCTCTTTGTAGCTACTGATGGGGTTTTTTGTATTCTAGGGAAGTGCAGACAGCAATGCAGATAAGCCAGTCATGGGAGGAAAGCTTGAGCCTGGTAATCTTTTTATAGATGTTTCCTATTTAATTCCACTTTTACACTCAAATGACGAATTTAAGGGAAAGAGAGGAATAACTGTGAAAATAATTTAAGAAGAATTTAAGCTCATCTGCTTTAGCTACTTTGTGCATTTGACCCAGTGACTTTCCATTAGAAGGTTGTGCCTTGGATTTCAAGGTAATGTCCTGTGCCAGTGTTAAGTCTGAAACCTTGTATTCACAGAGCGACAATGACTTGGACAAGTCTGAGAAATCTTTTTCCCCAAAGAGAATAGACTTCATTCCAGTTTCACCTGCACCTTCACCTACAAGAGGAATAGGAAAGGTAGGATAAGTGAAATACCAAGCTGAGACAATATTTCAGAATTTTAGACCAAGCTGAACTGTCAAGATCTGTAACTTCACAAATTGTTCTGTAGTTTAAAAAAACCCTGAAAAACACAACCAAACAAGCACCAAAAAAGCCGAATCCATATTTTGTTGGTTTCTTAGAATCAAATGGTTGCCATCTGGGAGCCTTCAGAGTTTAAGCAGTGAAACACTGGATGTTTTCAGTTACTGCTGTTTGTGCAGTGTTTGGGTGGGTTGGGGTTCTGGTTCTAGGGAAGATGGAAGAGGTCATGAAAATAGTCATGGACAGTATCTCCAGGTGGAGAAGTGGAGGGATTTTGGGGAAGAAGCACCAAAATTGGACTGCAAATCTGTATGGCAAGAGATGAGAATGTGTCCATCAGTTATGGAAAGGAAGGTACAAATGCACTCTGAAGGAGGATTTGGATGTGTTGAACTCTTACTGAAAACTGGTGGCAGATGCTAGAGAAAGAGCTGGATGTTAGATAAACTATTTTTCCAATGAGGATTGGAAAACTGAAGAAACTGGCACCCGGGTTTAAGGATGGGCTGCTTGACCTTGTTGGCACCCTCTTGTGTGATTCTGCTTTTGTACAAAAAAGGAGCAATCTGTGTGCTCCTACCAGACTGGTGCCTGTAACGGCCACGTATGAGTGCTGGGTAAATGTGTCTCTGGGAAAACACTGCTGCTGGCAGCTGGTCCTGTACCTTTGGAATTCTGACTGTAAAGCACTAGCAGATAACTTGACAGAAAGATTTTTGTGTTGGCTAGAAGCATTCATGGGCTAAGCTCAAATCAGCTGCAGAATCACAGAGCTAAATATCCTGTTTTACCTGGAATATTGTCAGTATTCAGGTCAGATGTATTTTGAGTAAACTCAACTTGTTTGTTTAACAAACCCCTTGGAAGAAATAAGTCCTGAGTACTGTACTGCTGTTTCTAAATGTAACAAGGAACAGAAACAATTCTGTTATTTAGAGAACAGTGTCTATTTCAATTTTACTTCTCTTGTGGCTTTCAATTTTAGCTTAATCTGACCAGAATTGCATAGGCCAGTATGTTTTTGTAAGTTAAATTCTAATACTTGTTAGATTTTATTTTATTATCTGCGTAATCTGTTGCTAGCTTCTCTTTAAAAATAAAAGGGGAATAGAAGAGAGGATGTTTGTTTTGGAGGGTGGAGTGTAATATCTGAGTATTTTAAAGGAAATTCTAAACTATCTTCATTTTAACTTTCTTCCTGCAGCAATGTTTTTCACCATCATTGCAAATGTTTGTGAGCAGTAATGGATTACCTCCGAGCCCTATTCCCAGTCCAACTAGGCGATTCTGCAAGTAAGTAACAAGCCTCTGTTGTGCTAACATTGGAATTTAAGCCAAAGATTAATTAAAGTTGATGTTAAGGCATTAAAAGAGACTTCAATTTTACAACTGCCACATATGAAGCATTGCCACATAATAATGCTCTGAAAGTTCAACCTTTACCAACGGCAGCTTTATGTGTCTGCTCTTATAGAGCACGTGTAAACTTTCAACTAGACTTGATAGCTTGAGGGGAAGTCCTCAGGTGTTTCAAATTAACTTTGTCAGCAGATTAGTTTTATATAAATATGCTACAAATTTAGAAAAGAATTGAAATGAGGATGTGATTCACTAAGGGAAGGAGAAAACCTTAGAAAATCTTCTACAACGTCATGTGGCAGATTATCTGCTCTAATAGGCAGCCCTTATTTGTTATCTATGTATTTAGATTCCACAAGAATTCCAGTTGTGCAGGAATAGTTTTGAAGAATGCTTCATGTGCTGTGGTTGTGTTGATTTGATGCAAATTGGAACCTTTACAGGCCTGACTGTCAGTATTCTCTCTTTAGCAGGAGGAGTCAAAGTCCAATCAACTGTATCAGGCCCAGTGTTCTTGGCCCCATTAAAAGAAAAGGTATGTGTATTTACCTTACCAGATGTTTTAATATGGATGTAGTTTTCTAGCTGGATACATTTTTTTGTTATTCTGTAAATATAATGCACTTGTATCCACAGTGAACTGGAATTTGCCAGGCATAACTCAAAAATACAATACGAAGTAGCTGATCTAAAACACAGGAATGAAAAACTTAAAAAACAGCTACTGCTTGACAGAGGCAAACTTTATTGTGCATCAAATTAAATGTCAGAGCTTACAAATGTTTGTAACATTCCTGCAAGTACCACTGAACAGTGCACACCCTTCAGATCATCTTAGGAATGTTGCTTATCATGCAGAATCTTCTAAACTTAGTAGTGAATGTTTGTTTTCACTCTGCAAGTTCAGAAGGTGAGTGTTTAGAGAAATGGAATAGATCAGTGCCCTTTCCTCCTGAAGGGGGAAAATGCATTCTTTCCTGGAACTGTTCCATGTTAGAGATTTTCAAGTAACATCCTCAAACAAATCTCCATACTAAAACTGTAAAAATGAGGTGTTCTTAAAGTGTGCCTTTAGCTGTGCTTATCCTTTCTGCTTTTCTTTTTAACTTAGGCATTCTTAACTGCACCAGAAACGTCCTTTTATTGTACAAGACTTACATCTAGGCTTTGAGAAAAGTTACTGATTTATTGTTTGGCTTTTTTTTTAGTACTCCTTGTCCTGTCAGATAAAGAACATTGTCTAACTGATAACTTGTCTTTCTTCTCTGTCAAATTAGTTTTTTCATAGACGTCAGTTCTGTCTTGGCTTTTGTTTTCTGTGAACTTTAGAGGCACTAAAATTGAACAAAAGTTTATTAAGCTAAATGATCAGTAAGGAATAAGGAGTAAATATCCACACTTACACTTTACACAAATTGTGAAAGCAGTGCAGGTAGAGAGGCCTTTCCTCACCAAATCTATGTGCTCCCATAGAGCATCTTTTACAAAGTGGAGATATGAGTTTTCCTTTTCATACTTGAAATATCAAGGAATTTTCAAAATGCTGTTTAATTTTCAAACATCTAATCCATTCAAATGAACTTACTTTCTTTTCCTAAATATATGGTCCTGTTTTTTTCTGAATTTTAACTGTAGATTTATAGTAGGAGAAGGAAAGCCATGAACTGAAGAACTTTTCACCACCATAGGGGATTAATACTGGTGGACTCTGCAATGTACTGTAGCAGTGCAGATTTGTCTCTGAAATTTAAGGGGCAAAAGTGTTACCTAAGTTGTGTTTTGTTCATTTTTCTGCAAGACCAAGTATTTTGTGCATGTTTTTTGCACGTTCTGCTTGCTAGAAACAGTTATTCCTTGTCTTAAGATAGGAATGTATCCCTGTGGGTTGAAGGAAATGAAACTTTTGGAAGTTACCAGTCTTCCATAAAATGTAGCAGTGTGATTATGTTGCAGAATGTATAGACTGGGTTGGTGTAATGCTCAGCCTCTGTCAGGTTTTCTAACTGACTCTGCAACTCCTGCAAAGTGTAGGTGAAAGCCAGAAAAATTGTTCCCATTTCATACTTTTTTTTTCCAAAGTAAAAATGAAAATATACTGTAGATGAAAGGGTTTGATTTTTTATTTTCAAGTTCATGATATTTTCAAATGTGTGTTGTAGAGCAGCTATTAGTGAGCCAGCTCATTCTCACTGCAGATTATACTAAACAGATTACATGAATTCTCCCCATCATATTCCATCTCTTAATGTCTGTAGATAGTTACAGGTACAAAGACAGTGTGATACATGATGAGTAAGTGGAAATGCTTCCACATGGCAGATTTACTCCGTTCAACTTCCCTGTAAAAGTCTACTCATGCATCAGAATTCGTTGTACAGGGGAGGGTGAAACTGAACCCAGCTGTCATTCTTATTTTCATAATCACCAACAATTTTAAACTTCATATTTTGACTTATATCAGTTACCTCAGCTTAGCTGTTTACTAAGCTGTTACTTAGTAAAGCTAAGTCATGGTAATTAGTTTACTTTAGATTATTTTGTCTGATTGCAGTACAAGTAGCAAGTTTTATGTTTTTGAGATCATTGTAGCCCCTCAGATACTGCTGAAGTTTTAGCTAAAGATGGACTGGATGGTCTAACAAGGGCTATAATCAAAATGATATCTTAGCCAGGTGCTTGGTTGGCTGAATTAGAGAACTGGTGTTACAAATGCAACCTTGGGGTGTTGTAGGTCAAGCCTCTCTTTTACAGCAGACAAACATTAAATGGATATTCCAGAGACTTAAGTGAGTTTGATTATTTGTACTGTTTTCCTTAGGTGAAATGGAAACTGAAAGTCAGCCAAAGAGACTTTTCCAAGGAACAACCAACATGCTTTCTCCAGATGTTACACATCTGACAGATCTCAGTTCATGGTAAAATATTTCATGTGCCCTGAAATGCCGAAACAAGGAATGTGCATTTATCACAAGCTTTCTATTTTTTTTTCCTTTACTATAAGCTTTTAAGGTTTTATACTTATTTGTTGTCACCTCCTTTCTACATCTGATTAAAATCAGCTTCATAATTTATTCTGCATGTTAAAAAAACCCAATAATTCTGCTCCTCATTCCCATGAGGAGCATGAATATCTCTAACATGCTACAGAAACAAGGAGTTTTCAGGGCTGCCAGTCTTGCAGTAAAGACTGAGTGGTAGTATAGGTCTCCTACAAGTCCTGTCCAAGGGGGAAGCACGTCAGCTTTGTTCAGACCCTCGTGCCCTTGCACTAAAGGACATTTTTCCCTTTCCCCAGCCTGTCCTCAGATATTCTCGATGGGAGTAGCAGCAGTGTTGGCTCTTCCTCTGAATCCCTGACTAAAGGCAGCATCACCACAGAGTCTCCAGTGGCGTGCTCCAACTCCTGCTCCTCGTTCATTCTGATGGATGACTTCTCACCCAAGTGACTTTACCAAGTCCTGAGTCAGTGTCTGGCTGTGCTGTCCCTTTCCTGTACACTTGTACAGAGAAACGAACTCTGATCCTTGAACCATTCATATGAGGTTTATTAAAAGGAAAAATTGTTGTTACTGTAATCCTTGGCTACTTTCAAGTGATTTTTTTTTTTAATTTATCCATTTAATGGACATTGTAGACCATATTAATGTCTGGTTTTGCGAATTTATTTTTTAAACAAGATGTCTGCTGATATTATACTAACTTTTGCTTTCAGGAACTTGCATACACTTTTTGATTCCAGGAATAGGTATCTACCTATTAGTGTTGCAATTTTTAGGAATGTACTTCTATCATTATCATGGTCACTATGTCTATGTTATTTCACTAGGGAAATAACTTGGTTTGGAAGGATTTGAAAATACTAATTTATTCTCTGGCACTTCTACTATTGAGTAAAATTATTCTTGCTTTTTTTTTTTCAGTGACTAGCCTCAAATTACTTTATGGAAGGGAGAAAAAATATTTTATTTCCTTAGTGCTGCTAGTAATTTTTATGAATTCATTTACAGAAGACCACATTGGGTGTGGAAATCTCACTCTATTACATTAAACTAAAAACCCCACAGCAAAATAACTAATGACTGTCACTTTTGCCATCAGTGAAGAAATAATAATACTCTACAAACATAATTAAATTTGCTGCATAGTTCTCTTCCCAGAACATTTGTCCTACAGATTGTATGAAATAAGGTCATTATTCAGCAAGATTTGGCCAGGAAAAATTAATCCACACCTCGATTGAAGACATACAATGCAGATAACTAAGTTAATTAAACTACTGTGTAGGAGAACCATGTATGGCACCATCGATGTCTCCTGTGGCATTGAGGTCATAAGTATTTTTGTGCCTTAGGGGACATTGTTACAAAATTATGGAATGTAAACCAGAGGGGTGGGTGGGGAAAGTCCTTTGTGTACAGCTTGTTTATAGAGTGCTTACCCAAGTCTGTCGGGGGTGCTGCTTCCCTTTGTGTTCCTTTCCGAGGTGTGGAGGTGCTGGGGCAGCCCCAGCTCCGAGGGGCAGCCAAGGTGAGACCCTTGGCAGCTGCTCGGGGCAGAGTTTGTCCCTTTCTTGGCCATGAGCACAGCAAACAGCTCAGCAAATGTTGGATTCCTAAGGAAAGGCTTTGGATTGCATACGAGCTCTGCAAATTGCTTGGTGAAGGAGTTCTCTCTGAGCTATGAGTAGTCTTGATACAGTACCTTGGTCAGTCTGAGGTAGGAACAGATATTTTACTTTTTAAAGACTATAACGGGGCAAAATAAATCCATTTGTAATCTACTGTGTTATGCTATTTATTATTTATAACTCTGTAAAAAGTCTGTGGTGATGAATTATAGTATTTTTTTATGATTGAATAAGTTTTTTATGTTCAGTAATTGCTGGCTGGTTTGTATTTAATACGCAACATTGTCTGCCAGAATCATAAGCTTCCATTTTTGAATGTTTGTAACATAAATGCTTTTGTTACCTAAAAGTACAACTTGTGATCTTTCTGAAAGAAAATAGCACTGAATTTAAAGTAAGATTATGTGCTTTAGATGTGAGCACAATCTCTGGCAATACTGTCTGGCTAAAGGGGGAGGGGGAGAACCATAGTTTTTTCTGTTCTGAAGAAGCAGTTGAGTATCCAGAAGACATGTACATACCATATTATTTTTAAAAGTGTTTCCATTAAATTGTAAGAAGTATCAGAATGGGCCAACAGTGGCACTATTATTTGTATGATCATTTCCACCTGTGGAACAGTAGTTCCCCACTTCAAATAAATGTGCATATTGTAAAATATTGTCCATTGGTGCCATTTTTAAATGAGCTCTACAGTATTGAATGTTAATTTTGTTTGTATATGCACAGTGCTATTTCTTGAATTTTTGGTGTCTTAAGTTGCTTAATTACATTTTTATTCATGCCTATATCTTCTCTGCCTTCTTGGTGCTTAAAGAAGGCTGCTTTTCTATTTGCAAAATATTGATAAACAGTCTGTGATAAAATCCAACCCCGTTACCTGTGCCCTGCTTCCCTTCTACCGTGCTTTTACTGGTACTGTGATTTGGAAATATGAACAAGGGGTGGCAGGAGGGGGAAACCTATTGCATGCTTTCTTAAACCTGAGAAGAGCATAGCTATTGCTTAATTTTGGCTGATTTACCTGTACAATTGATGTATTCCAGATTTGTTTTTTAGTGGAGAGTCCTCTCTGAGTGTTGGCCTCTGTAAACATTCGAATGTAAGCTGCATAAAGCGAGCGCACAAATAGTCACTCTTGTTACAGCAGTTTTTTGTAGTGTTCTGGCCATTCCCCACTCTTGGAAGGTCTTGTAAAAGACATTGCTCTTTTATAAAATATATACGTAATGCACACACTCTCTGTGTCTGTTGTTTCAGAACGAATGGATGTCGCTGGGTAATAGGCCCAAGGTAGGCCCACGTTCTCTTTCATGCTCCTAACACAACTTGTTCATTTTGAAACAAAGTTTTCTAATATGCTGATTATTGATGCTTGCACTTAAGTGCGTTTGAGTTGCCACTGCGTAGAGGGTTCATTGATACTGTAGCATACTCTAAAAGTTGCATTTCTGCATTTGTTACCTGCCTTGTCTGAGGGAGTTAGGTACCAGTTGGGAAAGAAGGCCAGCTGGTGCTGGTAGTCAGCTTTAATGTATAACTATTGACATTTAACAACTGTTTTCACCAGACTTATTTCTGCTGAATTGCCATGATGAGTGTCTGAGAATTCCTGTCTTTCCCCCACTTCCTTCTTTTTATAAGGGATCATTAGTGCATATCTGTTGCTGAGAATCATGGTGATGAGTTACCTTTAATGTTGTAATAGTTGAGAACTAAATTAAAATGCCTGTATAATTCAAGCAGCATTTTAGATGGACTATTTTTAATATGTTAATTAGCACAGTATTATAGCAATGGTCTTTGTACAGCTCATTGACCAGCACTGCCTTTAGATCATTGCCAGAGCACGCTGAATCCTCATTTCATGGGCTTAAAATGCTGGAAGGATTTTACCAATGGTTTAGAAAAATGTGTGTGTCAGCTGTGGAACTCTGTATGTTTTGATAATATCAAGTGTTCTGCATCAGGAAATGGATCACAGTGTGCATGTTTCATTCTCCTTCATTGAATTTCAAATTGGGGGATCATGGGCCCAAAAGCTGGTATTTAAGGGGCTGTTTTTCTGACTGTATGTGATTAAATACTTTCTCCTTCAATGGAAGTAATTAAACTGTCAGTGGGTGAGAATGTAAATCTGAGTCCTGCAGACTTTATTGGAAAATTCATTCTTGAAAGGCTTGAGGAACTTTATACTGCATAAAAACAGTAAAGAGAGATTTTTTAAAAATTATTTTGTAAGTAATGATAAAAATAGAGAACTCATTTTAACAATTCAAAATGCTAAAAACATTTAAAATGCAAGGCTTTAGCTTGGCATGTTTCTCCAGGCAGGTCCACATTGGGGGCTGTTTGCAGAGGTGGAACTTGAGCAGGCTCAGGCAGATTTGGAACTGAGGTTCTGGTGCACAAACACAATTGATGCCCAGGGAAATTATTTTTTGCAAATATTCGCATTCTTATCTGTAGACCCTGCTAATACATTGTGTGACAGCAAAGATGAGAACTTGTTTTTCCTGGAAGGAATTTCATCAGCATATAATTTTCCTGGTAACTTCATAATAAAAAAGCTTTGCATTAATATGAGTTCAAGAATTTCATTAAGTCATAGGCCTGTTGCATTTGCTTTTTTGGAGAAAAGGCCAAGGAGTATTTTTGGAGCTATACAAACTGCCCCTTGTATTCCAAGGCTATCGCATGAATGGCAGCTGTAGATGGAAAGGAACTTTGCCTATCATTGATTATTTTAGTCTCTTTTGAGGTTTGTTAAATAATCCTTAGCAAAATCAGTGTAAGATGGGTCACTGGGGGTACCAGAAGACCCAGTGAGAAGGAAGCAGTGACTTGCTCTCCTAACTATAAATAAAGAGTTTTAGCCTTGAGTTAATCTTACCCAGCTAATTTTCAAAGGAAAAATGCATTTTTCAGACAATTGAGAATTGTTGTGGGGGTCTGCCCTGTTCAGACTTAAAGGTTTCTTGTGGGCAAGTCTAGGGCTGTTTTGCTTAATCCACTCCAAAAAGAAGGAGCTGTGCTTGCCCATCGGAATTGGAGTAGCATTGTTTCAGTTCCAGCTGGTTTTGGGGAGGGCAGGGACTTGATGTTTGGGTTTCATTAAGTTATTTAATTCCCAAAGGTCCCAACAAGGACATTTGTCATCAGGCTAAAATCAGAAGTAGACCTTTTTAGTGCAAGTCTGTTTTCTGAGGGAGTAGTTATGCTGCAGAGCTGGTTTAAGGGTGACAGATGGGCTTTGCTTCTTGCTGCAGGGACAGGGCTGCCATTCCTTCAAATGCACAGAAGCCCCTGGGAAGGGTCCCTGCACCCCAAGGCTATCCCTTTATCCCTTTAGAGTGGACTGGGCACTTGGCGGAAGTCTCTTGTTTCAATCCAAGCCCTTTTTGCATTCAAGCTGCTTTTTATTACTTGCTCTTAGATCTTAAAGCCTTTTGGTTTGAGACTTGCCTCTGATTATCATGCCAGGGCCAGCATTTTCTTTTTAAACCTGGAGCAATTTGGTTTGTTGTTCTTGCATTATGAAGTTTGGAGATGGGGAGGAGGTGGGTTCTTGCTATTAATGAAGAATGCATTTTAGCTTGGATGATCACAAAAGACTGTGGGGGTTTAAAAGAAATGAGACCTGAAAACGCAGAACAAAGAAATGCCTATTTTTAGTGAACCAATTTGGCTAGTTTGATACCAGGCTCTTTTCCTAAACACAGGCAATAGTCTTTTGAGCATATTTTTAGCAGCAGCAACAAAACCCAATATGCTTCCACCTCCAAAGTCTTCTTACTGTAAAGTAAGAATTTATTACTGAATAACCACAAGTTTTGTTCATCTCTAACTAACCAGGCCAGGTCTCTCTTGGTCTCTGCCTAAGTTTGCAGTAACAGTCCCTGTGATTCAACAGGCCAGTTGGTGACACCAGGCTGCCAAGCAGTTCCTGTCTGTCCAAAAAGCATCATCTTACACTGTACAGGAGTTCAAACACTCTTATTCTTCCTTAGCTTATTTCTGAGGGTCATAAAATTTTATTACCTTTTATACAAACAAAATTATGATTTAATTACTGTAGGTTACCTATCTTACTGAATAGCTGTGGTAAAATTCCTGGTGGACTGTCTCTCATCTTGGGGTATAACCGAGTTTGGTATTTTTGATTATTTTTCAGATAATGCAAGGGTTTCTGGAAGAATTATCCGTTGTGTTTTGATTCTGCAAAGTTTTTGGATATAGTTTATGCAGAAGTAAGTCCTATTTGACAACATGAGTTAAATGAATCTTGGAGACAATGACATGAGATTATTTTTCTCAGAAGATGGGTAGCTTAACCTCTGCATTACCTAAGAAAACCTCCTGCATTCTGCCACCACTTTTGAACTACCACCAAAGTTGAGTAAGTTGGCAGAAGCTCCCAGCCATTACTTGTGTTTGGATCGTTTATAACACAGATTACGA
Source organism: Irena cyanogastra (assembly GCA_013397155.1). Classification (NCBI taxonomy): domain Eukaryota; kingdom Metazoa; phylum Chordata; class Aves; order Passeriformes; family Irenidae; genus Irena; species Irena cyanogastra. Next base: position 1,272,829 of record VWZV01017378.1, on the reverse strand, counting down.
AAACCCTATTGTGCTAGAACAAAAATATTTTCCTTCACCCAAATAATTTGCAATTTAAATTTGTCATGAGAACTGTAATAGTTTATCAATGCAATGTGTGCTCAACAATTTTTTCAGTATGCAGAATTAGGGCTTGTGATAGGAAGGTAGGAAGCAGGTGGTATTAAAAACTGTGGGCCCAAGTAAAATAAAGAAGGTAATGGAAGTTAACTAAGTCATCATCTAATATGAATGTTGGATCTAGCCTCTGACAAAGCTCTAAAATTTTGGAAAAATTCATCTACTGCCATGAACTTAACAGCTCTCTCTCAACCCTAGTTAATGTCAACACTTCCCTATTTATGACCAGAACCGCCAAGAATTTGGAAGAAAAATAAATGTGAAAAGGGGGAGCTAGAGTAAAAATGCCTCTGTGCCTATGATGCATGAGTACTGGTTTGAAAAATGTTACAAAGTACAGTGAGTTGGGACAAATGTGCTTTGAATAAGAGTTGAGGATGTGCGATGTAGAGTACGTGTAACATCTTGTTCATGTGCAAGAACAGACTGTGAAAGAAACAGCTCTGTGTGGGAGAGGCAACATCAAAGGCCCTGAGAGAGCTAGTGCTGTAATAGGAAACATTTGCCTTTGAGGACTCTTTTTGCTTCTGGTCACTTCTTATTTTTTCCCTCTTTTTACCCCCCATCCTGTATTAAAACACAGCAGCTGAGCAATGAAAGGAGCATGGGTAGGGTGAGCTGGATGGGCAGCAAGGAGGGATATGGAGGGCCAGCCAAATTTCTATGGGATTGCACAGCTTCCCTCCTGCCCCTTCACATGGAGTTTGCATCAGCCTTAAAGGCTGTGGTTGTGTTTGTTGGACACCCAAAGCAAGGCTGGAAGCTCAGCTTTGTGCCTTTAGCTGAAAAGTGAGTGCATAGGACTGTCAGCTTCTGTCAAATGTGTCCTGCACGTGGGCAAAACTCTTCCTGGGGGCCGAGCAGGAATGAGAGGGGAATTAAGGGTGCAGGAGTGGGACAAAGGTGCTCCAAGAGCTCTGGGCACTGTGGGAGAGCAGGAGGGAGCTGGTGGGACAAGGGACTGTAGATAAAACACCATAACTGAGCAGGGGGAGGAATGTCACCCAGCAGGAAGGACACGGCCTGGCAGCAGGCTGGGGCACACACTCGGTGAGGAGAACGCGATGGTTTTCCTGCAGTGTCGGGGCTGTCCTTGTTGCCGACAGAAGGCTCACGCTGAGGGAGGAAGGTTGTGTACAGCTGAATACAGGCAGCAGCCAGCCCCGGCCACATCACACAGCCTGCGCCTCTCCGGGTGGGCTTTTGGGGAAGCAGCAGAACTTTTTCAGCCTTGCTTTACATTAGCAACAAAGAATATCGAGCATGAAGGACTTCGAGCGAGCCTCAGTGCCAGCGACCGGCGCGTCCCTGGCTGTGCTGGGAGCTTTGGACCAGCTGGAGAAGTTTGTGGGGATCTGGATGGCCACGGGATGGCGTCTCGCGGCTTGCAAAGCGCAGGACGGCGTTCGGTGAGCAGCGGTAATACCGCCTGAAGCGCTCGGAGCTGCGCTGACCCTGCAGCTTCTGTTGCTAGAAGCTTCTAACGTTTTCTTCCTTTTCACTCACAAGGTAACCTCTTCCTTTCAGAGTCAACACTAACTTCCCAGAGTGAGGGTTTGGACTTTCTCATGCTAATAGCCTTAAAGCTGATTTTAGAAAAGCTTCTCTGTGGCTGTAAGGATAACACAATCCCGTGCTAGAGGGGACTTGGATCAAATTTACTTGACAACCTGAAATGAATGAATAGGCCCTGCTCACAGTAAGAGAGCTTTCCTAGGAGTACATTGCACACTGGCTGTTTTCCCAGCCCCGTGGAGCCTTTCAGGAGCCTGCTGTGGCACATTTTGGTTGGGTTTAGGGGACTTGGGGTTTTTCCCAAGTGCTGATGCTGCAGTGTTCCCATCAGACCGCACGCAGGAAGCATCTTCCTGTTATTTCTCCAAGTGGGCACACACAGCCCCGGATCTTGGAGAACGTACAGCAGCTTCAGCTCTGTGACCTGCAGCACACAGGGAATGTCTGCCTGCATGGAGAGCGTCCAGCCATGGAGCCCTGCTGTGGTGCCCTGTCCAGGTGAGTGCTCAGGTGAGGCTGGCCAGGTCTCAGTGTCTGCTGCTGCTTTTGACAGAGATTTGGTTATTTACTGAAAACCAAGGTGTAAAATAGGACAGCACCAGCTCTGGGCTGTGTGTGGGAGCTGCCTGCAGGGTCACAGCATGGGCTGGGATGGTCCAGCTGCTGCCCTCCAGCTCTGTGACCTTACCCAGTCTGGAAATGAGCTGGGGGAAGGTGGGGGAGCCTCATGACCTTCCCAAAGGGCTTTGGGATTCCTCCACAGCAAGCGCTGTGCTGAGGCTGAGTACTATCAGCACTGCTGCTGCTGGCAATTCTGGTTTGGCCCCGATCAGTGGCTGGCCTTGTTGTGCCTGTGCTGCACGTAGTTTTGACTGGAGCTGGGGCGGTTTCTCTGCTCTTTCATAGTTTGCCTTCTCCTTCGCACGTCTCCAGCAGGAAGTGCAGATTCAGCAGGCATTGTATGCCTCAGCAGCCTGCCAGCTGCCTTGATGAAGCTAATTCACAATTCAAGTCACTCCTGATAAGTTTGCAAACAATGTGCAGTGATTTCTGAGCTAGATAGCAGCTGAGCCGAACTCCTCCACTTCCACCCTGTCAGCTGGACAAAGCTCTGCACTCACCTAGTGAAGATCATGGTTCAATATTTTGTGCTTCTGTGATGTTTCATAAACTTATTTGTTTAGGAGTAGCTTTGAGTGTCATCATTATTATTGAAACCCTTGAGTGTGTGGAGACACAGAGAGGTCATATGGTTAGTGTTGGTTGAATATGAGTTAGAAATTGAACCCAGGATTTCTGACTTTCAGTTTAGTTCTTTGATCACTGGATAATTGTGTTACCCCCTTTTATAACACACTGGAATTGCCTGGGAATTTCACTGGGAATAACTCCAGTGAAAACAAGAGCAACATTTCTTTCTTCAGCTAACTTCATGTGGCAGCCACTGGAAGCGTGCTCTGAGGAACTGGCCCAGAGGAAGCGACTCTGCACTCATGGCTCATCAGCCCTGGCAGGAAACAGCAGGTCAAAGTTAGAAGGAACTTAAAAGCTAATGAGTGAGTGGTGCAGCAAACACTGCAAGAAAGCAAGGCTGGACAGTCAGTAGGGGACCTTGGGGTTCTCTGTCTCTGTCCTTATTCCACTTCCTCTCTTCTTGTTCACTTCTGTTTAACCAAAGAGGTGCCAAGGTCATGATCTGTCAGATGAGAATTTGTAGGTGAGACTGTGCTCTCTCCTTGTCTGAGTACAGCTCCCTCCAGAAAATGGGGCTGGTGCAGAAAACACACTGTTTAATCTTCCTCGGTATGTTTTTATGATATTAAATTAAATCCTTATGACTCTATATCTCAGCTTGGCAGATACTGTTTTTTTTCAGACATGTAAGGTCAGCAGTCACAAATGTAGCAGCCTAGAACTGCAGGGTTTGACTATTCTGTGCAAAAATTGGTACAATACAGTGGCAGAAAAAGGAATATATATTGCTCCTGCCAGATGATGGCAGAGGTTTTTTCCTAGGTAGGCTTTGGGAAGCCCTCCGTGGTGCATTTTCCAAAGGGCATGAGGTCACATCACAAGCAGACTTACATTTTGGAGTGTATTTGTCTCTGTGCCGTGAGTTGGGTCGAGTTTTTTTTACTCCTCCTTTAGTATTGGAATTGAAAATTCAAGTTGGAGAAATGTGAAAGCAATTGGGCCTAATCCATTCCTGTTGTTACTCCTTTTGTTTTCACTGGAGTTACTCCAAGGCTGAATTCAGCATATGATGAACAACTTGTTCTCCAAAGCTGGAACTTAGGGGAGAAGGTTTTAGGGATGATCACGCAACTCTGGGGCTCCTTCTCAAACAGCTGAAGCTCCCACAAGAGGGATGATATTTGGTGAGTTCAGATTATTGAATTTAGTACAGCATTCTAGTAATAAGCCCTCTAGTCATAATAAGACATTATTATCCCTTAGAAGAATTACTTGAATAAAACCCAACTGCTTGCTTAGATTAGATGGAAAAATCCTGTTGATCTCATTTACCAGTCAGCTACACAGATACCAACCTTGAGCAAACAGAAATGGTTCTGAGCCTGGTAATCCTCATCCTGCTCCCTGTCCTCTCATCTGCTCTGGGACCAGCTCCTCCAGGGTTGCTGCCTGTGAAGGGTTCACTGCTCTTTGTGCACTGACCATCTCAGCTGCAGCCCAGAGAAGTCTCTGAAGAGGTTACAAGCCCTAATTCTGTCTTGGTTGGATGGAAAAAGGAGGGTGCTATAAGCTATGGAGAAGCTGAGTGTAACTAGCTGAGGACTAGGTTCTGTTTCTTTGAGTTTGGGGCGGGGGGTTGTTTGTTTACTGTTTTTTTGTTTGTTTGGTTGGTTTTTTTTTCCAGGATCAAGGATATTGCTCTTAAGAACTAAGATGAAACTCTCTACAAATTTGCAAGATGAACCAGCCCTCATTGCTGGTTAATTCCTCCTGTGCTCCTGTGAGCTGTTAGAGGGGTCATGGCAGAGGCAAGATCCCCATGGTAAAATTAAGCTTTTCCTTCTTGGAGAAATAACCAGTACTGTTTCTCTGGCTTACTCAGTTTCATTTACTTTCTAAACAACTTAGATCACAAAGGGCTCCAGGAGGGGTGCAGCACTTCCAAAGAAAAGGCCTGGATGACTTTCTCCAATTGAAGAGAGTCTTGTGAAAGTTGTGCTTCCTGCCCTTGCCCAGAGAAGAGGATTTATAACAGATGCTTCTGCAGCCTGCATTGTGTGATTTGGAAGGTGAAGGATGCACCAATCTTGCTGTGCTTGGGAGGCCAGGGCAGCTTTCTGCTGAACAACAAGCCCTGGCTGACAATTAGAAAATCCCAGAGCCCAGCTGACACAGAGATTCCCTTCTTGCTCGAGCTGTGGTGTGTTGGGGCACATCTCCTCAGCAGTTTTGCTCAGGCAGTTTCCAGTGCCATAGCCATGGTATGTCCTTGGTCTTGCTGAGGTTGAGTACTTCTCTGTCACCCTTTGGTTTTCACCTTCCTTCTTCTTTACTTTACTTCTGACCTGGGGATGCCAGCTGCTCTCCCTGCTGCTGCTCCTTCCAGACTGTCTATTTTCAGTGATCCAAACTGCAGTTTGTACCCCCACAGCCCTGACTACCAGGGATGGTACAGAATGTGCTAAGAATAGAAACAGCACTACAGGAAGGGGCTTTTATAGTGTTTATTACACTTAATTAGGACTAGAGGAAGTGCTTCCTTAATGCCTCAGCTGATGCACAGGGTAAAATACTTTCTTCAGCAGTTAGATACTTAGGAAGTGGCAAGGATGAACCCCTCACTTGTAAAACCAAAATAAAACAACTTCCAGTCTTACTTGTCTTGACCTGTTTCTCTCCACAGCAGAACATTCATCACTAATAAGCTTGTTGGAGTAATGGTGAATGAGATGCTGTTTTGCTTAGATCTGAGGAGATTTTAGGGAGAAGGCAGAAAATTTGATGTATTCTACACAGTCACTGGCCCCAAGGTTAGTGGAACAAACACCAGGAAGACAAGAAGAACAGAAAGAATAGTTAAATCTTACAAACCACAATGTGGAGGGATTATCACACCAAACTTTGGTTAAAGGTCACATGGCAAAGAGGATCTTTGTCTTCTAGGAACTGCAGCTCCTACTGTTTGTCCACCATACTGCTCCAAGATATAATCACTTCCCCAACTTTACCTGGTCATCAAGAGGGCTGTAATTTGGACCAAGACTTCAACACTAAACCAAGCATGTTTTTGCTCAGTTGAAGCACAGGGCAGGATTTTCCCTCCCAGGGCTGTAGTTCTGCAGGGCACCCAAACACAATATAAATGTCTGTATTCATACAAGAGGGATTTCACACAGTTCAAAGCTGGGATGTGCTCAGGTTCCTTGTGTGCAAACCTTGCCTTCCCTGAGAGTCTAGCACCAGGTAAGACTGTAAGCTTTTGCTTCCACCCCTGCTGAGCTCTTATTTTGTCTTCTATTCGGGCCTTTGCTTCACTTCCCTTCAAGCACTTGGCTCTAGGAATTGGTGCATCTCGTCTTTCACTTTGAAACTCTCTGTTCCTACTGGCTACTGAGTCACCTGGGAATTGCAGATTCTAAGAGTTTGGAAGCTACAAGATATAAAAAAAATAAAGCCTTTAAAAACTGTATTGTCTTAATTCCTGGAGGGGGTGGATTGTAACTCATGTCCTTGAATACTCTGCTTAGGTGCTCAGCCCATTCCTCTCGTAAACTAAAATTTTATTTATTTTGCCATATGAAATATTTGCCCAAGAACTTTCTTCTATCCCCAGGTTAGTAGTAATGCCTGTGGAGAAAGACTGAGGCTTCTTAAAAATCTATCAAGTCTGGGTGAAGGACACAGACAAGCAGCCTGGTGTGGGGAGTTGGCAGGGGTGTTTTGGGTGAATTATTACATGACCTCACACTGTACTCATTTGATTCAGGCATAAACTTTCCTGAAGCAGGGAGTTTTGGGTTCTCTGTTCAGCTGTGAGAGCTGAATATCACTTTCCAGATGGGCATCCATTCTTCTTGAAGAAAACCCCAGGTCAATCTTGGCCATCAAGGCATTGGATATTTTCCTTGATGCTGTTCCAGAGCTCCATAAATGCTCTGTGTCCCAGAGAGGTCCTGACTTGTCGGGGGGCTGTTGGTCAGACCTGTCTGCAGCCGACCTGAGAGCATTGAGAGGCATGTCAGGGCCAGGCCCTGGCGAGAGCTGCGGATTTTATCTTTTTTTGTTCCCTTAATTTTGCTGTAGTGCACGGCCATACCTCAGGACTTCCAAGGGCTGCTTCTCTAATCTCCCCAGCAGGATTACTGCCGCTGGAAATCACGAGGGCTTGGACCAGCTATCAACTTTATCAGGAAAGCTTCTTTCCGGCCAAGCCAGTAAGAGCTTTGCTAAGCGGGAATCTCGGGTTGAAGCTGCTCTTCTCAAATTTCACAGATGGCCTCAATGAATGATTTACTAGGAGAGTAGAAGATTAGCCAGATTCCTCCAACTGCATCTCAAGTCACATAAAGCACTTGGTTTTGCTGGAGCGTGGGCAATTCCTGTTTCTTTAGCCTTGTTAGACTGTTTTACAGTGACTAATTGCCCTGCACTCCCTTCCCTGGGAGTCAGGTGTCTCCTGGGGAGGGATCCACGCTCCTCGCACGAGCCTCACCCGCGCCCTGGAACAGCCCTGCCAGTGCAGGCTGCTCCACATGGGCAGGCACCCAACAGCCTTGAGGTGTGGTGTCTCCAGCTGTATTTTACTGGAGAGGTTCGTGTCCTTCTGGGAGAGAGATGGTAAAGGGAATGCTTAAAATATGCAATGAGGCGTTCCCATAAAATTATCAAAAGCTTTGCTGAATCTTCCTGCGGAGAAAACCATCACTGCCGAGTTCAAGTGAACAGTGGTTTGGGAAGGGCAAAACCTCTAGCTTTAACATTTTAACTAGTCTCCAAGGCTTGGATGAGCTCTTCTGGGGGAAGGGAGATTACCCTGTGTTTGCCTGTTACAGTTTCTCACATTTTTCTCCTTTACACTTGGCAACCAGAACTCTGCGTCTGTCTCTCTATGGCAATTTCTACAGAATCTGGCTGTTTTAAAGGACTGCAGTACTGATTTAAACATCCAAATTGGAAAAGCAGGGTTTAAAATGCACCAGCTTTTTCCTTTAGAGTGCGACTTGTTAAAGATCTTTGTTAAATTATTTACAAGGGGTCTCACAAGATAAACAGATCTTTGCATGTAATCATTTGTACGACTTTCATTGTGCTTTTCTCTCCTGCCCACTAAATCAAAACTCAACCATGAGATCTCTAAATGGCTTGCAGGGAGGGATGGCCCATTGCTATCGATGTATGAAGTGTATATGCCATGAAGCCTAAAGCAGTATTGGCATGTGCTGATCTCCTGTGAACAGGCTTTGATTTACAGCTATCAGAGATGAGAGCTCTGGGGCTCACGGGGGGAATCAACCTCTAGCAGAAATGCTTAAAATACTTGGAGTTTAGCCAAGAGGCTAAGAAAAGAGGGGTTTGTATCTTTTCTCTCTGCTGTGATCTCCTCTCATACAACACTTAAAGCTGTGCAAGACACAGGGATGAGAAGAAACAGCCTGGACAGCTTCATCACCAAGACATCAAAAATTGTTGATGAGCCACAGTCTACACCAGAAGTACAAGCATAATAAAATTAACTACTTTTCTGATTGTTGCATCACCATTTAAACAGAAAATTTAGGGCTGAACCTACACCCTGGCAGTTTCTCTCAGTTGAACCTATGGCATAAAGGAGTCCACTTGATAAAAGCTCCCCACTGCAGTTCTTCAGGGCTAAAATTTTGCCACAAGTCATAGCAGGGTGAGGGAAGAATTACAAAAAGTATAGGAACACAATACTTTGTCTTCTTCTCAATGAAGGCAGAAATAAAACATTTGTGTGCACTTCCAGCATAGAACATTTTCTGCCACCAGTTGTGTCTCATATAAATGAGCTGTGCATCAGCATTTGTTGCACGATTTTTCAAGCCTATCAGTCAGCAGAGCAGACCTTTATTTTGAGATGAGTGCATCCTCCCCATGATCCAACTGGCCTGTAGGAGCAGAATATTAACACCAAACATCACTTTAAAAGCAAATGGCATCCTTTGATGTTTAAATATAAAAAAGGACAGCCTGTGTTTATGAGGGCAACACCAAATCTCAGGGGATTACTCACCATGGCAATTTTTTGAGGATATTAAGTCACTCACACAGATTTTATCCATAGGCTGCCAGACCAGGAGGATCCCTGGGGTTGCTTGAATATGATCTCTCACCAGTGACCATCGAAGGTCTTGGAGCCCTGCAAGTCTTCATCAAAGACTGGGACTCCACTTTTCATCACCAAGCAGATGGGGTCGTTGATCGTGGTTTGAAAAGGCACTGTCAAAAGATGGAGAAATTAACAGGAAGAATTCAAAGTTGTGAGAAAAGACTGTGAAATAGTGAATTTCCTTAATTTTTTAATATCTCTCTCATTATTTTCAAATGTAAGATTGTTGTGCCAGATGCACCAAATGGACACCTGAGACCCCAATGTCATACTCAGAAAAGGTGCTGGGCTATGATTCCAGGATTCCAGCCTTTTGCTGTGCACCCCACCACATGTGCATATCTGGAAGCCTGTGTCAGCAATGGTGGGACAGTTCTACAATATACTGCTAGAAAACTTTCCTCTTGAAATGCTGTCTTGCCTTTTATTCTATTCCTCCTGTCACTGCCAGTGCAGCAGTGGATCTGCTCCTCCACAAAGGGTTGTTCTCTATGTGCCTGCCCTTGTCCATGCACAGATTTAAGATACCCTTTTTCGAAGGCAAACAAGAATTGAAAGAAGCAATAAGCTAAAAATTGAAATAAAAATGTATTTATGAGATTACTTAAAATGCATGCTTCCTACTATTTTGTGAGGATTCTGCCTGACACCAGCATGAGGATGATTGCCTGGGAGCAGAGACAGGCAGGGATAGGAAAGGAAACAGCTGTGATTCCTTTTTGGAGAGTTTGCTCTTATTCATCCTCTTAGATGCATCCCAATGTAAATAACCTTTCAGATCACTTTACAAAGTGATTGCTAAGTGGGACTGAGGAGAAGGTATTCTGTAATGTAATAATTTCTGTCTTTTCTCTTCATTTTCCTGCTTTGTCATAGAGAGGAAATGTGGCTGGTTGTTAATTTGAAAGCATTTGTAGTGGTGAAGGCATAACAGATGTGAAAGTTCACAGGACTCTGACAACTGCCAGTGTATTGAGGCTTGCAGATGAAAAAATGAAAGCTGCCTGTAAAGCATTCCCATTTGTCATGGAAACCCCACAATACCCCAGGACAGCTGCTTGCCTGGCATCTATACCTCATATGTAAGGAACCAGAACAGACATGTGCTCTGTTGTACAAAAAGTACAACACCACAGAGACAGGTAAATCATTCTTTATAAGGGAAAAACATCATCTAGAGTTAATGTTTTCTGCAAAAGATGATTTTCAGGGTTTGCTTGCTATCCACCATAATCAAAAATATGGCTTAAAGTACATAAATTGCAGTATTTTATATTCTAATGCCCTAGTGCCTCCTCTGGAGATATATTTGGTGGTGCTGCAAGTGTGCCTGGAGAGCTGGTGGGGTCTGGTTTGGCAAGGAACTCTCCTGTTGTTGTGCACAAAAGTGAAACAGGTGGCAAAATTTCCCTGGGAGATGCTGGGTCTGGAGTCTTTCCTCCACTCAAGCCACTCTGTGCTTTACCTTGGTCCCCATATCAAATAATTTGGTGAGGTTTCATTTGAAAATTACAATTTAAAAAACAAACAAACAAACAAAAAACAACAGTCCAGGGCTGAAGCTTTACCAAGCAGCTGGGAATTAGGAAAGGCTAAGCTGTGATGCAAAGGTAACACAAATCTCATGCAAGGGGTGAACTTCTGGAAAATCTCCCTCTGGTTGTTTTGGGGTGCATTTATTTTTCATGGGGTATCTTTACAAGGGTTTCAAACACATCCTTGAACTTCAGCGTGACAGGGTTGCTTGGGAGACTGCCACAAAAGGTCCCTCAAAAAACCAGGGTTATTGCTGTGAAGTTCAGGGAGAAGAAATAATCCCCATTAAGCTCCCCACGAGCCTTCTTTTTGGTATATTTTTAGCAATGGCTCATTTTAGTTCAGTCTGTGTCAGAAAGTTCTGTACTGGGATTCCCACTGTGCCACGCTGTGCTGACAACATCACAAGGGCAAAGTACCTCTGCGTGGAAGAGTTTATCTAATGTTAATTTCCTTAACTTTGGCAGATCCAAAGATTACTTCCCATCCTTTCTTCTTCTCTCCACTTTTTGGTTATGGCTTCAAATAACCAAACCAAAAAAGACAGCAAACCTTGTAGAACAGGGGTGACAAAATCATGAAAATAAAACAGCAAGATTAACCCAATTGCAGGCTTAGTGTGCACAGACATAGGAAAGTGAAAGAATACTGAAGGAAGCTTTCAAAACTTTGTTTCTTTGCCAGAGCTCAATCTCCAGACACTAATTTAGCTCTGCTAGTAATGCATGTAAATGTGTTCCTCTGTTAAGCAATATATTCCCTGTGGAGCAGCTCTGGAGCAGCTGTTAGCTACAGGCGTTCCGCAGGCTGAGGTCTCTGGGTCAGGAACACTCATCTTCCACCAGCACAGCCCCCTGCAGGGCTCCACACATCCGTGATCTGTCTTCAGGCAAGGTGAGTTCCAGGTTTCAAAGTGCTATAGCTCAGCTGCTGACAGAGGCTGAGGGCAGCTTGAGTGTTTGCTGCTGTGCCAGAGGGACACGGCGTGTCTGGAGACTCAGCACTGTCCCTTGTCACACCTCTGCTGAAAACAGCACTGACTTCGCTGTGAGGAGCAGTGCCTGGCTGCTGCATGCTCACTGCAAGTCACATAACCTGCTGCTCCCATGCATTCAAACACAGACATTTCATTTTCTTTAAGTTGGGCTTTCTTTTCCTGTGCCTTCAGGCTCGCAGAGCACCCATGGCCAGCTGAGACACCATGGCTGAAGGAGAACAACCTTGACTTTGTTGCTGCTAAAGAGAGAGATTATATTTAATGTAGAAGTTATTGTCCTGGGCAGCCTTCATCTCACCAGTGCACAATTCCAGAATGCTTTAAATTAAATCTGGAGGCTAAAAGTGTGTTAGTCATTGCCCATACATCTTGGGGGAAGCAGGGCTCTCTAAAGTTATTGTTAGCATTAGGCATCTGGTTTATGTTTATAATGATTTATTCAGCAATGGGAGACAGGTAAGGAACTATTGTGAAAGACAAACTAGAAAAGATTGGGTTTTTCAAAGCTCTGAAGCCATTGTTAAATCAAAGTTGTCTGACTTCAAAAGGAATATATAACTTGATTAGATTCTTTAAACAATGTACAATGCTCAAAGTTGGCAGCTATTATTAGAGGCAGAGTTGGTAGCACAGCCTGCTCTGGAGGTTCATGTCCCTTCTAAAGACAAGATCCTGTTCTTATGTCATGACTCTGGCTTTTGGGGTTTTTTTAAGGCAAAAAAATTCAGCCAAGTACTTCAACGTCCTGTGAGAGCCAGGGAAGAATACATTATTTTTTTTCAGTGTTAGAATAATTCAGGAAATCCTTTCTTTGGAAAGATCTAATGCTTCCATACTTTGAAAGGGGTACTTGACATCCAATGTGGGAGGATAGGCTTTGTGCTAAAGAGGGCATGTTGCCATTGCCATAAGGGTCTGGCCACAGTTTTTTCAGTTTTATGAAACTCTGAAGCAGTCTAGTTTGTGTCTGTGCAGTTGGGCTTTGCAAGGGCTTAGCTAAGATTAGAGAAGAGTCTCTGCTCGTGTCTCCTCGTGCCTGACCCTCACTAGCCTGTGCCATTGGTGGAATTGGTCTTTCCGAGCACCAGTTCCTGGCAGCAGGGGTTGGGGAGGGACAAGGGGAAGCCCACCAGACATGCTGGAGCAGGGATGGGGACTGTGCCTGGAAGAAGGAGCCAGTGGGACAGGGCAGCTTGGGAAAGGTAGGCTGAGAGGTTATGGTTCTTTGCCTGTTTGATCTCCTCTCCCAGCCTGATGGGTATTTCCTGCCTCTCCTGCCAGAAAAGACACTCACAAGCAACAATCCTCATTCCCTCCAGATGTGGATCAGGCAGGGAACACACCTGTGGCCGCAGCCGCCCCAGGTTGTGGAGCTCCCATCTCGAGGGCAGAGGAGCAGCCTAGGCCCTCCTGGGATGGAGGTGAAAGCTGAGTCTGGAGATCCTCAGCTCTTTGCTGAACACATGGTTGCTCACCTCACCCACTTTTTGGATAAAAGATGCTGTTCTGGCTTGCAGCTGATGCGCTCAGCAGGTTCAGTCTCCACAGTGGCAATTCCAAGCTGCTGGACAGGGACTTCTCAATTTTCTGTTACACAGAATGGATAAATCCTTGTCATCACTCTGTTCTCTGCCGTGTTCCAGACTAACCTGCCTTCCTGCTGAGGAGTCATGGCGAAGGAACACAGGGGCTGGGCAGCCAGAGGTGCCACCTGCTAGAGCAGGCTGGGGATTTCCAGTGCCTACTGTTTGCCTGCAGGATGAAAACCAGGTCGGTACAACTATAACTGCATGCAGGCATTGGATTTACTTACCTTTTTTTTCCATTCTCCAAAACACCCCTTGACCCAAGGTATGACCCCACCTTGGGTTTGCCACCCTACTGAGGAAAAATTCAATAAAATATTGTGGATTTGGGGGAATACACTACTCATGGAGAACTTATCAGGGCTCTGCTATAAACTCAGCATTTATAGCAGTGTGCTACCAGGTTCAGCCAGTTCTGGGCAGAGTCAGACCTGCAGCCATCCCACAATGGAAATAAACAACCCATGTTTTGCATGGTTGCCCTTCACCTGAGGCGAACCCCACACACACCACACACCCATCGCTCTTTGTCCTGGCCAAGGCACCACCTCAAAGGTGTCCCTGAGCTGGGGAAGAGCATAGCACACCCTGAATGCCTCTGAGTGACACCCCCCTGTGGGACACACACGGTGTGAGGCCCAAACCAATACTCGGCGTGGGGAGTTTGTGGAGCTGCTGGAAGAAAGCCAACATCTCACTCCTGCTCAAGTTAGAAAAATGTCCCAGCACTGGATCCACCCAGCTCAGCTACAGCAGGGCTGCTTGGCCAGACGACAGGCCTGGCTCTCTCTCCAAAGTGGATGAGTGCCAAAGGGGATTTTTAATTTCCAGATGCTTTTAAAATAAAAATAAAGCCTCTGCTGTAAACTGGCTTTGCATGGGCGCCTCCCCTTCAGCCAAATAGCTGACTGATATGGGAGAGCTGACTGGGCAATAAAACCTTTCACTGCAATCTGGTGCATGGTGAGCACTGACCAGCCCTGTGTCAAGCTCTGCAGTTGGACAGGGCTCCCTGCAGAGCTGGGGGGCCCACGGAGCCTGCCCTCCTCACCACCAGGCAGGCAGACAGACTCCCAGAGCCCTCTGGCTCCTGATAAAAATTTTATGCACTCTTGATTTCCATTTTGTTCTTTTGAGGGGAGGGGAAAACGCCTTGTGAGAAGAAAGTTGGCAATAGTGGAATGGGAATGAAAACACTTTGGGGGAGTGTTGTCCTGAACATTCAAAAGGTATGGAGACGTGGCACTTGGGGACATGGCTTAGCAGGGAACACAATGGTGCTGGGTTAATGGTTGGACTGGATGATCTTAGAGGGCTTTTCCATCCTAAACCCCTCTCTGATTCTATCCTGGAGGGCAGGAGTGGTGACAGGGTGACATTGCAGGGCCCTATGCACTTTGCTGGGGATCAGGACATGGATGTTTCTAAGCCAGCCCTGGGCACAACCCTCCATAAACAACCTAAATTTGATAGCTGCTAATCAGCATAACAAGACTGGTGAATGAATTTCCAGCGTCCCTGGGTAGCCACCCAGCTGTGCTCCAGGGCCCTGGGAGCTGGGGCAATTCCTCCACAGCCCCCATAACCCAATTTTGGGTGCCCACTAGAGATTTGGGCATCCCCAGCCTGCGTGGAGATGGCTGTTTCATGTGATCTTATTTCTCCAGAGCAGCTGGGGGGTGCTTTGTGAACCCAGCCCGAGACATGTGCTATGGCTATTGAAATGTAAACGAGGCGGCTCCCACATCTGTGACAATGACAGTCAGGATGGGCCATGGCAGGGACAGGGACACCTGGGACTCTGCAGCCCATCACCTGCCCACTCACCTCCTGCTGCCCATCATCGAGGGTTTCAGAGACATTTTTTCACTTGTGGGTGGAGGCAGGGTTAAAGGCAGCACACGTGGGTGCCCTCCCCTCCTGTGTGAAGGAGACCCAGCGGCTCTGCCTGGCAGCACCTTCAGCGGCTCCTCTGCCAAGCATTGTGTGACCCACACAGGGAGAGGGGGACGTGTCTAATCCTTGTTCCTGTTTCAAATGTCACTCGACTCCCCTTGGCACCTCACAAAAGACTGAATGGACAGCAAGCATAAAGGCAAAATAATCGTTATGCTGAGAATGCCTTTGAACAGCCCTGGCCTGCCTCCGCAGGCATTGGCTGGCATGGGGGATGCCATGTGGTTCTTGTGTGTCTCAAGTTTTAAAGGTGGGAGACAGGATCCTGACTACAATATTTGCATCTGGATTAGAATTTCAAATGCCAGAACATACATCTGCGTTGCTCCATGTTAGTCATTTCTTCCTGACTTGATGTGCCTGGTCCTTGAGCAACAGCCACAACACACTTGCTATTTTACCTTGCTTTTGTTTGGCTTATTAATTACATCTCCTGTGACACTGCAGTCTGGCCTCAACAGATTAATTTGTGATTCTCCTGTGATATGCACGCTGTAGCAGCAGATACTAGCACATAATCATTTAACATATGAATGCTGTCAGAGAGTTTAATCAAACCCGAAATTGCCGCCTTTGTGCCTTGCACTAGCTCGTTGTGACTGCACAAAGTGAGCCCAGCTCCCCAACACAAAGAGCAATCGCAGCCTGGCTCTTTGTCTACTCTCTTTGTATAATTTCCTGAACCCTGCCCTGTTCCACCTGCTCACTAATGTTCAGCTTATTTCTGGATAATTTATATGCAGCCCATTCCACAAATGCACAAAATGCATGGACTTTTTTTTAGAGGAGCTGTGGAAACGAGCCTCTCACCACGCATGTTCCCTTCAAGTCTGTAAGTCCCGAAATTCAAATGCTTCATCAGCACTTTCTGAACCTTCCCTGAAACACCACTGTGTTCCGTCCTCGCACCGGGAATTCAAACGTTCTTTAGGGGGATGGAGGATAAGTAGCAATTTTTTTTTTATTTTTTTTTTTTTTACCAAAACAACTGGCAGGATGGCTGGGCGGGCTGCTCCCCGCTCCAGGTCGCTCCACAGCCAGCGCAGAGCGTTTCTGCGGCGCTCGCAGCCCTGACCCCGGGGCTCCCGGAGGAAGTGCGGGGCTCCTGGAAAGCATTGTTCCCGCGGTTGTTTGTTCCGTGCCGGGAAGAAGCAGAATAAAGGGCAGCGAACGGGAGCAGCTCCCGCAGAGGAGACCCGGCAACCAGGACTGTGTGCCCTGGCTGAGCCTCCCCGGGCACAGCCTGCAGGAGCAGCCCTGCCCGCACACACTCCGTGCCTGAGCCCGCACCTGCGTGCGTGGAGGTGCCCGCAGCTCCCAAAGGTTCTTCCGCGAGGAGAACAGGCAGAGCTTTCCTGCTAGAGGCTCTCAGGTACGATCCCAGTGCAGCATTCAGAGGAGGGCTGTTTCTCTCCCAAGCTGTCTCTCCAGGTCCATCATCCCTTGAAATGTGGATGCAGCCTCAGGGCCAGGCAGGATGATGCTGGTTGTGTTTCAGGAAAGCTCTGTCCCTGCTCTTCCCTTGAACTTACTATTTAAGGTACCCATCACCCTCCTCCAAGTCCCCCGGGCATCCCTGTGACCACCCTTGGGAGTTCAACACAGTCCTGCACCAGCTCTGCCAATGCTGCACCTCCTAGGATGCTCACTCCAGGCAGGCAGAGCCAAAAAAAAAAACCCAAAAAGATGGCCTGCCTGCTGAGCAAAAGGTCTAGGAGGAGGAAAAATAAACACAGGAAAAGCCACAACACTCAAGAATTGGACATATCATTGGATACTTAAATGATGACAAGGTCCCTACAAGCTGTATTGGCAGAAATGCTTCAGAAATGGCATAAATTTTACATGAAATGCAATAATAGCAAGGCAACAGCGTTACAGATAGCGTCTGTGTCTGGCACTCGAAACAGCTGACGTGGTGACTTCCAGCCTGGCAGAGCTGCCAGGCTCTCAAAGAGCACACTGATATCCACTGAGAGATGGGGAAAGTAAGGCATGAGTGTATGCCTCAGCTTTTCCCACCAAACTGGCAGCAGGACAAAATT
This sequence comes from Irena cyanogastra, assembly GCA_013397155.1. Lineage (NCBI taxonomy): Eukaryota > Metazoa > Chordata > Aves > Passeriformes > Irenidae > Irena > Irena cyanogastra. The sequence continues at coordinate 1,255,750 of VWZV01017378.1, read as the reverse complement.
GCCCCTGGATGCTGGCCTGGCACCCCATTGTGCCTCCTCCTACTCCAACCTCATCCCATTCCCAACTCACCCCCAGCCAACTCAATCTCATGTCATGTCATGTCCTCTCATCTCCTCCCACCCTATCCCAACCCATGCTATTGCTCTCCTTGTCCTTGTCCTGGTAAGACTGCACAACTCACCATGCTGGGGATCCTCAGGGAAGTACTGCTCCCACTCCAGGTGCTGCACCAGTGCCAAGGGAAGGACCCACAGCAGCTTTTGTGTGCTGGGCAGTTCTGGGAGTTCTGCAGGGAAAGTTTGGAATCTGTCGCCCAGCTCCCGTTGAGTGTGCATCAAAAACTTCTGCTTTCCAATATAAAAAGTTTCTTCGTGGTTTTTTCTTTGTTTGTTTGGTTGGTTGGTTTTTGTTTGTTTGTTTTCTGGTTTTGTGTAGGACATGAACAGGAGTATGGGACAACTGGGATTGACTCCTATTCCCAGGAGTTGCTGGTCTGACGTGGACAAATGACTCCTTAAATATTGCAAAGACTATTAAAACTGTTGCTGATAAAAGGCAAGAAGCTGGGAAAACAGACTAGACTGGACTATTTTTAGAAGCAGTGGCATCTGGACAGCATGAGAAATGCTTTGTACAAATTTAGTACAGCTGATGTTTGAACAAGAAGTTTGCTGGCGAAGCTGAAATCCCCCAGCACAGGCACCGTGACCAGCACAAACTAGCAGCTCTAATGCCAGCCAGGAACACCCATGGCCAGGTGTCACTCAAGGCCACCTAAAACAGGGACAGGAGAGCAGCTAGCATTTGGCAGGGCTCTGGACAAGGATTTGCTGTGATGCTGTGTCCCTGGGCAGATGTGTCACACCATGGTGCCACCACAGCAGCAACTGTGCCAGTGGCCAGCTGGTCTGCTTCAGGTGGAGTTAGAGTGGGAGGCTGGGCAAAGTTTGTGGTCAAACAAACCAACAAACACTGTCAGCATTTAAAATAGCCTAAAACTAAGTGTGGTGACTCCTGACCCAGGACAATTTTGCCTGCCTGTATTTCTGCAGCAGCTGGGCTTGAGAGAGGGAAAAGCCCTGCAAGTGTAGTGTGGTGCTCCCCAGTAAGGAGACATACTCATCTTACATCCAGACAGCCATTTAAATAGCTGATAGAAAACAGACATTGCCTGGCATGAATTTTCTCTCCACCCATGCAAGGAATGAATCTCTCTCATGTTGTTACTGATACACCCATCTTGGTTTTATCTAACAATGATTTGGAATCAGGGTCCAACTGACCCCAGGTGTGACTGAGGAGACATTGGCCTGGACTAGTGAGGTTTGAAGAACGAGTGGCACAGTTCCCCCCTGCAGACTTGTCCTGCACAGGATGAGGACATGGGGGGATCTAGCCAGGCATGGCTAAGGGGTAGGCAGCTCCAGGAACTGCAACTCTCCAGTTTGCAGGACAATGGGATGGCCAGTGCTGTTATCCCCTGCATCATGTGGGACCAGACACTGTGGGCGCTGCACAAGGCCCAGGACCCTTTGCTCCCCACCCTAAACCCAGACACCAGCCTGGAGTGGGGCTTTTGTGGGGGTTTTATGCAATCTGGCAGCCAAGTCCTTCAATATACCTGCGTAGTCAGTGCTGATGCCAGGGATCTGGGGAATGGCAGATTTGCTGCCATGATCTGGTCACAGATACTAGGCCTTGGACTGATGTGTCCTCATCCCCACCAGCTCCACCACCTCGCTGCATCCCTCCCTGCCTGACCTACCTCCTTCCTCATCCCTGTAGGACACCACTCTTACCCTGCAGATTGGACCCCCCTCCTCTTTGAACACAGCAGCCTTTGCACCACTACTCCCAGTATGGCTGTGTATACAAAGACTGGTTCCAGTCCTGGCAGGGAGAATCAGGTCTGCTCCTAGATCCCAACAAGGGCACAGGGTGCCACCGAGCTGGGGGTGAGAGGGAGCCCAGCCCTTCAGTTACAGCAAAGGCAGCAGAGACACTCCTGACGGCTGTGTCGTGACAGAAGTAAAGAAAAAGTGCCCAAGTGAAACCCCTGCCATCTGGCTCTGTTTTGCTAACCTGCTTCTCTGGCTGGAGCTGGCAGCTCGACCCTCGGCTGGCTATGGACCTTTTCCAAAGGTTATTGGAGGGAGTGTGAACCTTGCCATGGCCTTGGGCTCCCAGACCAATTTCTTCATGGAAAAAGCTCTGGTTGAGTTCTGGACACAGCACTTGGGCACAGATGGGGCAGTTGTATGTGGCTGGGAGCCCCTCGGAGCCAGCTCACCCAGGTGTGCAGCCCACCAGCAACAGAAGAGGCAGGCACAGGGAGAGGGAACCAGGAACTGGGGAAGGGGTCTGGGCACAAAACCTCCTTTGTGCAGCCCAGACACAGAGGCCACAGCACCCTCGAGAGACCTGGTAAGTCCCTGTCCCCTTGCCCAGCGACAGAACAAACTGACACTCCCCTTCCTCCCACTGTGTTTGCTGCGGTTGCTCATTGTTTGTATTTGGACATCCACTGGGTAGTGGTGAAAGCACTGAGAGCCCAGACTCACAGAGTTTCGTGTATTTCAACACCAGTGATTATTCATCCAGTAATCTCAGATTGGAGTGTGGTTCTTATTATTTGCTACTCTTCAGTGTCCTGTTTAAAATGTTTCCAATCCAGGCACAGGAAGAGCTGCCCTGTGCCCAACCAGACACACACGCACATGCAGCAGAGCTCAATGGCACAAAGCACTTCCCAAACATCTCAGTGAGCACACAGCATGTGGAAACAACCCAGCTCAGCTCAGTAACCCTCATCTTTCCCCAAAGGAGGCTCTGTTTGCTATGGTGATGACCTCTGTCTCCATAACCAATCATTAAAACAGAGTATTTATTCCCTATCTTCTTCTGTTTCTCCTGGGGATACAATCAGGTCCCAGAGTCAGCAGTCCAATAATTCCTGTCCCTGCACACTGTGACCCCACGAGCAGGAGAGACATTGTCCCAAGGAGATGTCTCCGGGTGATGGGGAAAGCTCCTGAGGAGGGCAAGGTATACTGGGCTGGCCAGGAGGGAAAAACAGAGCTGGTTTGGAGTTGGGGGTGCTCTTCTGAGCAGGTCAAAGTATTTCCCAGAACTTCCCTGCCTGCAGGTAGGGCAAGAGCCTGAAAAGAGTTGATACAGACCAATGGTGCATTGGTTTTAGATCTTGTTTTTTCCTACCCTTTGCAATGCCTCAGCTGCCACAACGCAGGTGTGACACGAGCTGACAGCATGGAAAGATGCATCTGAGAGCAGCCAAACCTCCGTGTCATTCACAGCCCTCTCCGAGCACATCCTGCTCTGCACACCCGGCTGGTTCCACAGGTCCAGTGCAAAGGACTCGCAGCTCAGGAGTTTAACAGAGCTGAGCAGAGGAAGAAGGGCAGCAGATGCCTGTCCTGTGCCGTGAGTTGTCAGCCCAGACCTCAGCAGAGGAGGCCCTGAAGAGCTCTTTGCAGGTAAGGCTGTTGGATCTGCCGCCTGCCCTGTTCTTGGGCCCTAACCGCTGTCCAGCTTGCAGGGAAGAGCTGTGCCACCCTCCCGCCTCAGGCCACTCACAATAGTCAGTGCCTGAGAGAACATTTGGGCACTGAGCAGAGGGAACAGCAACCAGTTGAAATGCTGCACTAAAAATAGCCCCATGTCTGAGTGGAAGCACACTGTGATTAGCTGGGGTTTCACATCCCTGAGCAACCCTGAGCCGAGAAGGGACCCTTTACTCCCATTATTGTCCACCTTCCCCCTCTCCCTCCAGAGACATCCTGGGGACTAACTAGCAAATAAATAGCTTTCCACAGGACAACAAAGGCTTCTGTGATCAATCTCCATCAGATGTGGTTTGGTAGCTTTGCAAGAATCAAGCCAGCTGCCAGTATGGCCCGGAATAAACGAGAGGCTGAAACAAGGCTGTGGGGATGGAGAGGCAAAATGCTGTGGCCAAGGAACACAGTCCAGGCCATCTCAGGAACACTGCAGAGATGGGACTGCCTGAGAGAGAGCTGGGGATGGGTGACCCTGGGGAGCTGCAGTGCTGCCCTGCTTTGTGGATGCCACAGAGGGAAGAAAATAAAGACGAGTTTAGGAAGGAGCTGATGAGAGAAGCTCATCTCAGGGCATTTAATTTTAGCAGAGTCAGGCCACCAAAGATGTGGGTGTTTGCTCATTTGACTTGGCTGGTTTGGGTTTTCATGAAGTGCCTCCTAGAGCCACAAAAGCCAAACTCCAGATTAACCCAAATTTGCTGCCACAGTCACGTTACAGCACTCAGGATTGCAAATGCAGTCTGCACCAGACTTCACCCATGTGACTTCTCCACACAGAACTCCCTGGCTTTTTATTGTGCAAAAGGAAAAGACAGATCAAGGTGAATGCTGGGTACCACAACCCAGACAGCCTCTGCCCCTGTACCCACTAGCCCATACCTGAGACCCCTCCTGCCCCTCCGGTGCCTGGTGTTGGACCAGCCCCATCTGTCTGTCCCTCCTGACACCCCAACCAGCATTCCTGCTAACTCTCATTACTGAGGTTTATGCAATGAAACATGAAAGAGGTGGATTAGGATTTCAGTGGCAATTCAGGTGTTTTTCACCTTTCCAGCATCCGTCTTGGACATCTCACCCAGTGCAAAGGGGGCGGTTTCTGTGCACCACCAAATGCTGGGCACTTACCCAACAGTGTGCTTGCAGTTTCAGTGTCTGTTGGGTCAGAGACTATTGGGATCCTAGGGATGGTGCCTCACTGTCACAAAATATTATTGCTGATGGGAAAAGAAGTTTGTTGCTCACTCAAGAAAAATAAATCCTTGACCCTTTACGAGACCTGTGCAGTAGTGGCGCCGTTGACTCCTTGTGAAAGTGTGTGGGTGGGAAAATAATCTGTGCTGACTTTTCTGCTGGCTCTGTGAGCTGTGTCAGACGTACACCCTCTCAATAGATGCCTGATAATGCTCAGCTACTCCTCTGCTCACAGCCTGCAAGCCCCTACAGAAATACTGTCTGCGAGCCTGGAATTAGAGTCTCCCACTCATTATTTGAGAAGGACGTGCCTTTCACAGCCAAGTGGCCTCTATTTGCTTGGGGGGAAACATGTGCTTATCTCTTATTTATGTGATTTATTTCTTGAGATTAATGCATCAAATTGGCTTGCTCCCAACCTCTCAGTAAAGTCTTGGTTTTTGTGGGATTGTCTTGAACCACACAAAGTTTCGCTGCCTGTTTTCTGAAACTGAGAGGAGGATTTTTATCTCAATCATAAAGCAGAAATTGGGGGTTTTCTAATGTAAGGCAGTCAGCATTGTTTTGATCTGCAGGCAAATGATAGCCTTCTCTGAGTTCAAGGAGGGCTATTAAATCAGCCCTGTGGAGATAGAGCAAACAAAACCAGACAGAGTGAAGGAGAGAGGGGGAATGTTCCTATTCACATAGGCACGAAAGCAAGGGAGGCAAGTTAATGATCAGCTCATCTGGGGTGTTTACTTTTGCATGCCACTGGGGTAAACAGAGCCATGTCATCCCTCCAGCCTGCTCTTGTTTATAAATACACAATAACATTTACAGCTGAGCAGGCTGGACTGCCCGGGGTCCTGGCTGGAGAACCCAGAGGGGTCTCAGCTCCCATTCCTGCATGGGACAAGCCCTACTTTTTAGGGCTCTGCTGTTGCAAATCCACCTTCCAGCTCTGTGTTTGTATTTCTTTCTGCTGGAAGGCACAAGCTCATCTGTCAGGGCAGTCCTTTGGAGGTGCCCTTCTAAAAAACCTGTGGCAACATCTTTCTCACTCGACTCCTGTGGATCCTTGGAGCTACCCCTTTGCATTGCTGGGTTCAGAGCAGCAGCAGGTCCCAGAGCCCCTCTTGGTGCTTTACAACAGTCTGAGCACACACAGAGACCAACAGGCTCATCTTTCTGTTAGCAACCCACCACGATGGCAGTCAGAGTGAGGATTTGAAGTCATTGGTGTTGTTGACTGCAGTTCATAGTTATCCTTCAAAGAAATTGCATTTCATCTAAAACATAAAGTTCTTACAAATGCTATGAAGTTCCTGTGGGTGCTACTACTCAGTGAGCCCCAGAGGAGGAAGCAGAGCAGCAAATAATGGGTGATTAATTCACTGCAGCTGATGATCTAGTGCAATTCTTTGGTCCTGGACTCATTGATCACCTCAGAAAAAACTAATGAGCTCCCATTTTTTTTAAGTTCCTGCCCTAGGTCTTGGTGCTGACCTGTCAGCACTAAAGGTACAGTGTGCTGTGAGTTTGGAATGTGCCTCCAGGAGGACGTGTCACGCAGGGTTTGTCTGCACGCAGATTTGCACCAGCTAAAAGACACTGATGCAACTTCCTGTACAGACAGGACTGGTAGTTTAAAGCAAAATTTTTTTGTGGCTTACTTAAAACCCACTTCAAACAGTTAAAATTAGATCTATTCTGGCTTAAGACTAAGACATAGTGATGGTCACACAGGTTTTTTCCACCTTAAGTGTTGCATCTGTAGTTTAATCAGTGCAATTCCATGTGTGTCCTTATATCCATATCACATGTGAAAGTATGCACTGAATCTACATTATATTTATATGAATAATGACTGATATTTATTATTATTTTGTTAAGTAATTCTGTTGACACATTTCTGACAGAAATTGCATAGAAGACAAGAAATTCTGCTTCTGTAAATTGTCAGTGTAGTTATCAGGGACAATTCATCCTAATTTTTATTACTAAAACCATAATCCCATAATGATGGAAAAGAAAACTGGATAAATTGCAAAATAAATTGGGAATAAATTGGTTTACATGGGAATACATGTTTACAGAAAGTTGTTCACAGTGACGAATGCATCTCCCCATTTGCATCCGTCCCCCCAAGGGGACTTGCAGAGCCCTTAATCAAATTAAAAATATCCAAATGAGCATCAGTGGGTTGTATGTTTCTGAGGGAGAAGCAGTTCTGGGTTGCTTGATGTCCCTGACCTATAAAAAGCAAGTAATGCCTGAGCTAGCATGGATATTTTCATGGATGTTGGCATGAGTGCTGTCTCTTGTCATTGCACTGCTGGCATTTCAGGCTCATATCAAGATCAGCACAGGATAAAAACTGGAAAAAATGTAATCACCAATTATTACATAAAGAATGTGAAAATGCCAAATTTTGCACAGAACCTTATTCACAATAAATTATTCAACCAGCTGTAATCAAGGTCATTTCAATTTGAAAGCATTTTCTATTGAAATCCCCAACAGTATTCAGGCCCACCATTCAGTGTCCATTGCCCAACAGCAAGAAAGCCACAATTGCTCTTATGTGTCTGGATGCCCCAGGGTGGTGGGGCTGGCCCCGTGAGGATGAGCCCACCAGAGTTCTGTCACCCACCAAGGAAGCCAGCACAGCTTCCAAAACTGCCATTCCCTTCTGCTGGGGTTTGCTTGGTCCCTCTCCTCCATGGCGGCTTCAGGCAGATGTGCTCTTCGCTCCGCAGCTTGAGCCCTTGGGTCATGAGGTCGCTGTGACTTCATGGACCTCATGCATGGTGGCACCTGTGCCCACATCACAGGGACCAGCCCCCGGGGTTTGGAGCTGGGCATCAGTGCTGGGACAAGCCAGAACTGTCTCTGCTCTGCTGGAGCTTGGCTGGTCTCTGGGAAATTTGGCTGGGGCTCAAGCTTTTGTGATGGGGGTTTATCCATGCTGCTGCCTAAGTTGGAGAGAGCAGCTGAGTTTCCAGAGGGACAGCCTGCAGCAAGTACAGGGAAGCTGCTGACAAAGGGTCATGAGTAGAGAGGGGGATGCTCTGGAATGCTTTGCTCGGCACATGGAGGACTGTGCAAGATGGTTTTGTAGTTAAAGCTCAGGCCAAGGCCCCCAGAGACTTGAGCTCAGAGTCTCCAAGCAGAGCTCTGCATCCTTGTGCTCACATTTCCCATCCACACAATGGGACAATGACCCTCCCTCGGCGCCTGGACGCCAGAAGGACAGTCCCCATGGCAGCTGTGACATGGACACACTGCTCTGCTATGAAAGACAGACAAAGATATAAAAAATTCTAGCTATGCTTTCCTAAAAAAATGCTGAAGCTTTGCTAGACAAGACCTAGGGGTTCTCCCTGTGGCAGCACCAGAAGTAACTGCGCAAACTGCCCGGCGCAATTTAATTCCTTTTCTGGAGTGACTAACACCTCTATTATTCCCATCTGACTGCTGCAGACATCCTGCCACACAATTGTGTTAAACTCTGTGGCGAGAAAGATAACTGGGCCTAAAATTAAATCATCCAGCATGTTTTAATATTAGCACAGGCGAGGAGTGAATTCCTCCCGGGTGGAATTCACCTCTTCTTGGCAAAACCAGCCTTTGGTACCTCACCACCTGCAGGGATGTGCTGTGAATTATTTTTCTTCTTAGTTTGTGATCCCCTGGCCCCTGGTAGAGCCAGGGGATTCAGCGCAGGGACCTGCCCTGCTGCCATTGCCCTTCACTGGGTGCTGAAGGAGGTCCCAGATGGGTCATTGCATTGCTCAGACAGCTGGAGATTTGTTCAATGAGAACAAGCAGGCTGTGGACACTAAGTGTGTGAGCAGATACTCCCATGTGAGTAACCTGGTTATAACCAGAGACTCATGGCATTTTTGCCTCTGGGAGAAAAGACAGCAAGAAAGGCAGCACTGAGCCGCAGCAGGGATATCGCAGGCTCCTTTGGCTGCAACAGGATGGCTGCTCTGTTTTCTTTCAAATATAGTTTCCTGCCAAAAGTAACCCTCTGGGGTTTGTCACGGTGTCTTTTTCACAGTGAACTCCAAGAGCAAGTCGGGCTTGGAGGTGCTGAAAGCTTTGCAGGGTCTGGCAGGCAGCCTGGCACTTTGGGGCACTGCTGGCACCCGCTGTCCTGCCCTCCGGCCCCAGCCAGGGGTTTTCTCACTCCGGCAGCGTGAGGAGAAGGACTCAGTTTCATGGGATGGAGAAATATGAATTAAAATGTGACCTGATGAGCCCGCAAAGTCACTGCAGAACCCTGGCCATGCAGAGGGATGTGGACTGTCCTTGTAGGCTGTGCCCTGATTGCAGGACGTGTTATCTCGGCATCTCGCACCGGATAAAGCAGCTCGGGGGCTGCTGATGGAGAGCCAGGGCAACGAAGGCTGCTGCGACACCCGGACCTTTCCCCACCCGTCCTTGCGCGGATCCCTGCGGCTCTAGGATGGGGCAGCAGGGTCTCGCCCGCAAGGCAAAGCAGCCGTGGGCCCCACACTGCAGCAGGGCACACGAGCGCACACGAGCGCACACCACTGCAGCCAGAGTCCCCGTCCCCCCGGCTTCCCGGTGGGATTTTTGCACTCTTGTGCTCCCTCTGCTGGTCCTCAGCCCGGCGCCGCTCCCGCACAGACTCCGCACCGCTCCCGCACAGACTCCGCTGTGCGCGGCACTCCGAGCCCTTGTGTTTCCCCCTGGTCTCCCCAGGACCAGCAGCACCCTAAGCGTGCCCCCGAGCCAGCCTGCAGCGAAGGAGAGGTCCCAGTGCCAGCCGGACAGACGGTGCTGCTGGGACTGCTCCAAGCAGGGCATGCCAGCATCCAGACGGGATCCACACGCCCCAAATAAAAACTTCAAAACATGCTCTCAGGAGTGACACTGCAAGACATGGCTAAGAAGAAGATGGCAAAGACTGGACTAGAGCTGCAGCGATCATGATATTAAATTAAAGTTACACAGAGAGGACACTGGACTTATCAGCCCAGTTCTGTAAAAACACAGTGGGTAGCTTTTTGCACCAACACCTCCACAGCTTGCACTGTTGGTGTCACCACTGTTGGAGGTGATGTGCGTCATTCTGAGATTGCACAGGTACAGCTGGCCACCAACCTGCCACCAGCAGAGATGGAAGACACCAGTTTGGAGCAAAGGCTGCAGCTTGGCACAGTGGCCGCCAGACACCAGCCTGCTGAAGGGGACAAGAACACACCAAATCAGGCCAGGACATTGTGCTGCAAGGTCTGGTTTGCAGGCTGTGCTCCAGGACTGCACAGGGCTCTCCTGTGCTTTCTGCCTCAGCATTACTTGCCAGCTTTATTAGAAAGCTGGTTGTTGTTTTAAGGCTGCTTTCTAGCAGTTATTGCCAATGAGGGACTGAGGTGGGGGAGCTACTCTCTGCACGGCGCAAATGGCAGCTGCCAAGACACCTTCTCCAAGGCCCCATAATAACTTGGTTATGGCTCAGGCTCCCTCATCTCAGCCAGACATCTCAGAGAGTGACCCAGCACGGGAGGCTGCTGCACAGCCAGCCCTCCCAGGTCAACGTGCTGTGTCCCCATCCCCACCCCTGTCCATGCATTGATGTCCAGCTGCCCCACTCACTGCCACAGTGTGGTCATGTTCCTGATGTTCTTGGGACTCAGACAGGAGTTACTGCTTAGAAAAGGAGGAAATACCTGCCCAAGCAAGCTAAAACTCACTGTGCCCCAGAAGCAGCCCAGCATGAAAAGGAGTTCCAAAGCAAGGGGGAAGGAAGAGGTTGTAAATTGAACAACAACAAAAAGAATGCTGTTATCCTTCTTACACAACCTTCTCCTTCTGCCCAGCGCTGCCACTCCACTCTGGAAGCCACAGTGACACACTGTGCATCGCTGACTGAGGAGGCTGTGCTGGGCCTCCACCACCCCAAAATCCAGGCAACTCAATGCAGTGTCCAAGTCCAGCCTTCTCTATGGGCAACAGGCAGCCCAGTCCCAGCAGTGCATGTTGCTGTTCAGTTGCATGTTTGCTGTGCAGACTCAGTATTTGAGAGCTGCTTTCTAGAGCAAACAATAAATCTTTAAAATAAGTGTGGGGTTCTCTAAAAGTCACTGAATTCAATGGCTGAGCCCTCCAACAAAAGCTCTTCCTGAGCCTCATGGCTCCCTGCCCACTGCCCTCCCTGGGGGACGGCAGAGGCGGCCGAGAGGAGGTGAGTGCTGGCTCCAGTTTGTAAACTGTGACTGCTGGAGAAAACAAAACCTCAACAGAAGTTTCAGTAGGCTCAGTGCCTTTCACTGATGCAGCTGGTTCCCAGGGGTGACCAGCACCATGAGCTGCTGCTTTTCCCCAGCCCCAAGGCACCTGTCTGCCCACGAGGCACTCTGCTGAAGCCCTTTCAGGGGGAGCTGCTGGTGCTTCTGCCAAAATCGGCTGCAAGTTCTGGGTGATGCCCCACAGACATTTCTCCTCGTGTAGAGCTCACAGTTAGTTTCCGCACATCACAGAACTACTCCCATCTAACCACCACCTCACACCCTAAGTCTCTTTAGGGTGTCCTGCTCTGCATTGGCACCACTGGCAGGGAACAGTCACCTGTCAGTGCAGGCACCCAGCGTGACCCCGAGCAGTGCTGCTTAAAGGAACCAGCTGCTTCTGCATTTTGGAGGTTGGTCCTTGCCTGAGAGGAGGTGAAACTCCACATCTGACTGACTGCTGCAGAGCCATAGAGGACCAGACAGGCACAACTGGTGTTCTACAGCACGGAGCATTCTCCAGGTGCATTATCACAACCCTTTCACTTTGTACAGACCTTCAGGCAAAATATCTTCTGTAGAAAAATCCCTCAGCTTTCAAAACTGATTCCTCTGCTTCCTGGGAGCATTTTTCTGGGTGCAAACAAACAGTTAAACACATGTAGCTCCCTCTTATGTTAATTCTCCTTGGTGTCATAGACAGCTGATACCCTTTCAGTGCATGAAACCATAAAGGCAAAGTAAGTGAAAGCACAGAAGAATCAGGGCTCAGATGGTGAAACCTTCCCAACCAGAGGCTGCTAAAACGAAAGAGTAAAAGTTTTCCTACGGTTGAGAGTAGCCCTGTTATCTCTCACAGAGGCAGCAAACTTCCCTCTCTGAGGAATAGGTAAGCAGGTAACACCAAGTGAGGCAGTCTGGCACAAACGTGTTCGAGGAGAAACTCTACAATATATTGCCATATACTGAGAGACACACATAAACTCCATTACTCTTGTTAATTCTGCAGCAAAATTATTTTTCCAAATCTTCCCCAAACCAGATGTGGAAATATTTAGCTACCTCTGCACTCCTCCAGGCTCAAGACTGAACTAAGTGTTTTGAAGCAGATGGGAGGCAGAGGGAGATGGAAACCATGACTGGTTTCAGCGAAACTCATGGATTTCCCAATTCATGGTATCATTTACTGACATAATGAAACTAATTTGGGCTTTTTTTTTCTGTCTCTTTACAGTTAGGTATTTTCACCAAGAGGATGAAATCTCTCTTTCTTGAAAACAAAATTGGATTTCTTTCCTGCAAGGAGTACAGAAATGTAGATTTTTTTTTCCCAGAAGCATAATTGAGAAATAATTAATTTTTTTATTAGAATACTAATATTCTATTAGTCAGTGCAAAATACCAAACTAAAAGGCAGTGGCTGTCTCATCACTGACTCTCCCAAATCACAAACCAGTCTGCAAAACAAAAGGGAGGTCACCTTGCTTTCCTCCTTGTCTTCCCCCTGTGGGTTACACAGCCCTTCTCTGCTGGGTTTCTGTGTCTCCTGCCCCCTTGGTGTGCTCCCATGGAGCTGGGACACTCAGGACCTCACAATGCACGTGTCTGGCGGGGTGATGGGCTGAGCTGATCCTGGAACCCAATGGCTGCTATGCAGCTGTGGGTCTCCCACCACTCTCCTGGGCTGCAGTCAGGGCACAGCAAAAGGAGCTGTCCCACAAGCCCACACTCTCCACAGCCCCTCCATTAAAAGACACTAATTATTTTTCTCAGTTTTCAGCACCCATTGAAGTAAATAATGTTGGGCAAACACAATTGCACACACTTTTCAAGCTGTGCAGTTCTCAGGGTGGATGGGGATTCTGCTGTGCACAGTGTTTGGATGTACATGTGCATTTCTGCAGTGACATCTGCTCTGTCCCTCAACACCTGGTCAAGTTCCCCCCACCAGCATCATTCCCAGCAGGGCAGGCTTTGGGGCTGGCATGGGGCCTGATCCTGCACCCCATCCTGAGGGCAGCCTGGAGGCACTGCCTGCTCACTGCCTGCACATCTCCCCTGTTCCCCATGAGAGCTTTATCACACCCACTAAACTTGACATTTCATAAAGGAGAAAAATTAATGAAAGACAAGCAGAGAGAAACACTAATTTAGGAAAAGCACTAATTAGACATATTCTGGGTGGTCTCATTTTGGCGTTCTGCCTTTCGGGCTAGACTGGTTTTGCTGCCGCTTCCCTTTCTCACACTTTTTCTCCTCTCTCACCTTTCCCAGCACCTATAGCCACGCCTGCAGGGGATTTCTGTGGTGTTGGGCCCTGGTGTCTGGGGGTCGGTCCCAAGGCACTGCTGGCTGCCCCTTGACTGGGTGCAGGGCAGGACTTTCCTTCATCTCCCCAGGCTGCTGCATCCTTCCCCAGCACACAGTGCCTGGGACACCCACACTGTCACAGAAGCCAGGGTGGGTCACAGGTACAGACACACTAAGGCATGGGAAGCCCCAGGGATGACTGCAGCTTTCAAGTGACAATGTCCAGTGATGATGTGAAACACAGACACACAGGCCAGACACACAGACATATATATATATATAAATACTACTTCTTTCTCTACGAATAATGCTACAGTTTGCATTTTCAATGGCAAGAATAAAGCTCGTAACAGAATTCACTGGAATTGGGCCAGATGTGGCAGCTAAGTATCCAGTATTCTGTCCCAAAAGACACAACTGTATGTGAATTTGCAAAGCAATGTGTGGTGAAATCACTCTCCATGCAGGCTTTGGCCTCCTGCTCACGCAACATCTCTTTGCACCCAGGACAATATGAGAAATACAATTTGAAGCCTGTTTTGATGTTGCTTCTGCACTTTGAGTTGCTGAATTAATTCCTGGTGCAAACCTGCAGTATTACACAGAAAGTCAGATCTTGAATGGCTTTAAATTCCATATTCATCCCCGAAGCATCCCCATGCTAGTTGGAGGCACTGCGAGATAAAAAGCACTTAAAAGAAATGAAGATGTGAACAAAGTGCCCCTCCGTGAGTGCTGCCAGCATTGATGGTAGGGTATGAGCAACAATTCTTCATCCTGCTTCTCAGAGTGAAAAACACTCTGTTGTACAGCAGGTGCAACTCAAGGTAATTGAGTAATTAAAAAAACCTGAGCAATTTAGGGTAAAAAGCTTGTGTAAAGGTATATTGTGCCCTGGCCATATAGAAACTTAATTAATGTATATCCCCAGGAGCAATGCTTGTATTCCTGTTAAAACTCTGCTAGTAGTATGACTGGAGCACAGCCAACCTGCACACCCAGTGCCATGATTTCCTTCCCCCCTCCGGAACACAGCACAAGCAGCTGGGATCAGCACAAAATGGTTATCCCAGCTCAAAAATGCCTTATTAGAAAGCAACACTTCACTTCAGAAAAATGTAAGTTTCCAGGAGTGTCATCAACAAAACCCAGGATTTTCAAAAGCAATCAAAATCTCTGTGGGAGCTGGGTCCCTCAAAAGCCCCCTGAGATAAACTTCCCTAAATGGAGGTCCAAGAGCCACCAAAGCAAGTGGTCTTGGGCTGCAGAACCACAGTGCTGCATGACACTTCCCAAAGCCTTTCCATTCCATCTCAGGGTGGGAAACCAGAAAAACATCAGCATTCAGAGAGCATGGGACTGGTGTACTGGGCTGTCTCCAGCATTTGGACTCTTGTTCCTGTCCTGCATGAGCCCAGCCCATCTCTCTAAAATGCACAGCTTCACTGCTTGGGTTTTCTTTGGACTGTTCTAGGAGCTAGCCTTTAGGAATTAATACATCTTCCAGGTAAAAGGCTATCATTTTTCCTAGGAGAAGGGCCAAGGGCATCTAAAGACAACCACTAACCTACCATTTCAGACTCCTTGCATGTCTAAGGAGTTCCTCCTGGCGCTATTGCCTTGAATTGTACAAAATGGCTCTTGGACAGTATAATTTAAGACTGTCTGTCATATGGCAGAGGTCCATGGGATGGTCACAGAGCACAATACATAAAATGTTCAGCTAGAAATATCAGTTTTCCTACAGTATCAGCATAACAATAACTTTTGCAACCGTCTGATGTTGGGACTGGTTTGTATTGCAAATGTCCTTGTCTAATCTACAGCTCTGTATTAAATAACACATTATCCTATCATGACATTTGGCTTTGCCAAGAGAGCACAATATTTATATGTACATGCCCACAGCACTGCATTTCTGACAGAATACTGTATCAATGACAAATTGCAGGTTTGGTAACACAAGGCAGAAAAAGTTTAAAGCGTGCTGGCATTGGGGAAGTCAGAGGAGCTTGTTTAGATACAGAACAATTGCAGGAACAGACAAAATTATTGTGTGATGATAAATATTGATCTTCAAAATTGTAAACACTTTTGCATGCAGAAGATGGAGAGCTGCTGTAACAGATAATTTCTCAATGCTATTTTAAATCAAAATGCAAAAATTGCTTTCAAGATGTGAGCAGCTCTTCACTCATGAGTTGGGACATCTTCTGCTGATGGCATTTGCTCAAGGACAGAGTCAGCAGACATGTCTACAGCCAATGGGCTGGTGGTCATCTCACAAAGACAACACTTCTGCCAGAAAGAAAAAAAGTGGGAAGTGCTTCAGCCCTTTCTGGAGTGACCTTGATGTGCAACTTCCCTCCTACCCTTTTGAGCTCTGCTTTTTGTATCCTGCCTCTGTCCCCTCTCAGACTCCATGGGAAAACCTGTGCAGTGATTTTGGGATGTGATCCTGCAGCAGCATCTTCTCCCCTGCCCTCCTTTCCATGCTTGCTGTAGTTGATGCATCCACGGGGAGAGCTCACAAAAGGGTCAGAAATACACAGGGAAACGGGTCTGAGCTGAGCCCAGGCTCTGAACAGCCAGGTCACAGCAGCAGTGCCAAGGGACAGGCTGGAATATCTCACTCTTCTCCGCCCTGAATTTAGTTAGAATGTTTTACAGGCAGTTTTCTATCGAGATGTCAGCTGTGCTATCAACCCTCCCCCTCCCCTGCACATAATCAAAATATTTTGATAACCGAAAAATGTCAGGCAATACAGCAAATTTTGCAGTAAATAAATACAGCAAATAACTGCAAAGGCAAGGAGGGGAGGACTGGAGAGCTGGTGCCTCTGCTGAAGGTTCCCACCTCCAAACAACAAAAAGATCCTTTAAAATTAGTGTTTCAATAAAAAACAGATATTTTCTACAAAAATAACCCCCCTCTAGTGAAAGAAAGGAGGCTGATGGTAGGGAATGCCGTGCTGCTGGTTCCTACCTCGAGAGCAGAGCACAGGCCCCGGCACGGCCGCGTGTGGGCCCGGCAAGGCCCAGCCGCTCCTCACGCCAGACAAGGAGCGATTCCACGAACGGGCCCTCAGCGAGATCCTCGGCACACACCAGATACGTGTGACAAATCGCAATGACAAGGCTGTGCTGGCAGGCTGCATGGCAGGCAGAGAAATCCCTGTCCAGACAGTGCTACGCTCCGGGCACTCTTTGAGCCAAGGGAAGGCGGGAGACGCTGCCAAAAACCTATCGGCATGGCCACCACACCCATTTTCCACACTGCAGAGCGGCTGAGGCGGCTGCAAGCACTGAGGGCGCCCAGGAAACCAAGGCTGGGACTGTCACACCACACACAGAGCTGGGGGAATTGCGGAACACCAGGGCTGGTGCACAAGGGCACATGAAGGAGACGTGGAAAGAAACCGAGCACTAACCCACTGTTCGGTCTGGTCACAAGGGACTGAAAGGCTGGAGGAAGGGTTAGTGCAGAAGTCAGAGCTCAAGATGGGCAGTTTACTGTGCTGGAGGGGTAATGCAATAAATAAAAGACCCTGGTCCCCATTCTGCACACCAGGAACCCCCAGTCTGTTCATTGGGAAACACAAGGTGCTGGGGCTGTACCCACACCTGGTCCTTTTCAACTGTCCCAGGTACCCCAGGCTGCCCACCTGCAATCCCTGTGCCCTACTCAGCCCCTGCAGACACAGGGACCCCCTTTCCCATGCTAAGCCCAGTATTACGATACAGTTAGGAGCTGGCTAGACACTCCTCAAGAAGCAGCACAATTTATTAGCCCAGTAGCAGTGGAAAGTTTCCAGGCTGGGCAGCGAGGCAGGCGGGGGCTGCACAAGGTTCTTGTTCCAACAGGAAAGCAAGGGCAGCATGGCAGCACAGCTCTCAGACTCCAGGGGCTGCTTTTGAAGAGGTGTTTCTTTTCAGCTGTTTGTCCCCTCCAATGTCACTTGGCCCACTAACAGCCCTCCTCAAAGGGCATGTAACCCCCAAGCTTTTTTCTTTATTCTCCTTGCACTCACAGAAGCAGATGCAAGCCCAGCATATGGGCTGGTGCTGGGCAAACAGAATTGGTCCCCTCAAAGAGTTTCCTGCCTTTACCACCAGCCTGCAGCATGGAAGGAGTGGCCACAGCTCACCCCTGTGACAGGGAACAGAAGCATCTCAGCAGGCCACATTTCAGATATGTGGTGCAGGATGTTTATTTTTTTAACCAGTTCCATGGCTGCCACCTCCACAAGGGCATCACATTCTGAGTGTCTGACAAGCCCCAGCCTGGCTGGGTGTCTGTACCCTGAGGCAAGGGAAAACCAGAAGGCCTCAGAGTGTCTCCTCGTTCCCTGGAGTGAGACAGCAATGCCCCCAGAGCCAGAGGACAGCGACAAACAGGACCCAGGCAGGGCCCCACAGGTGTGACCGTGGGAGGGCAAGCAGCAAACAACAGCTCTGCTGGGGTATTTTGGGCTTTTTGCTTTCAGCCCCAGTGATCCGTGGGGTGCATCTCTGCTTGGCAGCAGCAATCGTCCAGCATCCATCTGCAAAAATACCCCAGCAAACAGAATCCCTCGCCCTCCCCCCGGTCTCTGTGAGCAGCATTCATTCCTTGCTCTCGCTGTAGATCCGGCATGCCGAGTCCTTTCTCCCCAAGAGTATTCTCCCTTTACAAAGCAAGATCATAAAGCGGTGACATAATCCAAGCTTGGCAAACACTTTTGCTGATGTTAAGCCAGTGCCTTTCGTGGTTCTCACTGCAGCCTTTGAGGCCATGATATACATGGTGCAACCAGCTGATTAAATGTGCAGGAGCCTCCCAAGATACCATTTCATCCGAAATGCTGACATTTATATTTGACTTCCAATAAGTGTGGGGTGCTTTTTTTTTTTTCATTTAATTAGTTCTCACAAGGGTGGAAGTCAGATGCAGCTACACAATGAAGTTCTCCATAGAATGGGTATGATTCAACCAGATGACTCCTGGCCAGACTTCCTAACCCATCTACCTTGCAGTGGAGTCTCGAAGCCAAATTAATTAGAGGCCACCCACAAGTAGATGTGATTCTGTGTAGGTGAATCTCTTTGCCCATTCATTCCCTACCACATCTGCTGAGATCTCAACATTCATGCTAAGGGTGAGTGGGAGGGCTCTGGTGCTAAATAAATGACTCGATTCGTTTCGTTTTGGCACCAAGACTTAGCCAGCCAGTGAGGCCGAGTAGTAAACAATAGTAATGTGGAAAAAAAGTTTCAAAAAAAAAAAGCAGCATATAAGATGCCTCAATGAAGAGGTGTGATTGTTGGCAAAATGTGTCCCATTTGAGTTTATGGGATGTACAGAGTCTTTTTATTAGGGATACTTTTTGCTATTAGTGTAATAAAAAAGGACCAATTGTTTCTGCCATCTGAGAAAACTCTTGGTGGAACAGGCATAAATCCAGGAATAATTAAGAAAATAATAGTGCACACCCAACAAGAAAAACATTATTTGTTTAAAGATGAAGTCCCTCTAGAATACTTGGTAGTGATTGCATTTCTTTCAAAAGAGGGGGAAAAACCCTTCGAAATGAAAAGCAGCAGCCATCAGCTCATCTCTAAGATCTCGAGTGGAAAAAGCATGGGGCTGTAATCCCCCTCAGTGGTGAGGCTTTTCCGTTTTCATTGCTCTTATCAGCCTTTGCAAGTAGCAAAATAAAAGTGTTTTGCCCCTACATGTTTCCATCAGAGGATCAGAAGCACTTCACAAAGCAGAATTAATTGAGCTTCACTGCTCACCTGTGAGAACAGAGCAATTATTTAGCAACAGGGTTTGGGGCGTTTTTTGCTGTTTGGGGTGGGGGTAGAAATAAAAACTGCAGGAAGAATTCAAACCCACCAGGCCAACAAGAGACTTGGCAGCTTTAACCACTTCCAATGATGAATGTGACAAATCTGCAAGTTTCTGACCACCAGATCTGGGTTCTCTTTTTGGAAGGGAACATTTTGCCTCAGCATCACTTTTCCCAGGCCTCAGTTTGCCAGGCTCCCCACCGGCACGGATTACCATTCTCCCAAGTTCTGACTCTTCACGTTTAAAATACTCTGGAAAACCATGTCACCAAGCAGCCCATCCTCCCTGCGAGCGTGCCGTGGTGCCATCGTGCACCCAGGATGTGTACTGCGGGCTCCAAAATCCTGCTCCCATTCCTCCTGTGTGACTCCGGGCAGGTTGTAAGGCTCTGCCGGCTGGACGTGGGAAAGCCTGCAGGTCGGAGAAACGCAGACTGAGAATTAGTGTTTGTGGAGAACTCAGTAACACAGTAATGGGGAAAAAAAAGATGAACGATTTTAAGTCTCGCTCTGATGTCGTGTGAGTGCATGCACAGAGCCACACACTGAGTAAGAAGACATCAACTTTTACCCAAGCAGGGCTGGAAAAGCATCATCCCTTTTCCGTCTGGGTTACAAGAGGCCATAAACCCCTGCCGGAAGAGGCAGTGGAACGAACTGGCTCGCACGAAGGGCGAAGATGAGCGTCCCCACCGCTCCCGTGCAGCTCTCGTGTTTTACGTACATCTGTTTACTTTTTCCCTAACTGAGGTTTTTTTTTTCTCTGCACGCGGCTTTCGGCGGCTGCGGGGCGCGGCGGTGCCGGCTCACGGCCCCGGGCCGGGGGCAGGTGAATCCTCGCCCGCCGCCCCTCACAGCCGCTGCCCGGCGGGCCCGCAGCACCGCGCACTCCGCTCCGCCCCGCGCCGCGCCCA